>SRMA01027077.1:1023559-1516692 GCA_007224835.1 Danionella cerebrum | reverse complement strand
ATTTGTTCTGTCCTGAAATGCACACTGACTGTTTGACAGAAAAATAGTCACCAATCGCTAGAGAGCCAGCGTCAGCAGACATACACACAGACAGAAAATAATACCCCTGCGATTCATAACCAGCGAGAGAGAGAGAGAGAAGGCCAGTTGACTACAGGTTGAACAAAACAAGCATGCTGCTGTCTCCACTCCTCTCATCCTGACCTTAAACAACAGCCAGCGTCTACAATCTTTTCAACACTGACTCAAATATGTCAGTAGAATGAGTGGTTGTTGCACCCGGTACACCTCTGTATCTGGTGGGTTAAGTTGCTTGCTGAAGCAGCATTGCAAACTTACACTCTTGGTCTGAAAGGTCAAGGAATATCTCAAAAGGTTTGTCTATCTTCACTTAGGCTGAAAGTGATTGAAAAGCACCAAATCCCACTGAAAGAAACAATGCTGTCGAAATTCTATGAATGCATCTTTATACTTAAACAGTATACAGCATTTTTCAGTATACAGATGTTGTTTGTTATTGTATTTTGAATGGTTTTATTCATATATAAATATATATATATATATATATATATATATATATATATATATATATAGATAGATAGATAGATAGATAGATAGATAGATAGATAGATAGATAGATAGATAGATAGATAGATAGATAGATAGATAGATAGATAGATAGATAGATAGATAGATGATAGAAAACCATTTTTATGGTTAAAGTTGCAGTATGTGATCTTTGGGAGTCTATGTTCACATTTGAAACCAGGAAAATGAACACGCCCCCGAACCAATGTCATCTCGTCACAATTTTGATAGCCCCGCCTCACACATTCATCTATATTTGCAGAGTCAGATTATATTCCTGAAAAAGGAAGCATACCCCATTATGTGAAGCAAAGAAAACACAGAGAAACAAAGCAAACTCTGCATCCGATGCTAGCTGCTCTCGCGTCCTTAAATCTCTCCAGTGCTGGAAAGCTTTCCCAAGTTTGACTTTGTGTTTTATTTAAGCTTTGTATTGTTCCACATGAAATTTTCTCTTCGGTTTGTTGTCCCCCATATTAGCCTGTTGTTATTGCATCAATATTTCCTCGAACCAGACAAAGAGCACCCTGCTAAGAAGCCATCCGAAGATTCATGTGAAACTTAATTTGGACCGGTGTGTAGAGGCCTTAATTACACCCTTCTCCCCTGATTGGCTACCATGTTTGTTTACACAATTGGCCCAGGCCACAGATATCCAAGCTTTTTGAGAAATCGCATACTGCAACTTTGTAGAAGGTTAAAGGGAAAGAACAAAAGCATAATTAAACAGCTAAGACCAAACTTGTAAATTTGACACCCATTAAAAAAAAAAAAAATCAGTACATATTCTCACCATCAAACCGGAGAAATCATTTGTGAGATAATTATCTCAGGAGCCTGTTGTTGGAGCAAAATGTCAGTGTTTATCTCTACGCCTCAACAAATAACTCTCAGGTTTGCAGAGGACATTGATCTAATTGATCAGACAGGCCTTAGCCATTTACCATGGAAGGTTAGCAGGCCGCTGACATTTATATAAATCATTATGAGCATGGGTTAAGTGTTATTCATGTTCAATAATGCAGCTTCAGGCTAAGGCTCACACAATAACACTTGTATTCAGGTGAGAAGAAGGAAGTGTCAGAAGGAAAATGCATGTTTTTTTTTTATACATGGGAATGCAAACTTAAATGAAAAGACAGAGGATTGAAACATCAAGTTCCTCAATATTAAAAAAAGAGAGATTTAAGTGATTTTTGATGTTTGTGCACAAATGTGTTGTATGCGTGCTGTGTTGCAGACCATCTAATCAAAAAATCATACCCTTCCTTCTCCATCAGCCTACATCTCATCTGTTTCCCGTGACAGCAGATGTGCCTCAAGCTTTCTTCTCAGCTGTATTTTCCTGTTAGTAGCATCAGACTTGTATAAGAAGCAATAGTTTATTCAGACCACATATGAATGTCTCATAAATATGAAGGCCAAGGCTGTCTTGTAAAGGGAGAATCCCACCATTAGCATTTCCATTCATGTCACTGGTGGTTGCTTAGCGTAAATTAAAATATTATATAGCTTTTGCTATATCAAGCATGCAGTTTTGTTCTGCCATCTATCAGTTTTTAGTATCAACCTCAGTAAATAATTTAATCAGTCATGCAGTTAAAAAAGGTGTAGCAGGTTCTAAAGTGGGTTATGGTCTCTGTTCTGGTGTACAACTGCTCCAAACAAGCCAAGAGGATTTTGATTTATTTCATCGGGTTAGAAGTCATGCTGTTCAAACCAGCAGTGCTGCTTTATGGACAACGTTTTGCTTTTTCTGTTCAGCAATTGACCAATGGTTTGATAAAAAGGCTACGTTCACTCTGCAGGTTTTAATGGTGATTTTTTTTATGAAATCCGACTGATGATATACGACTGTGTGTGAATGTATGCGACTCGCATGCACAGAAGAGGAGACAACGTTATGAAGCAATGTGCTGCTTACAGATGTCAATATTGACATGAACGCTCTGCTAGTGGTTTTGTGGCTTTGTTGAAGATTATATGTGATCCAAACTTCATTATTGAGATGAAAGAGACTGAAACAGGTTTGGATAATTGGTGGAAGCAATGGTAGCGTTGTCTTAACAACACAGTCTTTATTGTACTTTGTTAAATACACATCTGAGCACCTTACTTGGATGATTCTGGTAAACAGTGGTAAATGGTGGTATCTTCGAGAAAATGCATCTGAATAGGGACTGATGATAAAAAAGTAAGATACAACCAACCTGACCGTTTAGACACAGGTTGCAAATTGGCAAAAAAACAAAAAAACATATTTTGGTTGCATTGGGCTTTAGTCTGAACATGATTTGCTGCAGCCTGTGATTTGCTTTTGATGTGCAAAGTGCCAGTTTGAGGATTGTTTAGAAAGAAGTGCTAGGTAAAGTTTAAAATTTTAACAGTGAATAAAACAATGGTTTCAAAATCCAATAATTGTTAAATTATGTGGAAAATATATGGTAATTTCTGCAAGAGGTAAAAACCGAAAGCCATAAAATTTCTATTAGTGAATTACAAAGAAGATAAGCATTCTAACATTGCTTAACCAGACTATTCTGGAACCAGCCACTTTATTTAATATCGATGTTTGTTATTGTATTTTCAACGGTTTCATAATTTTTTATTTTTTTAATAAATCTTTATATATAATACAGTACATAATAATCCATCTGTTCACATATGTCGTACTACTTTATAACTTATTTAAAAAATGACTACTTCAAAAGCAAAACCCACCAACACAAAGAAAAGAAATGAAAGACCTTTTTGTTTGCCTCATGAAGCACATTTTAGCCACGATTGTCTACAGGCTCACATCAGCAAAGGATCTTTAGCTTGAACCATTAAAGGTGTGTTAGCAAAAGCTGAGTATAAACAAATTAATTGATTTTCTTCACATCAGTTATTTTAGAAGAGCACTCTGTGAGTGTCTTTGATCCTTTCTTAGCAAAGAGATAAGTTTGTCTCACTCAAACACTAACTGTGCATTTTCTCAGCTCCATAATCCACAACAAACACCTCTTTCAGTGTATTCATGATTGATTCTGAATGCAGGATGAGAAAATGTGAGTAAAGTGAAGTTTTGACTGTTTAAACCAAATTCACATTTTTATCAATTTTACACTTCCACATTCAATGACTCAACAACAATAATTGTTAAGACTACCTTAAATTTCATTAACCCTAGACAATATTTTTTTCACAGTGTAATATTTACCCCCTTCTTTCTCAAGTACTCCTCACTATAGACTGTATAGCCATGATACAAGGTGTGCCAATAACACACACGCACGCACATGCACACACACACACATTACTTGCTGCATTGCCTTAATGTAAATTTGAAAAATGAAGCTTTTATTTTGCGATATTTTTTTACCTTCATAGACTTATACATTTAATATGTTAGGCTCTCTGCAAATTGGTGGTGTCACTTGAAATATGGGTTTATCGCACCAGATGATTAACACTAGAGCATGACACGGGAGTGGATTTTCACTCGTGTCCCATCCCACTCCAAGAGAAAAAAAATCCCATCCCATCACAATCAATATGTTGTTAGAATCAAGAGCATTAGCAAGCATGAGCAGTTTAAAAGTCATATTATAGAATCTCAATTTATATAATATGAAAAATATTAAATATATTAAAAACATTATTGTTGGGATTTCCCACACATCAAGTCCGACTGGGTCTTTAATGAGGCATACACTGAGGATCAGTCTGTGATCAGACAGTGATATTTATACATATACAATTTATTTATTTATTTATTTATTTATTTTTTCAAATATAATGTGTACGTTTAAAACAAGGTTTTGGTTTTGGTATTTTTGTGTTCAAAACAAACATTACAAACATTACACATAGGTTACAGGGTAATTCAAATTAAAAAGTGAGAAAAGTGAGAAAATCGTCTTTCGGTTTCATTTTACAGACCCATAATCAGTGCAATCAGTGACATGAAAAGAAGGGACAGCACTTGGAAGTACAAGACCTGTGATATGGCTTGCATTTTTCAAGGCTCAAAAAAGGTTCCTCATTGTCTTTGTTTTTTGAGGTTTTTTGAGATTTTTTTGCAGTAAAACAATGACAAACTTTACTTTAAAAACAATACTTTAAATTGTATTTTTGTATAATTTCAGGTTTATTGTGGAATTATTTTGTATTGAAGAAAAAAAATATTTGTAAACAAAGAAGCTGGGGTTGTACTACTAAATAAATATCAAGCCAAACTTTTGTAAAGGTAATTTATTAGAGCAAATTGCCCTGGACCTCTAACGGTTAAACTAAGCCACTGATCTACATTGTTATAGTATTTTAGTTAGTATTTATGAGTGAGCTGCTCATCGTGCACGTATGCCATCAATTCACATAAAGGCCTTCACAAAGGCCAATCAGAATCCCATTCTTTGTACCACTGCAGCCCTGCACAGAAAACATCTTTCAATAGCCATGTTCAGAGAATAACAATAAATTTACCTTGTCTTGACCAGCCAAGCCTTCGTCAGCACAATAGATTTGAATGATGTCCATTCGGCTTGCAGTAAACCGAAGATGATTGTGGCTTGTGTGCAGTAAACCTAAGATGACTTGACTCATTTGGATCATTTAGGGTCAAAGTGAATTTTTATTGGCAGGTTGCCTTTGATGCAGAGTCTTTAATCAGATGCCATTTAGCTGCTATCCACAAGCTCTCACTGGGGAGAGAAACACAGCCCAATGCATTGCGTCTTCATTAAGCAGGGGGACAGTGTAATCCTGCACATTCTCATTCAGAACAGGTAAGAAAATGGAATGTGATTGGGAATCTTATGAATTGGCTTACCATCGGATTGAGTTGTTTTCTTTGTAGGGTTGTTGCTAATAGATTGAGCAAGTTCAGGAAGGAGTGAAGGGGCGCATACTGTTCAATATTACATCTTGCTGGAGGTCAGCGGTATTGAGCGGTAGTTAATCAAATATAACCTTATGCGTAATATCATAATTATAAACAAAACAGGCTCTCTGAAAGGTCTTTTGTGAATATAACTCGAATGGTGAGAAAAAAAAATGTGAGCCCCCTGCACGAGCAGTGTTGTAAAGCAGCTTGAATATTTTCTTGTTTATTTAGCCACTGCTAAAATACGCCTTTTTTGGTCTGACAGAGGTCACCTTGCACAAAAAGAACTAAACAATAGTCTTGTGTCGCAACTCCCAGCATGCTCATTGTTGTCTGCATGGAGAGCCACTCAGAGAGCTTGATGAATACTATCTGAATGCTGCTGAGAAAAGTGAGAAAGCATTAGACGGAGAGAGAGACCAGGGGACTGATGATGCAAGCATATGGCAAGATGCTAAATACCTTGGGCGAAACATAAAGCAAGACACTTGCAAGTTTGCGTAGTGAGGATTTCAAAACAGAGCAAGAGATTGAGGGGCTGCCAGCTCACCAGGTTTTGATGAAGTAGAAGCGACTGATTGCCATACGCTAATCCCAAACAAACCGAGAAGATATTGCATCATAAAAGAGGAGATGGGAACTTCCTTTGTTTTATGTGAGGATAATTGCCATTTCATTTCTGAAAAGGTTTCACGTTGTGAAAATTTCACAAACAGTGCACGTGTCTAGAGATGCCCACAGATATAATAGATCACTCAGTTAGTAAATAATTACAAATACCCAAACTACAATAATTTAGTACTTATTCTCAGAAATTCTCTGAGTAGATTTTAAAATGTATACTTTTACACGAGTAAATTTCTAGTTCTGTATCTGTACTTTTTCTGCGCTACTTATTTTTATTTTTTTGCAGTGATTGGCACCTGTCATGTCCAATCAAATTGTGTTTAAAGAAAGATCCCCCAAAAATGAGATCTAGCGAATGTAACCAGTATAATGAGTAGAAATAGATTTTTTTTAGGCAAGAACAGCTCAATTTTTTTCTTTTTATCATTACATGAAACAGGAAAATAGTTTACTTATGTAGCAGTTATTCTCTCTCTCTCTCTCTCTCTCTTTCAGTCTTTCTACTGTTTTGTGCTCTCTATATCACTATTCTCTCTCTCATTCTCTCTATATTCACTTTTTTGGCCCTCTCTCTTTCACTATATCTATTTTTATCTTTCTCTCCCACTTTCTATCTCCATTTTCTTTAATTTCTATCTTTATATCTCATTCTCCTGTATTTCCATCTTTTGTTCTCTCACTCTTTCTGTCTTTTTTTAATCTCTCTTCTATTTCACTCTCTTTTTCTTCCAGCTTCCTACATGCTATCTATCTGTTATTTTCTCTCCCTGTTCTTTCTATCAATTTCTTTCTTCTCTTTCTCTCTTTTTGCCTCTCCTCTCTTTCTATCTTGCTTAGAAACCCCCTTAAGAAAATGGCTCTGATGTGTGTCACATTTTTAATCTGTAGGACATAAGGTGAAATACTTCATTTGTGTTAACTACTCTTGAGTAGTTTTAGAAAAGCTACTTTTTACTCGCACTTTGAGTCAAATTTAGAACAGATACTATACTTTTTTCGACAAGTAATGCCACTTTTACTTGAGTATGATATTTTACTACTCTTTACACCACTGCTCCCTTTATATTTATCACTACAGATGGATAGTCTCAATACAGCTGCCTCTGTTTTACAATCCTCTTTTTTCCCCTAACTGAAACCTTAAGCGAATCATTTGTTTTTCCCTATCCCCCCAGTGTCCACAGACAGCTCCTCTTACTGGAAATGCCATCGGAGAAAGGGCTCTAATAATGAAACGAGGGACAGCTACATCAGTATAAACAACACACAGCCTCCAGGGCTCACCCTTGCAAAGCAACAGGAAAATAGATGCAGACCTTTTGGAATGGAATAGAGATGGCCTCAACTCTGTGTTATTATTCAAGCCTAATCTTCCATCAGGATCGGCCATGTGAAGTGAAAAAATGGGCTGACTGTGGAGGCGAGGGTGGTATTACAGGGGGTAATTGGGGAAGAAGGTTTGTGCTGGATGGGTAAAATGGAGCGACTGGTTGTTTTCATCTTTGGTACTTAAGTTAGGCTTCAATCTGTTACAGATGTAGCGATGATTTTCAGCATTAGCTTTCATTTCAGAAAAATTGTGTTTCGCCACATGCAAACCTTGATGGGGCTTTAAGAACAAGTTAGATGTTTTCCAATTTAAAAAGCAATCAACCGACTGGAATGAGACCAGATTTCCAGCCACACCAGATACACATATTTATCAACTTTGTGAACATGTTGATGGTTTACAGTACGAGTTTTATCTTCTCTTTTCTTGATGCGGTTTACAGGGTACAGATGGCAGGATCAGACGAAGACATTAGCATACATCTACACAGTGACTAAAACCCAAGCAATTAACTCTTTTCTTCATGCATGGGGTGAACAGGAATGAAGAGCAGCTCGAGCAGAGATGGGGGGTGGGGGTTCATTTTAATGATCTGATCCATTGATCCTTTAAATTTCTGCCCCTGAAGGAGCATGAGACATGTTCATACATAAAATGTGCTCTTAATTCATTATGGAATTGCCTCTCTGGGTCATTTAACCCAAAACTACCATCATAAGAAAGAACAATTTAAATAAACAATTTGGTAAAACAAGAAAGACGGACAAAAATGAGAAAGTTACTTTTAATTGCAGCCAAAAAGTTTACAAACCATAACCTGGACAAAAAAAAAAAATCGTAATAACAAAAAATGGTGCAGTTCAAATGAAAGAATGTGTTGCAAAGTATAAACAATTAAAATGCACAATGTAACAATAAATTGTGTTCACATATATGTTTTTTTTTTTGCATCATATATACATTGATCATGCTGGGGGGACCGGAAAAGCATGAGGAATTGCACAATTGAGCTTACTGGTATTACCACTTTTTATCCATATTTATTTTAGTTAAATTGTTTAATCCTGTTTATGGATGGGTCATCGTAATGTTTTGTTTGTCAACTCAAATTTTCTTAAAAAAACGTACAGATAAGTGCTGTCACGCGATTAAAGGAAAAAAAAGACTTAATTGCACAATTTCTTGCAACTAATCGTGATTAATCCAACTTAAAAGACTGAATCTTTTTGATATGTTAATGTAAAACAAAATGTGACGGATGTCCAATCACATGACCAAAGCAGAAGTAAATACATGGGGAAAACTATGAAATGGGCAAGAATTAAAGGCAATAATATAACAGACTGTGACAAAAAGATCTTCCTTGGTATTATATATACTTCTTTGCACGTTAAACACCTGGAAATACAAAAAAAGGTTAGTTTTGCTGCATCAACAATGTCGCTTCCAGGTTCCAGGATGTCCAGTTCTTCAAAAACTTCACTGCTTTACCAAGACTAATTGGTCACATCAAATATTTGAATTAGATTTAATAAATAAATAAACGAAAAAAAAAAATTTGCAAAGTGCTGTACTTTACTCAGATTTAAGTTTTCTAGTTCATACAAGGATTTTTTTTACACACGCACACACACACACACACAAAAAATAATTGAATATATTAAACATATTTTTATAATATTAACTTCACAATTGTAGCTGAATTACTATTCAAGTAAATACTGGGTTGCCTGGAAAAGCTACAAGCTTTCAGCCTCTGCCTCTTTTCTTTAATTCATTCATTTATTTTTTTGATAGTGAAAACGCCAAACCAGCAATTATTCGTTATGCCAGACATTAGGCCATTCTATACTTATCTCTAAATCTAATCTAATGAAATCACACCATGTTCCAGAATAATCCATCACCAGCTAAGTACAACTTTGTTACCCTACGTTCAGTTCCCAGAACAGCCCAGTGAAGTTATAAGACCGGACACTCTGCAGTAAACCCTAATGCTTCATTCAAATATGTGGGAGGTGCATTGGGTATTTGTATGAAGCTGGCAGGAAATTGATTAGTAAATGTATTAATAAACTAATGTGTACCCTAGAGGATCATTGCAAACCTTTTCTTTCTGTGACTTTGATGACCTAGAGCAGAGGTGAGAGTAGTAGAAGGCAGGTAGTGACTATGTGTGCAAGAAAACCCTGGTGCCCAATCAGGATCGATTATAAGTCAGATCCCATCGCTGCAGACAGCCAAGCTTTGATAGCACATCAAATCAAGACACAGGATTGATTTTTCTTCCTGTTCCTTTTCTTAATTATCTCAAAAAAAAAACATTATCATACAGTAATAAATTTCATATCCTGTCACACAAATCCAATGCACATCCCAGAAAATGTTGAAAAGATACTAAGCTGGATAAGTGATCTGTTGATTTCAAATGATTGGGTGAGAATAATGACAGCTTCAATTCAACTAGCTCACATTTAAAACACATTCAGTGACTTTCCAATTAGTTATCATAATAAAGCTATTAAAGATTGGAAACGGCACCTTTAATAAAGGTGCGATGCATGAAAGAAAGTTTATTTCTGGTTGGGTGCGAATGACATGATGTTCATTCCCAACGTGTGCAGCCTAATTCCCAATTACCCACTGAAACAGGACCCATTAGAATCCTGACAAGTGCACAAAACTTTCTTTATTAAAGAGTTGAGCCCTCTAACTGGGTTAGGTGTCTTGAGCCTTTGTGTTTCATCTTGACAGACTGATGTGACGCTTCTTTAATTGCTTGTACCTCGGCAGGTCAAAGGTTAATCTACTCCTTTCTTCATATGGCCGTCCCAGAGAAGAGATATCTGAATTCATTTAGCAAATTAAGCTCAGAGAGATGAGAGAAATCATTAACTTCAAGAGAAAGACAAGAGTCCTTGTCCTCAGAAATAAACCAGATGGGACAAAGCCTTCCCATGTACATTTCCCGATTGTATTCCTCTTCCTTCTTTCCAGTTGCATGATTATCAGTTTTATATCTAAGAGCCATTCCACCAAATGGGTGCCATGTTCTTGTTGTAACTTTTCAAAATGTATTTTTTACTTGATTTCCAAACAGATTCCAATAGCAAGTGTTTTCTTAAAAAAACATATTTCAATGTTTATTTTTTTTATGTTTATTAGATTTATATTTGGCCCGTGGTGTAGCGGTTGCGCAGGGCTACGCAGGTTCGAGTCCTGAGCCTGTCGTCTTTCCCATCCCAACCTATTCTCTCTCTCTTGACCTATCTGTTCAAATGTAAAACCAATAAATATATTTAAAAAAAAAGGTGGGTGCTAACCCTCTTGTTATTATATATGTAACAGGACTGAAAGTAACAGGATTGAGTTTTTAAGAAAACAATTAGCAAATGAATGCTAATTAGCACACAACTCCAGAACCAGGAAATTAGTCGTGGAAATTCTGAACCATTCTGAAATTAGAACTAGGAAATTCTGTAGTCGTGCTGAATTCTGCAAAATTCGGTTATTTATTAAACATGTGCATTTTTACTAATTAAATCTCTGAAATAAATTAAGTAACATGATGGTATTTTTAAATGACGCTCCAAGATATCATCCCAAAAACAGCAATTTTGTAAATAGAAAATTGAGAGAACTTACCTTTGCTCTTCCCATTGCCTTTTAAAGATCCAAGTGATGCAACTTCCTGCTGAGGAACTGACTTATCGAAATTCCCCAGTTTGTCAGGAGGAGGATGGGTTGGGGTAACAGGAATGAGTGAAAAGCTGGGGTTGTCAGTTTTTGTTTTTTTATCTAAGAAAGTATATAGATATTTGTATTTGAAATAAACATTACACATGGATTTACTTTTTTTTAAGATTTTAATCATATTTTACAAAGGATGAGCAATAAATGCTATTATGTGTTGGTGGATTTTATCTATAGCTTAAATGTGCGATAAGAATAGTATGTTGTACACTTTGCTTAGTAATACAATGTATTTATGAAGCAATGCTTATTTATACATATAAAGTCCCAGAGACAGAAATGGCACTCATTCAGTGGTATATATCTTAAATATCTTGTTTTAAATCTTGGATTTCTGTACTCAAGTATGTAGAGCAGTGCATGCCATTGGAAAGGTCTATGGCGGAATCACAAATTAATTGTCAAAGGCATCAGCTAGTGAGGGAAGACCAAAGTTTTGAAAGAGTGAAGGAAAATATTAATATTCTGGAGGATTTTCTATCTAGAGATGTCACATCTGATTTGACAGTCCCTAATGGAGGAAGGCAGAGAGAACTGGTGCAAGGTTTACGTGGAGATTAAAATTCAAATTATGATGTTTGCCATTCTGACATAATTCTGATTTCTTGCGTATAATGCTGTATGTTGTGTATTTACAGATCATACATGCCAGTCAACAGTTGTTGACCCCAATGAATAATTACTGGAGATCTTTCAAATCCATTTATTGTGAACTATGCTCTCATTCTTTGTTTAATAAATATTATTGGTGGAGCGTGTCCTATTTGCCACCGTACAGATGCTGGTTCAGCCTTTAACTGTGGTGTCAGTTTCAGAAAAAAGATATGAGAGTTAATGCGCGCACACACTTTTGTAGGCTTAAAAGAGGGAGAGGAGGAGAAAAAGAGAACCTAATCTACTTTGGAAGTCATGTCTGGCCTGTACTCACAGTGAATTTCCTGGTGTAAATGGAAGCTAATGGGGGAAAGGTCTGTGTAATTCTCTCCCCATTAGCCACTCTGCCTGGCCTAATTGCTTAGCCGAGCCTGAACAATTTCGTTAGACATTGCTAGGGTAATTATTGCTGCTTTAGCTAAAAATAACACACCTCACCCTAAACTGGGAAGCCTGTCTGCTTTCTGTTTGGATTATTTCCCCCATTCTTTTCATTTCTATGTGTATTGTTGTGTTGGTTGTTGTAATGAAAGATGTTCTGGATGTGTAAATCAGAACAAGGACTTATGGAGTATAATCTTTGGATATTTTTACGAATGGGTTTTTGGCTAAACTGTAAATCTTTTTATTCATTCTGGCTACTAATTTACATACCAGAGATAAGATGAAACCATGCACAATTGACACATTTTTAATGGTATGTACATAATAGCTGTAGAAATCTGGAGGCAATTTTTCCAGATATGTGTAGATATATTTGCTTATTTTCTACCCAGCATTAATGTCTATTGACCCAATTTTTTTTTTCCTTAAAGCAGGTTTTGTGTTCTACAAAACTTGTATTGTATGTGGTATTTTTGTCATCTGGATTCCTAATCTTCTTGTCATTATAAAAAATGTTTTTTTTTAGTCAGTAACAAAGTGACCCTTGTTAAAAATACACATCACTCATGGACATTGGACTTTTCCCTGTTGAGGCGAGCTATGCACACAGATCTGCCTTCACTTCTGCTAACATTATAAGTCATAAAAACTAACTGATTGATTCTCTATGGCCTAATGAGATAACTAAACATCTTTTCTGCCTGGATTCCTAAAATATAAAATTATTTTTGGCTATTTTAATTGGTGAGCAAGCCAGTGTATGAAAGAGCAGATCTGTTTATCATCTCCATTTTACAGAAGTCTCAATGTAAAACCAGAAGAAAATATTTACTGGACTTTGTCAAATGTTTTTTGAGAGGCTGAGCTAAAACATTACTGGAAGTTCTGGAGTGGACAACCTGCAAACTTACTGTAAGTAATTTAATTAGTTTTCAGTGCTGTGTTGGTTGTAATTATATTATTTATATATTGTTTATGCAATTTTAAACTCTGTTGCGCCTGAGTTTCTACATGCACCAATGGTATGATTCTGACTCATGGTTTGTCACATTTCACCACCTGCCAAGTAATGGCATAAAGTGTGCCTACCATTTAGAGAGAACTACCAACGTGAACTGAGTGAGAAGCCCCGCTAACAACCAAAACCATATACTCCTACTACTACCTCACAGGTCGGGAGCTGGACCCATTTGATTGGTTCTGGGATAAAAATTTGTAAATAAAAAGTGTGTAATATCAAATTTTATCAGTGTTTTGTGATTGTTTCTATTTGAAGTGATGATTGGTTTTCTATTGTTTCATTTCGGGTTTCGGGTTTCTCTGCTCAATATCACAAGACCCGAATGCTCACAGACAAAGTGTGGATTTCTTTTTTTGAAATCTACCTTTTTGAAGTCTTGCATAGAATACATTATAGGTAATTGTACCTAAAATATTAACATAGAAAATCCTTGTATGAATCATCAAAAGAATTTGAATCGATGTAAATCTTTTTTTCAATAAACACTGAATTAAAATCATGAACATTGCAGCATCTCGGGGAAAAGCTGAACTTTGAACTCACCCGCTTGCCATAAATGCTTCCAATCATAAATAACATTGCATTTAATTATGTGGTTTGTGACTAAGTGTGAGTCAGTCCTGCTGCCTCAGACTGGCCCGGCTGTGCTGCCACTCGCAGAAATGATGCTCATATATTCCTTCTTGCTCTTTCTGCTGCTCTGGCACTTGGCTTTATGTTGTGCCGTGATTGCTGATTTATATTTTGACAGCATGCATCTGCGTATTTTGCTGATGTGCTGTTTTAGCGAGTGTGTGCCAGTCATTCTGCGCACTATTGACTTTTTTAAAACCTTGGTCCTTGGAATTTATGAGCTGAAGATGTTAGCGGATGTCAAGCATTTTTGTTCCAGTGAACCAGGTTTTTTTCCGTACACTTGATGGAATCTGCACAGCAGGAGAGCAATTCCTGCCATTCTATGGAACAGATTTGGCAGCATTTTCATGTGGCACATGTCCTGAGCTGAAGCGCAATGGGATAATGTTGCCTGTGTCTCAAGAGAGGATGACAAATCCAAATCTGACCTCCAACAGATGGAAGTCTTAATTTGCTGCAGCAAGTTTATTAAGACAAATGGACACAGGCTTTCATAGCAGACGGGCAAGCTTGGGGATACAAACAAACAATACATCAAATGGATGTGTTCATTCGCAGAATGCAAGAGGAGATTCTTTCTTCTTGCGCTCCGAAAATCCCTTAAATAAAACCTGTAAGGATGTTTGTGGCCCTCTGTGGGCAAAGCAGGTGAAGCAGCTTTAGCTTAGTAAACTCATGCAATGGAAACTGGCAGAGACAGATTGGAAGGCTACTTATAAATTGTGCTGTGGCCACCGGATTTACTTTGCCTCTAAAAAGGTGCATTTCTCAAACTTCTCTCGTATGTATTTTTGTTTCTTTCTCTGGTGAATAATTTATGGCTTAGTCTTTTTTTTTTATCTTGGCATAGGTACTTGGGAGCTTTTTGCTGTGCATAATGACAGTGAAGCAAAGATAACATGCAGGAAGTGTCTGGTACATTTGTCGGAGCAGACAAGGAGGGAGATGCAGTCCATTAATATTGGGAGCTCTCAATCATACTAATAGCAGCATTTGTTTATGCAGTTTGAAAAGATAATAGTTTCTTTGCCATACTGCAAGGACTTCTGGGTCACATTCCAAAACAGACTAAAAAGAAGATTGCTGGGTTTTTGATCAATCATCTCTTGGACACAGTTCAAGATTCAAGGAAAACACAAATGCTTAAATTCTGCAGACTCTTTACCTAAAAGATGTATTTAATAATGCCTGATATTATTTGAAGGCTGAATCACCGTAGTGTTTCCAACAACTTGTCGCCTTCAAAATTAGGCCATATACATGATTCAAGTCCAATGTGTGTGAATAAAGGAAGCTTTTCAATTAGACTAATAAAAATCCAAAATACAAAAGTTTAAGAGCTTAATCTTTTGCCGAAAGAGGCTGCTTCGAAATGCTAATAATGTCCATTTTTACATTGAAGTATATTTGCATATGCCATTCAAAGAATTTTCATCATATTTATAACCAAAGAAATATATCATCTCATATATTACGTATTTAAAGAGTACATACATAGACAATGTTTTTTAAGCATTCTTTGTTTGATTTAAGTAAATTAAATCAGCGTTTTTTTTTTACAATGGTAGCATTACCAGATATGATGAATTGGCATCTCTGTTAGCACTGTGTAAATGTAAATAGCTAAAAAAAATGCCATTAGTTTATAATTTTGTTAGTTATTGCAAAAAACAGTCTCCCGGTGCATCTCCAGTGGACATTGGGCAAGAGGTGAGGGTACACCCTGGGCAGGTCGCCAGTCCATCGCAGGGGTAGTTAACATGTGTAATTGTAAAATACAAAAATAATTTCTGCTCTAATAGGTCAATGCCGTATGAAAATTCAAAACGTTATTAATTATCAAGCGAAATAGAATCCTGCATATATTGGGGGTGTTTAGAATAGTGTTCTCAATCCATTTACACAAGAAGTCTGAATTAATAGCACATGAGAGTGAACAATAGTATTAATACAATAAATAATTGATGGTTTCTTTAAATAATTAAAAAAAGTGTTTTATTTTAGTACCTTTTAAATTATTTTATTTTTCTGAGGTACAGAGAGACATTTTGTGCATGAGCTGCTGCTGTGTAGTGCGTTATTTTTGGTGAGGAAAGAAGTATTGAATCACTTTCAATAACGGTGGTTAGTTTTAAAAAGTCTAAAACAAAACATTTTATTTAAGAAAATGCATTTTGCACAATTCAATGTGCTCATAATGACAAGTGTGTTTCACTGGGCTCTATGCCTTTCTGTAGGTGGTGCGGTGAGTTTTGTAGGCGTTTCTTGCTTAATCTCACTCTCTCTCTGTTTCTCTTGCTCCCTTTTCGTTCTCACTTAGTGGACGCACCAGTTGATCCTGTGAAAATGACAAAATGAAGGAATAATATGAGTGGACATGCAGCATGCTCCTCTGTCCCTGCTCCTGCACCGGCTGTTCTTGCCGACTACTGCCAAAAGACGTGGGCCTCTGGGCATAATAAGCAGGTCTCTCTCTCTCTCTCCCTTTCTGTATTCATTTTTAAACAGGTTTTCAAAGTGCATTCATGTGAATGAATATGTGTTGGTTGCGGTGGAGGAAAGGAAGGAAAGAAAACATATGAGTGGTGCAAAAATCTTAGAACATTGAAGCGAGAGTGTGACGGAGAGCGGGGTTGAAGCGAGGGCACACAGCTGAATTAAATGGAGGATGTGCTTCCCATCGGGAGAAAGATTCACTCACGGGAAATGTCTTTTTTTGTTGAAATGAACATGGGAGAGCGGGTGCAATGCATGACGGTCAGATTCTATGTGGTTAGCTTGACTTTGACTGAGGGGTCTTGATTACGCTGTAAAACTTTGCTGTTCATTATCAGGGAATTTCTAAGAGTGTTATGCATTTTCATAAAGCTGTCACATGCTGCATGAAAAGTCTTCAGAAAATTCATAGTATTATTTTACATTTGGTAATTTAACTTGTTAGTGTTAAAAAGTCTAAGGCCAATGTTTTACCTTTGCTATGTTATGAACATTAGAGCAGCTCACCACAGCAGGATTTCACAAGAAGACTTTACAATTGTAAATATTGCATCAGTGGTTGATAATATCTCATCTAATTCTAAATGTTAAATATTAGTGAATAATAAATCCCTTTGTTATGATGAACAACATGTTATTTCTATGCTCAGCAGAACATGGCCATGAACAGATCCACATAAGATCTTCTGATTTTGGCCAGGGATGTCCTGGCATTCTTACGTACAATAACCAGAGCTCAAGAGTTTTTTACAGACCTCTATCCTCTATCAAACAAGTTAAATATTATACAGCAGCTGTCACAACACTTTGATGTCAGATAAACAACTGACTAAAACCTCTTAAAGGCTTCGATGTAATGCTCTTTCCTGAGTACAGTGTGTAATTTGCCACTGACACAAGCAATAGATCCCTCATTATTTAAATTTATCAAGATTTATGATGCGCTGTATGCGTCATGCCACATTTAAGTGGTGTGTCATATCTGCTTTATCCCCATGGACATGATGAGATCCTGTGTTTGTGTTCAGTTCTGATACATATTACTAAAACAAGTAGCTTAAAGCCATTAAAATATCAGAAGAGACTTAAGAGCCCTAATGGTGTACTAAATGACAGGACCGGTCATCTGTGTCCTCAATACACAAGCGGTGTATACTCATCATGCGTTTTAACATTCTAATAATGATGTCCACAATTAAATGTCAAGCTTTCTTGGCTGAATTATTTGTGTTCAATTTATAGCAACTATTAAACATCACCAGGCAAAGACCAGTTGCATTACCACAGTTGAAGGCCGATATTGGGTTACCACTGAATACAGAATCTCTATTTTTGCAAGTTTTGTGCAAAGTTTCAAAAATACACTGTGTGCAAGGTCTGAGTTTGTGAAATGTTTTCTGAAATGAGGAAAAAAAAGCAACATACTTTATTGTGAAAGGACCTTTATTATGAGTCATCCCACTCAGATGCGAATGAGACTCCTGTTGTCTCTCAACCACCAGTAGACACATTACTGTCCATAAAATGAAAAACTATTATGGTGTCACTCCTCACTTGAATGGCAGGGTAGACTTAGTGCTGCTAATATCATCAAAATGGTTACAATGGTCCTCCAAATATGTGGACAGTTATATCCAATACATAAAATTAGCATTTAGCGTTTCATTATACCATAAATTAAAAATGATAGGAACTTAGAAAGGGAGGAGGGTCTATGGCGACAGCAGGAACTTTGATGAGACTCATTTGCAGCCTACATTGGGTTGCTCAGGAGTTTTGAAAGGAGTTTGCATTTGCTTGAAATCGTTTTTCTTGCAGTTAAATTGACATTTTAGGTGAAACAGAGAGCTTTCATGCTGAGTTGTAAATTAGTCTAAAGTAATACAATAGGTAATCTGCATGTATGAAGGGCAGGGAGTGGGGTGTATTTCAGAGTGTAAACAAAGACATTGACACTAACCTTTTAGCCAAAAAAAATCATATTCTACAGGTTTTAAGTTGACCGGGTCAAACTAACCCAAGTGGATAAAGGTGTTTGCGGATTTTAAGGTAACAGGAGAGTTAAAATGCTGAGGGGAGGGGCTTAGACCCCTTTTATCTTGACCTTTATAGTAACGTGACCTTGTGTGGCAGATAATAATCTGAAACTGATACCCAAGGAATCTGGGTGGTAAGAGGGTTAGCTTGAATGAAATCAGAGGCTGATGGATTCAACAAGGTTTCAAAATGCATGCACTAATTAGGATGATTGATGAGATCAGCAACAAGCCACGAAGATTCGAAAAATTTGTTGTAAAAATGTAACTTAAAGAGAGCTTGAACCAGGTCAGTTATTTTTTATCTGATAATTGAGTGTTTCACCTCTTGAAAAATCAAAACCATTCACTTTACCATCTCTGTGATTTTTGTCTGATTTGTACTGGAAGGGGGTCTTTTGTTAAACTAGATATATTCTGTATAATTTCCATAAAAATCCTTCAGAATTCAATATTTTTTAATTAACTGCCCACTGAACATTTCCACTGACTGCTTTAGCCTTCTTAAATTTGGTTTAGGATTCAAAAGTCACTGGGATTTCATCTGTGAATTGTTCATTACATCAATATTCACATTTGAAAATATTAGCAAACCTTTTAGATCTTAAATCATCCCATACAGAGACAATGGGGGGGGGGTCTCTGGGGCTTCAAAGGTTATGCGTTACACTGTTAGAGGTTTTCACATTCACTGAATACATAGTGACACCATAGCAGCAACCGAATGGAGAGTTTTGGATGAAATTTATTTCTACCTGACAGGACAACAATTTCATATTGCCTATTGTGTGCAAAGGGCTGTGAAGGGGGAACATTTAGATGCAAATGTAAAGTGGGAAATGATTTCTCTGGATTTCTTATCACATGGCTCAGCTCTGTACTGAACTATGATGATGCTACTTATGCTTTATGCTGAGGCTTCATATCAGAGGATAGAATTTATCCATGCTGTGCTGGTTATACTGTACAGTCAACCTGGTTTCCCTCCAAAGGTTTAGGGGTTCAGCTGAAAGGTCATCCCAAAAGATGATAGGATGGACCATTGAATATGTAAATTCAATTTGAATTTGCAGACCTTAAACTTATTCTCCAGAGCTTTTGGGTCGTCTTCAGAGATCAATGATGTGTTACCTGTTAAGTTTAACATATTTTTTTAATTGATTTACCATCTGATGTAACAATCCATTTGTTTCAAATGCAGTACAATGCAGTATTTAATAATTTAATTTCTATTTTTGTACTTATGAGCAAATAAAAGGCATTTGAGCAAACAAATCAATTATCTAAATCTATCATTATAAGCGGTATGTTTTGGCTTATTCCTGCTGATCATTTCAGACCATAATGCGGGATTGTCCTTGCTTAAAATTCATTTCTAAAAGCCTGCTTCAGGGCTCTTATCATAATCCAAATCCTTCATTGGAAGGTCACATTGTTTGGCAGGTTCTGTTTGAACGGCAGGGCAATTTTTAATTATGTCCCAATTACATGCCCTGTGAGCAAAATGGTCTCATCAAAGACCTCCTTTACTGTGGTTTTAAGCAATTAGAACATGACTGCAGCGGATTATTTGATTGACAGTTTTTAATTTGATATATAAAAGGGTAAATGTAATCCCACCATCCCCTCTCCCTGCACACACACAGACATGGAAACATCGGAAAACTATGTAGAGTAAAATGAGATTTTAATTACCAAACATCCACAGTCATTGGTGCATTAATTCATACCGATAACAAATACATAACATGTTTATACAATATATTTTACCTGTACAGCATACTTTGGAAGATATGACTGAAAGTGCCCAGTGCTCACCTCTTTGATTATTAGGAATTAGCACTAAACACGGTCCCTCACTGGACAGAAGCTGATAATAATAAAGAAAATGACAGATTCCAGTTTTGCTTAGAGCTAATTAATGAGCAAGTAAGAAAATAACTGAGAAGCAAGAAGTTGTGCACATCGCGTTCATCATGACTGACAATGAGATTGTTCAGTGCGAAGTATGCACAGAATACCCAAGTGCAAGATATTTAGATCCATTCATTTCTCAGAGAGGTGAAGATAGCCAAATGGCTCAGTTCACTAAGGATGGCATAATATAACACTTTTGATGGGAGGTGAATGCTCCGAAGAAGCAAAACAGCGGAGCTAGCAGCAGCCAGGAGCTAGCAGGGATGTGGAGAGCTTCCCAGTTCTAGACAACCACCATTTCCAGAAGGAATAGATAGACTAACTCTCAGTTGGGGGTAACACACAGATCCGTACACTCCACGCAGGACAAGACTCGGATTGATACATGATTAGAGCTTAGAACAGGGGTGTCAAATATACAGCCCACTGACCACAACCGGCCCGCCAGAGAAATATATAGAGAGAGCATTACATTTGTAATTCTATCCTGTGAATTGCATTACAAACATAGCATTTTAATTAATGCTACATTTTTAATAATAAATTGCAAATGAATTGCTTTGCTAAAAAAATTGTTTTTAACCAAGTATTTAACCTTGCATGTATCTGCCTCACAGCAGTGTGTTAATATGACGGGTCTATTTTTTCTAATGGAAGTATACGCACAGTGAGCAGTGCATGCACCGGCCGTCTCTATGCGTCTCTGACTTCAACTCTTGTCTATAATCAAAGTCAGATTTTGTGTGGAAAACAAAACAGTAAATTCAGTAGAATTGTTTATTTTATGCAATGCTTATTTAAAATGCAATGTAATATTGTTTAATTCCTTTAAAAACATTACAAGAGAGTTATTTCATCTAACCCACTGTTTGTTTTGTAGTTACACTGGGAGATTAATATGAAGAGTTTTAAATATGAAGTGAAAGGGTTGTTCCTGGCTTCTGAAGTAATTATTATTATTTTTTAGTTTTTCTAAATATTTTTGTCGAAACAATAATTCAGCAAAAGTTTCAGAAGATTGTTTTGCTGAAAAAAAACTTAATACGAAAAATAAGATGCATTTAATGAATCAATCAATTAAGGCAATCTATGATTTCTCTACATGATGTCTGGTCCGGCCCCCAGAAGCTCATATTGTGCACCATGCGACCCGTGACCTCGAGGTACATAAACACAATACTATCAATATACCAAAATGTTTGAAGGGGGTTATACACACGTGGGAATAAATACAAATGAGTGAACAACGAATGGGAATGCTAACAGGTGAAAACTGGAGAATGGGACACAAAGTGTTCTGATATTCGATGTACTTCCCTATGATATTTCTGTAGCTGTTTGAGTGTTGCAGCAGGCTTATTTCAAATAACCGTATGGATTTATGATCATGACAAAACTGAGCTGGAACGAGTAAAAAAGGAACTGCATGACAAATATACATTGACACCTGTCCTATGTTTGCTTCAGATGATAAATGGATTATAAGCTTGTGCTGCATGTTGTAATATGTTTGAAAAAACTAATGTTCATTTCATTGTGCTTCTTTTTAAACATTATTGACAGGCGCTGATGATCAAGCTTTGTCCATAGATTTCACAGTGACTTTTGGCCACTTCATCATCATCGTCTCCCTGGCAATATCCATCGGAGTCAATAAGAGGCCACAGTATTAGTCAAGGTCATATCTCCAAGGGCTGCTGTTTAATGCATCTGATGTGATTTTATTTGGATATAATAAATACACAATTATTAGGGTCATGGAGAAATCTTCAACTGCTATTACTGTATGACCACACGGTTCAATGTAGAAATACAAAAGCAGTGCATATCTTAAATACAACTTGTATCTGGCTGAGATTTTTTTATATATTTATTCATTTTATTTAAATCAGCGCAGTTTTCCCCTTCTTAATTTTATCTCTGTTAAATATGTTTTAATGCATTTTGGTCAGGTATATTCGAATCACTCACTAAAGAAGAAAAATGTTCCTTCCATATCTGCCTAAAAAATCACTTTGTTTTATCTTCATGCTTCCTTGAGCAGCATTTGAAGAGAGAAAGTAAAAAATAAAGGGGTAATGGATAATACTGTTAGTGGCTGGGCAGTACCTTAGCAAATAACGTGTTTACATTAAATTATTATGTCATGAAGTAAATTCTAGTGTTCAAATGTGTTCCTAGAAAGTATCACTGCTCAAACATTTGGGGTATGTTTAACAAAAATACTGTAACTTTCAGAAAATGTAGTATCTGTGTAAATGTACAAAATGTGAAGTGAGCAAACAATAGGAAATCTAAATAAGACTGATATTTGGTGTTCAAATCAGTATCAGGTCAAACAGAAACAGTTGTGTTGGAGGGTAAAGTTGAGAAAGACTGGCCACAGCAACATGACGCAAGGTAGCAGTAATACATCAACAAGGTCTCTTCAAAAAAAAAAAAAACATTCCAAAACCGACTTTTGCATAGTATTGTACTTCCCAAGTAAATGCTTTTGAGCATTTTTATTTTTAAGTATAATAGTTCACTTTTCACCATATTTTGTTTTGAACAGAAAATAATGGAATAAGTGTAATCCATGTTGATTATTTTTACACACTACTCTTCTGTTTACAAGTGTTGCCATTTGTTCTACTAGAAGATGCATTTGATTTAGACAAAATCACAATGTTCACAAATCCTTTTCATACAAATGTGATATTTGTATAATATGTGGTTAAAACTGAAGATGTGACAAAATACAATTCCCATTTTGTTTACCTTGAATGTTTAATCATCCCTAACATAAGCAAATGCAAACTTTATACACTATGCATGCTCCATGAAAATTGAGACTTATATTGATCTCCCCTACAGTTAAAATGCTGTATGATTGATGATTAAACAGAGTGGGAGGAGTTTATTCATATTTTCGAATCAATTAATTTAACACCTTACACCACATGTGTCAAACTCAAGGCCCGCGGGCCAGATGTGGCCCGCCATGTAATCTAATGTGGCCCGCGAGAGCTTAAAAGTTTTGAGTATCTAAAAAAAAATGAAAATGCGAAAAAACTACATTTCCCACAATGCCTGCAGGTAGTCGCAGCTTCTGCATCCATGCTCACAAGTGAAACGGCAGAGCTGCCGTTTCTCAAACATTAAACATAAGACTCGCATTCGAGTGATCTCTCATGCTACACCTCCGGTTTCTCACGCTAAAATAAATTTAAATAAATTTTCATCTGTGATCTGTTTCTTGAGCTTGATGGTAAAAGATGATGATGATCAATATGCAAGCATACAATTGTTTCTATGTAACTGAATTGTCACTTGAATAAGTTATAAATAATGAGTAATTTAACATTAAGGAGTAGTTACATTTATTTTACATTACATTCGATTACATGGTTTTAGATTTATAAGTTACATCTGGCCCTTTGAGCACGGCCATTATGCTAATGTGGCCCTCGGTGAAAATGAGTTTGACACCCCTGCCTTACACAATCGACACAAGTGTTCTGTTTTAGACTCCAATTCTGCCGTTCTGTTCAAAACTTATTATAAGCTTTCTATTGAGTGATCACTCTCTCAGGTTTTATAATCAGTCAAAAGAATACATGATAGAATGAAGACACCCTTACGTTATATTAAGCACACATGGGCAATGTATTTGGATTGTGTGTGTCAATCATGAACCCATGATAATCTTGCTTGCACCTGATTTCCTCCTCAAAGAAAGAAAGACAGAAAGAAAGAGCAAAAGAGACATGAGTAAGGGATTTGCATTCAGACAGGGTCACTGCTTAAGGGTTGGATACTCATGGAACCCTGCCATTGCTGATGGCTGCAATCACGCATTAAACCATCAACCCGCTGATCTGCCATTCTCTTGGGCTCCTGAGGTTAGCAGGAACCAGAACCCAGTAAAAATCCCTCGACATTGAGGGATACTGTTTTCTTACTATAATATCTGATACATCTGGCAGGTCCAGGGTCAGATAAACTTAAAGAGATTTGTTTAGGATAAAGGAGATTTCAAGTTTTGATTCGGTTATGTCTGCTTTATGTCCTATTAAATAGCAAGGGGGTGGCTTGTTCACACTGATCAGCTTTGTACCAGTATTATAATTCTGATTCTTATCTTTTCATAGCTCCAACAAAGAGTTGAGACACAAACAATCATGAGAGGTCATGCATGGAATATTAAGAGCACTTTATAATAATTGGATCTAAACTAGATTAAAGACAAATGTTAAAGCTAGAGCACAACCTGCCATTGTCTTATCCATTGCCCTCTTGCCTTGTTTTTTTTTCTTGGGCCTCTCTGCTCCTGCCCCTCCCATCCTGTTTCTCTCCAGCTCTCCTAATTATCTGCACACCAGTATCTCATTCTGTCTGGGGATTTTTGTCCCATTATATTATTCCCTTAGTTTTTCTGTGTGTGGTTGTGGGTTCATTCATCCCAGTCTATACGTTTGTTTCTTGTTCACATTTATTACGTTTGGATCTTAGTTTTTGTTCAACATTTGCTCTAGTGCCTGTTTTGGTTTGCTAATAAGTTTATGTTCATGTTTTAGTCTTTGTTTTATGTGAGGGTTTAGTTCAGTTCACTAAACCCTCAAGTTCTGGTTGAAACTGGAGAATTCTATCATTTATGCATGTTTTTTTTTTAATTAAATAATAATATTTGGCCTTTTTTTGCTTTTATTTTGAATAAACTAAGTAATGTGATCAGAAGTGAAGCAGGTAGAGAGATGGGGGAAGGCAGGGAAATGACAATGGGTTTAGGAATCGACCATACATCGCTCTGCACATACATCTAGTGCACTGTGCACACACGATTACTTTTAAAACATATTTCTGCCTGTCGATTTTTTTACAGTAATAAAGCACTACAAATGTATTTTCTTTAATGAACAAATTGATTTCTGTGCTGGGAAGTAGGATCCCCATGTGTAGCAAGGAGCTGTAGGGGTCTAATTTGGGGACCATATGTTATGATTCCCTCTCTGCTTTTTGCTGTTGTAATGGCTGCCACAACCGACCAGGTCAAGTGTCCCAGATCTCCAGGGTTTGTCCCTACACATTTGAGACAATGGTTCTTAGTCTGAGAAAAAGGTGAGTCCCTGCACCTCCACATCAAGAAAAGCCAGCTGAGGTGGTTCAGGTGTCTGTTTCTGCCTCCTGGGTGCCACCTTTTGAAGATGTGTTCTGGGCTTGTCCTTCAGGAAATGGGGCCTGTTAAATACCTAGGATGTGCTGGAAAGAATGTCTGCCCGCCGGTCTGGCCCCTCTATGATCCTGTTCTGGATAAGTGGCTGAAAAAGACTGAATAAATAAACCAAACCAATAGCACACATCTCTCAAAAGTTTTTATAAAGTTAAAATGTCAGTTGTTACAGTGGTATAGCTTCACCAAGTACTTTTCACACCAGTCGCTGACTGTGGTTCAATAAATGAAAACAGCATGTACTGCTCGGAAGCAGCTCACCGAAGTATAATTGTTACCACAGTCAAAGTGGTGAAAACGCTGACCATGAATCTCTGGGGTCAAACAGAGAGATGGAAGGGACATGGCAGAATGAAACTTTGGTGTTGTCGATCGACAGACCAATCCAAAGTGAACAAAATGGCTAACATCACATCAAGCCCTTGGATGTGATACACATCTAGCCCATCTGACGTTCCATTATACTGCTTGTGTTCCCTCTCATTCCTGCTGATCTCTGAGACGCGGGCTGTCAGTTTGCTCAAGTCAAAAGAAACGGTGCAAGTGATTTATCGAGGGGGAATTGAGTGAAAAGCAGCAATAAAAAAAGTAAGTGGAGCAGGTGCCCTTTCACTTTTACTTTGTCTATAATTATTAGAGGATGCAACCATGGAGTGCTGTGATGGTCTGAAATGACAATGACAGGTACTACAAAATAAAGAATAACAGGCATCTTTGAAGAGGGAAGGTGAGTTCTTGGGGAAAGGCGGGAAGGTAGGGGTGTGCTGATCAGACATCTGTTCTATCACTCTTGTCAGGAGATGACTAGGGAGTGTGTTTCCTTGAAAACAACCGTGACCTGACCACATGCACATGATGGGAAGTACCAAATAGGGTCCGTATCAGTGTCACTTCACACATTGTTGGTGTCCTGTTTGTCAGAACTGGCCAGTTTGTAAGAGTTACCAGATTTACCATTCTTAAAACTATTCCAAAGCTGCTCATCATAGGGTGTAGTTGGGCATATAATTGTATTTAATCATTTGTAGTGAGAGGGTTTATTTTGGTCCATGTTGAAGGACCTATTAAATAGCATGCAAAAGTGACTTCTTGATGGTTCTTTTTCTATTTTCTGGGATCTACAGCCAATAGGTAGTTTTCATTTTAATTCAGCTGATGTGATTTTAATGATGCTCATTTGGTTACATTCACCCAAAAAGAAAACGTGTACCCGAGGGGTTCCTACTCGAGGTGTAATTATGTCTAAAGTAGATAATAATATAACACGAGGAGTCAATTACACAAGTGATCAGGGCACTTAAGTGCAAGCAGATATTTTTTTATCACAGTTTCAAGGCACTTGTTTACATTTAATCTTTATTATTATTTAGAAAATCATACATTTAAATGGAAAAAAGTATTTGACTTCCTGCTGATGAATTTCTCTTGATTCATTTAGCTGCTACACTATACTCTCCACAAGATTCATTCGCCTTAATCTACTCCTGCTCTGGTAACCGGCTTCACCTAGTCTTGGAGTGAATTGGATTTTTACATCCTACTGCTCTGATAACCCTGCTTACTTCCTTCTATCTAAGGAATGATAGACATCTGTACTTATTGTGTATTATAAATAAATCTGAATAGAACTGACACTGATTCCTTCTCTCCGAGTTATGACAGTGATGCCATCATTCCTGCTGCTTCAAACATTATGAGCTAAGTTTTTCCACTTTTACACATTAAACTAGTTCTCCTCTTAATCACGGAGATGTTCATTGAAAAATGTGTGTTTTTTTGGGGTAATTTTGGGGCTAGGGCAAGATTTTAGGCATTCGTTATACCAACATTTGCCTTTTCCACCTGTTTTTATCCACATGGATCTACCTGGCTCTGCTTTTGGGGCTTACCCTGTACTCCTTGTGTTATATATTTGAAAAATATGGAAAATAAATGACTTCCATTTCTCTGGCTGCAGAAAACTATGTTCAGTGAGAGCTTGGCGGTACAATGAGAAATTAAAAGATTTTCCAAGACATTTCTGTCCCCTAGAATGTCTAAAACAAGCTCATTCAGAGCCAATGGTGAGTACAGCTGCCTCACCAACCAGAGTTGTGGGGTTACTAGAATCTAGTGGAAAAGCAATATATGGGACTGATCCCAGTTTCTAGTTGGTTTTTCAAGGTATGTTGCATTGCTGTGGCCTTATTGATTACTGAATTCTGTCAAAATTGTCTACCAAAAAGCAGTTATATACTCTGCTCACGATCATCATCTAGATCCTTTTCATTAGTGCTGATAATAATCGTCCTCTCATCTCATGCCGCTTCTCACATTGTGGAGTAATAGGTTGCAATATTTGGAGGCAATTACCATGGCCTCTCTGCTTTAGTAGCATACTTAATATTCCATTCTCTTCCATGACAGTGTGTGCACCCTGCCTTTCAGTTGGCAACTCAGATTAATCAGGTTCCTGGTAATTGTAGTCCCTGTCAAGAGAGGAATTAAAATCAAGCTCCATCGTGAAGTCACTCTTTTCAATAATATATAGAGTGTCTGAATGGAGGTAATTCAAGTCTCCCTACGTCACCGCATGTAGAATTGATATACTGATCACCAGGACTGGGTCATACGCCTCATTTAAACCCACCCTCTACTTTTTTTTTTTTGCTTTCTGAAGTTAAAATGTGGCAAATAAATAGAGATATGCAACAAAGTGCGCACAAGAGCCATCAGGTCTATTCAGATGGGATAATTCAAGAATAAGTGAAAATAGCAGCAGACGAAGGAAGTGTAATTTCTCTCATTATGTGGCCACTCTCTTTCTGTTCAAGTGAATCAGAGCTAGATTAGGATGGCTCTGCTTTTCGACATTGATAATTGTGTTCTGTCATTTGGGGGAGAAGAGTACATTACCTGACGCTCTTGCCATCCTTCAAGCCTTTCTGTTTCAGTCGATACATTAGGAGCGATGCTTCCCGTCATAAAACCCATTAGATTCCCCACTTTGCCCTTAAATACAAGTCTAACACTGGGGACTGAAGCACAGTGTTGTTTCTGTGCTTGACAGGCACTGTTTGGATATTGAGAGCAAATCCAGTGTCGCAATACGTAGAATGGAAATGGTTAAATAACGTCTAATGTACCTCCACAATTTTGCATGGTTGGACAAAATGGATTTCTCAGAAATGGCTTGCTTTTGGTTCAAGAGATGAAATTTGTCTTCTATTGGCTACAGTCTGCAAAATGTTGGCTGAAATTCGTTTAACTGTAGTTTTAAAAAGGTCAGAAATAATGGCCTTTGATGTAACTCTATAGAATGCCAACTTCTATATCATGAAACTCCTTGGCAATTTCATCTTACATCAGGATAATCACACTCAAAAAAATGAACGTAATTAAATCATGGAATTTTTTTCTCATTCAATTGAAAAATTATATATATATATATATCACACATAAAACAGAATATTCCCAATGCATTTGATTATGACCTGAATTTAATTTGGTTGCATAATATCAACAGCACTAATACCTTTTGCTAAGAAGATTAAGTTAAATTAAATAATAATAATAATAATAAAAAACTAAACTAAGGGTGAGTAGCTCAGTCACTTGGGAAGAGCTCAGAGTAGAGTCGCTGCTTCTCCACATGGCATTTGTTTCGGTGGTCCGGGCCTCTCTTTGTGGGAAAAAACCCCAGAGAAGGTCTAAGGCATGCTGGAGGGACTGTGGCCTGGGAATGCCTTGGTGTCCCACCAGATGAGCTGGGGGAGGTGTCCGGCAAGAAGGATTTCCGGACATCCCTGCTTAGACTGTTCCCTAACAGTGCAACATCAGGTACAGGTACAGACACGTACAGTTACTCTAATATGATGACATCCTGTTTTTGATTAAACTGGATAGAGTTAAACTCTAATTATTTGATTCAACATTTGGGTAAATGCACTCCAGGTGAATAAATTAAACCAGGTGAATAGCAGGGTTTCTGCAATAGACTGGCAACCCCGCTGAGCTGTTGAGGGAACAGCTTGAGTGTAGGGTATGGTGGAAATACATTCTTTTTTGATAAAAAGTCAAAATTTGAGTGTTAATCTTTGTTTTTAGAAAATTCAGCAGTCAAATTCTAACCGTATATTTACCATTCAGATTAATACGTTTCTATTTTTTTTTAAAGCATAATGACGTTTGTGTGATCTTACAAACAAACATGTAGCCAGTTTCCTTTTACTAATGGTATGTCTGCAGACTACATCTTAGTTGTGACAATTTCATGTAAATGTCTGCGTTTGAAGGCACTATGCACAACTTTTTTATTCGCGTTTTCTGTCTGTATAATTCTAGATAAACTTCCGTAGACGACAAAGCACAAGGACACGATCACAAGCTAAACCACCTGAATATTTCACTCTAGCCGTTTAAACAAGTCATTTATTTCCCCCCCTGCATGCTGATGGAGTTTCAGTGCTTTCTCACACGGCACCCACTGCTTTCTTTGGGAAACCGGCAGCCTGACTGATTACCGTAGCTTTTACATGAAGCACATATGCGTCTTATCATAAGCCACTCTCCTTTTATCCAATAGGCTTTTCTCAGGGCCTGGCAAGGTCAGTCATTTGAAGAGCGGCTGAGAGTTTTTCTAGCCCTGACCTTGACAGGCAGTATGTAATACCAATATAATTACACTGAGTGCAGAAATAATGGAGTCCATAAATTCAGTAAACAACAAATATCCTGGCATCACCTTCACTGATGACATGGTGTTTTTCTGACAGGACAAAGTAATACAGTGCTCTCAAGAGATTGACAGGAAGCAGTCAATTTGCCTAAAGTAAATGTCAGAACGGTCAGGGGGGCCTATGGGAGAATGAAGTGCTGCAGCTGCAAAGTTGGAAACAAGGACCTTAAACATCTGCACAAACATGTTAACAAACAGGTCCTTTCATTCCTGCCTAATTGGCAGTGTGCGCGGTCATCACTTTGGGGCAGTGATGAGGAGAGTTTACTGACCTGGAATCATGGGTGCGCATCGAAAACATAGTGGATGGGGTTTTGTTGCAGAAAGTGCTGAGTTATGAAAAGGATTCTTTTAGTTTATTAACAAATCATGCTTATGAAATTGGACATTCTGGATATCATGTAAAACATTTATTAAAATGTTAAATGCTATAAACCTATTACCAGTTTTACACAAATTGCACACATTCATTGTAGGTTTTTTTTTTTTTTTTTGTATCAGCTTCCTGAAATAAGGCTAAATTAATCGTACAAAATCTTCACAATTCCATTAAACTCTTTCTTTGATATGCATTAATACATACAATATTTCTATGCAATGTTAAATTTTAGGAATGAAACAAAGGTGAAATGCTGCACAGATGCTTTACAAACAGATCTTGTCAAAAGCTTTCCCTTTGGTGTGCAGCAGGCGATCACTGGTATCTGTTCAGCACCTAGATTTCTCATGCTTTTTTCATATTTTAGCTGTCTTCGAATTGCTTTTGTTACCGCCCCATAGGTGAAACGAGCACAGACTCATCCAAATTATTCATTTTAAAGATGTGGTTACTAATCAGTTACTAATCATGGATTGGTTTGAAAATATTTATTGCATTTAGTTCTAAGTAAGAGCTGATTTTTTGTCACTTTTCAAGAAAAAGATAAGGAATGGACCATAACAAGCTGGATTTCCATCCACCATTTTGGACTAACATGTAAAAACCCTGGATGTAAATGCCAAGATACACATAAATTCTGCGCACAGCTGAGTAGGATAAAATTTTTATCCAAAAAAAAGGAGCACAAACTATAATGGAAACGTATTAATCAAATAAATCCCAGCATACACCCGAAAAAAGTCATGTAGTTTTAAATGTGGTCCTCACTCAAAGTGTGATTCATTTTGGATAATATGCAAATAAAAATAAAATAAAAGAGTAAAATAAAAAAGTAAAATGGAACCTAAAATAATTTTACAGAAAACATTATTATTTGGTATTGCATTATCTATTTTAATTTCATTAATCACACATCAATAAGACAAACAGTCTTCTACCAAAGAGGAAGGTAAAACCACAATAAATTAAAAACTACTCGTTTAAACATTCTAAAACGTACGCAAAGTAAAATAGTGTGTTTAACATTGCATTATTACCCCGCCATCTACACAGGCCTGTCAAAACATATTTTTCCTTGCTTGCTGAAGACTGGACTAGCAGAACATTATTGGGATAATTGCATGTCCACTCAAGGGATGCAAATGGGCTTGTTACGTGATCAGAGTAATAGAAACTTTTTGACAGTGCATTGCGGAGAGGAGGGAGAGACAAGACGAGTGAGTTGCTCGTAATTATTTGGTCAAATAAAGGAGAACCTTTATTAGCCAGTTAGCTATGAAAGAGTAAAGCAATTTTCAGTTCTGAGACATCTTTTATAAATGCTGAAGATAGATAATTTAAGGATGGATTAAGCAGTTGCTCATAAACCATGGCTAATATTTCTCTTTTTAAGTCCAATGCATGTGACCCGACAGTTACAGATTGTGACTCCCAACCTGACCGTCGCAATAGCATCATGCTTCAGGGCTCTGCTTTTAGATTCTATGACCTCGAATGTCCAGCTTAACATGGACATCTGGCTTTGATGCTGATATTGCATGATTGGCCTTATACTGAAACCCCCTCCATGAACCCTATTCATTTCTCAGAGCTACCTCTTGAAATAGGCAGATGTGGAACAGCGGTCAGGATTTTAATCCCGGGGTAAATTGAAGTTGAGTGTCCACTGGGCATAACAGCGTAGAGAGATTTAGCCCCGGGGATGCAGGATTTTAATTTGAGCAAGGCGATGTTGGTGGCCTATAAATGAGCTCTGACAATAAGGAGGGTTTAATGAGGGATGCTGCGAGGGGGGAGAGCTTAAAGGGAAGAGAATGTGCTTGCAAGCCCAGAGGCACAACTGTATACACTATGATCACTGGTTTGCTTAGGAGAAAGCTTGTTGCTGCTGTCCTTGAGCTGTGTGCTGAGATCCTGATGAATTGTTTAAAGGAGGTAACTCCTACAGAACAAAGCAATTTTTTTATGTAAAAACAACATCTTTAGAGGCAGACCTTTTATTTGATCGATTGTCTGACAGATCGTCTTAACCCTCGTTCATTGTTCACTACCCTTTCATGTTATGTGTGACTGTTAACAGCCATTAAATTAAATCTCTAAAAAACCATCAGATCAATATTTTTTTTATTAAATATATTTATTTACCTCAGCTCAAATTTTTCCTCCTCCCAACAGGCCTGAACACCATCCATCAAGAACGCACTATTATTTGGTGCCATGGCTTTGCAATCAAAAAGATCATTATAATGGAAGTCAATGGAGCAACAACAGCCATGAATGATAAAAATGAAAATCTAAAAATGTTTCTAAGCGTTGATGTCCAAGATTGTGATACAAGCTAAAAAATAATCTAGGCCACAATCCTTTTTTAATAATAATTTAAGATCTTGGCAATTAAAGGGTAAAAATCTTGGACTAAAAAAAATATAAAAATCAGTTGTTTCGATTAGAGTTGAAGAGGATAAAAAAAAGCCTTTTCCAAAAACCATTCTATTTGCAGAAACAAAAATGTTCATACTTACCTAACAAATTAAGATATTCATAAAAAAGTTACAGGGGCTGGAAGAAAGGGTACAGGAAATCAAGAAATCAGTTTTTTCCATGCTCAATGAAACCTTAAAAATAAAACGTAATGGAATGGAGATGTAGACAAGCCCAGAAGGGTCTCTAGAAATAGTGCAGGAGATTCCAAGAAAGCAGGGTAGCGATCATGGAGAGCCAGAAGGTATGAACCGAAGGACTGACAGTGTGGAAGAGAGAAGTGACTAAATGTGAAAGGGTGGAGCAGATTAGAACATGACACTGTTAGCATGAGAAGGGAACAGGGAGATCACACTTGGGTGTACTGGATGATTTGTGCAGCGGTGAAATTAGGAAAACAGAGAAAGTGGTTAGACAGATCACCAGTTCTTCTCAGGGCAACACACATTCAATCCTAAATTTAATTTAGGGAATCAAATTAACCTGATGCATTATTCTGGCAAGTAAACCCAAGCAAGCACTGCAATAACATGCAAACTCCTCTCAGAAAGGCCACTTATACCTCCACAACCTCCTCACTTATAGGCTGTAGTGCTACCCACTGCAACACCGTGACACCCATGTCATGTTTCAATGCAATTTAATCCCACGGTGAATGCAGGAATGTAAATTTAAAATCTTTAAAGTCTATAGAGATTTTAAACTGTCTCAAACATCTGCTGTAAATCCCAGTTTTAATCCGTATCTTTATCTTAAATCACTGTCATTTGGTCACTGGAGGTGAGACTGTCTCTTGCTCTACTTTCTATTTCTCCATGTCGTACAGCACTTGTCTTCCTCTGATACTGAATTTGGCTGCAGGCATCGTTGAGATCATGTAAAGAAAAGCACACAATCTTTCTCTGATGTCGTTCCTCTTCTCCTCGTAAACCCAGACTGTGTTTGCTAGAGAGGAAACTCAGACATCTTGTAAAGTCATCCAGTAAAGGGAAAACATTTTATTTGTACAGTGTTTCACCTGCAAATTTCTCACAAACCCCTTTAGCTACACGTATACAATGTAACCACTTAGTTTTCTATAAACCAAGGGCTTTGGTAAAATGTTCATTACAGAAATATATCTTGGGTTGAACAGTAACGATAATTTTGTGACTGATTACAGAATATATTCATTATTTACCAAGAACAAATAACTCTGACTTGATTTATTCTTCTTCTTTTAATACTAATTTACTTCACCACACGCTACAGCAGATTAGTTGTGGTGGCATTTTTGCCATAACAAGATAAGATGCAATTAACTAGCCGTGCGTGATTAGCATTAGTTTTATAATCCAACCCAGTTTGTTAATGTGGTCGAAAATACGATAGAGACACAGACTTTTATGTTTGAGCTTTATTTAGGAATCATTTCCCTCAGGCATTCTGCTTCTGATTTCCCAGTTTTGATCATGTTCTTACACCAACCTAAATGAATTGAACAGTGTGCTTGCTTACCCTGGAACACACCGGACCAGCTATCTCATTTATTAGCCCTCAAATCCCACAGGGAGATGTCTCTGTGCATCTTTGTGCTTTAATCAAATCCATCAAGCCAGGTTCTGAAGCCTCAATTAGGGCTATATTTGTTTAATATTGACGCTGATTCATTGTACCAAAGGAAATCAGTTTTTTTCTTGGATCAGGACATCATAGATGAGCATGAGATAAGTATAACAGGCTTGAGATTGGTTAGTCTTTAGTGGTGAATTATTTATGTCTCATAATGTTTTCATCGATAGTGATTAGTGTGTATAAGTTATTTACAAGCAGAGGACTAAAAGATGGCTGGTGATAGTTTGGCAATATGTGTTACTTTCGCCTGCATCAATAGTTTTCATGGTTTAATTTTTTTTTTTCTGTGAGACCAGCTTAAGGCGCTGACTTGTTTACAGGAGGTACAGTGTGTTGGGCTGTTGGTTGCCCTATTCTTGGTTTAATGGGGTATGGCGTTTTGTGTAAAAACTAGACTGGCGTTTATCACGTTTTAGAAAGATCAGGACTGGTGTACACAGAAAGAATTGTTATTTTTGGAAAAATCAATCAAGAGCTTTTCAAAACTTCAGATTTGGCACTCTTTATTTTTAATGGCATTTATCATGTTAACGAGGAGGTCACAATACTCCTGAACAACGCAGAATTACTCAGCGCACGGTTGTGTGAGTTATGAGAACACCCAAATAAACTATTCACTTTATAACTTTTCTAAATTATAACAGGATGCTCTACTGAAATCCTAGAAATGTACATTTGCATCATATTTAGTGATCAAAAAAGCTCATAGACCTGACGTCACCAATGTGGGGGCTCAAGTTGCATCATGTGACCCGATATTGCATGTGAAAGTTTTCATTTATTAGTAATGACATGGCGATAATAATTTTGTGTCTTTTTTTCTATGTCATAGAAATTAAAATGTAAACAAAACATGTTTATGGTTGGCAATCAAATATTGAAAAAAGCTACTCTGAAAGGTCATTTTTTTATTGGCTCATGAGTTTGTAAATCTGACTGATGACATCAGCGTCTCACCAGACAGGAACAGTATCTCACAACAGTATCTCAATTATTCATTAAATGTAAGCAATCATCTACAGACTGTACACAAAGGTAACAGTCTAGTATATAAAAAAAAACCTCAAATAAATAAGCTTTTGGTTGGGATGGAGGATAAAATGGCATTTTGTTGGTTGGTATCTTGTTACTGTTTTGTAAAAACAGTGTTTTGAGCTTAACACATGCTACAAAACAGAACCTGTAAAGAGAAACTTAGTGAGGAGTGAGGTGCGCTCTCTAGGGTTACTTAAAACCTGTCAAGCTGGTTTTGTATTAAAAGGAAGTCAGGCAAGAAAGCACAGCAGTCAGTCAAGCTAGTTATAACCAGAGGATGATTTATAAGTCAAGTTGTATGATCTATTAGGAAGGGTCTTATCATTCTGATGTTGTGCAATGAATGTTGAATGCAAATGAATGATGACATCATGATGATGCAACCATGGGATCTGCAGGAACAACCAGCATTTCAAGGTTTGCCATAACGTGCTGCAAGTAGTGGGTCTTCATTCAAGCTAAGATGACACCTCTAAGTCATCAGGGTAATGGGACAGAGTATCATCAGCATATAAATAATGCAAGAATCTATATCTGTCTGTAGTGAGACCCTGTGGCATGGTATAGATTGAGAAGAGGACTAAGGACTGAGCCCTGAAGAATGTCAGTGGACCCTTCACAACTACACCCTATTTTTGAAGTTTGCCTCAAAATTGTTGAGTTCTTTGCTTTGGAGTCTGTCCCAGTGCCCCATTATGTCTCACAATTACCCAGCCAACCAACAACACAAGGAACCAATCAAAAAAGACACCAACCAGTCACCAGTTTGCACCCATACTTAGCTTACATAATTATTCTTTACTCTTTACTCTGATTGATTATTTCTCTCTTTTTTATTAAAACAATGCTAGGTCTGATCCATGTATTGAAGCTAGTCTAATCTCTCAGCTTACTGCATCATCACATGACATGGGCACCTTTGTGATGGCATCATGCGCAATGCTCTTTTATTCCCAGTATCACTCCCTTGAGCATCTGCACTGGGGAAAAGGTGGTTTAATACAAAGCTCACCCTCTATCAGCCAGGAAAAACAAATGACACGCGCAGCAAAAGTGGATCCGGTTCTCTGGTATTCATAATAAGCTTGTTCAGAGCCATGGGACAGGGAAACTCTAGGGTGAGGAGAGTAAGGGTGGTCTCTGACTCATGAATCAGACAGGGGGTCACGCTTCGTGTGCCGTCTCATTGGCAGGGGCATGGCGTCCGTCTTGTATGATATGAACACTGTTGTTTACCTGCCTCCCATCAAACAGCTAGTGCGAGGAGAGCGGTAAATAACTGGGAGGTAATTGCACACAAGGGATTGTGAGTGTGTATATATGAGTGCATTCCTTCCTGTTTATCTTGATGAGTGACGGTGTGTGATTGTGGCCACAGTTCTGTGCATTTTGCTGCTCCTGGGAGGCCAAAGTTAGCACAGGTGTCAAGAAAGTCTTTAATTAGCAAGCAAACAAACAAACAAACAGAAGCTCAGAGCTCCTCGGAAGTGGAAAACTGATCTCAATGAGAACAAGTTTGAAAAGTGACTGTTATTAATCAAAATAAGGAAATAAAGGAGAGGAAAATAAAACCTTGTGATTGAGGTAAATGCTGTTTTATTTTGGGAATTATTAATAAATTCAAAGTTACCTTTGATCTTTGCACAAATCAATGTACTTATACAAATTAACAATTAAAAGTTTGCAAGCACTGAAGGTATTATTGTTTTGCGGCTTTGAGATGTTTCATTGCGATTCTGTTTTGACATTAACTTTTGGTTCAAACTTACCATGGATGTTAAGTGTCCACGTTTGAAAAAATCTATATAGCAACCTGCAGCATCCATCATAGCGCCACCTAGTAGCAACATGTAAAAAAAAAACATTATGTTGTTTTCCACTTGTTAGTTTAGAATGTGTTCAAAGTACATGCTTAAATTTCGGAACACATATGTTAGCGACTAAAACCGACAAAAAAACAGGAAGTGAGTTTTCTGCTATTTTCTTATTTTTGTAAATTTTCAGGTCTTGTACTTTAACAAATCTCCTGCTACAGTTTTTAAATGTTCATCTCCAAAGACCACTAGTCTTATATTGAGGTGTATAGGATGTTAAAGTGCAAAGCTTTTTTGATTTTGGTTAACTATGTGCGGACAGTTGCCACCAAAATTCTACATTTTGCCATAAAGAGGAAGTTGTTTTAACTCAGCCATACATTATCTGATGTACCATCTATGTTAACAGTCCATGTCTGAACACATCTACAATGTTCACTCTCAGTAATAGCGCAACCAGGTGGCCATAGGAAATACAACATTTAACTTTGATAAGGTATCATTTTGACATAAATGAAAGAATATTGCCCAAAACAAAACAATGACTAATATTTTAAAGGCTAATTTAGTGTACTGACCATGCTATCAAACAAAATGCAGTTTAAAAATTCTGTCATCTTCACATAAATCAAAGTGGTTTAAATACAAACTAAAGATAAATGATGTGAAGTCATTGTGATCGCTGTATTTTTTAAGGTTCCTGAAGCTGTGAAATTGAATGATTAACAATGCCAGCCTTGATGATATTAGAATGGATGTCGAAACATTCTACTGTGATTCCAAGTGCTTCACAATTAACAGTAAATTCCCAAAAAAACTTTTGAATATTTAAAGCCTTTAAACCTCTGCCTTTTGCCATTTAATTTTAACAAATACGTTTGTTACAAACACACATGTATTTTAATGTATTTTGCTAATCTACAGTATTTTGCTTGGTAATATAACAGGTCTATTTTGGCTCCCGGTTAACCTTCATCCATGTTTAGGCCTCTGGTATAATTCTTATGTTGTGCGAGAGCAGACTTAGTTTTCCCCATAAAGTGATAATGATTCTGATAGAATTGCAGTCACCAAAAATAACCATTAATATTAATATTGTAGTGCTGAAAGCTAGTCCTTTAATAAAATACAAACTTTCTTAAGGCAACTTTCAGCACGAAATCTGAAAATGGCTTGAAATCCACCTCCGCTCGATATTGTGTTTAACGCAACAAGAAAGTAAATTATGCTAATACCCTATTGTCTATTAATAAAACATTAAGTAAGTTTGATATTTTAGAAGGACATGCCCCTTTCAACTTACTTGATCAGCATTCATGGAAGACAGGTCTGCAACATGACATGCAAGGTGTGATGGTTGAGGTCAAATTATGAGGGGTAGGGTTGAACTGGGTGACTTAAGTGCACCCAATCAGCATTTCCAGGACAGATAATTGACCCCAGTTAGGCTTTACACACTCACACACCCATCTGGGCTAACAACAACCCTCTAATTGCCATCACAGATTCTTTTCTGATAGAATTAGTCTTGTCAGGGAAGGTCATTATTCTCTGCCTTAAACTTGAAGGAATGTCCTGCTCTGACCATTTCTTCTCCCTTCCTTTTACCCTTATCAGGCTAATGGGCATATCATTCTAGAGCCTCCTTTTCCGTTTCATTAGGACCCGCATGAGTGAGAGGATCATGTTAATGTCGGATGCTCTTCTTTACAGATAATGTGAAAATGCTCAATTGTAGATACATTTGTGTAGTCTTAAAAATATCTGTAGCAATGCCTGAGGTATGAAAGACATGCAAGAGCACTGAAAATCATAAAAGCAAAACAAAACTGCCTGACGAAACATTGCTTCTCGAATCTCTAATCAAACGCTGTGGACTATGTGGAAATGGATCTTTATCTTTAGCACTTTCTTCCATTTTAAGTGACAAATATTTTCAGAGCTGTTGTCCCAGGGCAGAAACGAAGATGAAGCCACATCAAACACTGTTTGTGCAAGTAAAAAACATTTCCATTTAAAAATGGAAGTGATTACAGTCTCAACTGCATCTGCAAATGGCATCCATTAAACCCCACTCAGACACATTTACAAAGAAATGCAAAACTCTTTGGTCCAATGAATTCTTCTGTCTCTTACCTTGAGGTTTTCAAAGTACATATTAAACATGGGATGGATTAGAGATTAGTTAAAAAAAACTCTTGCATTTTCTAAAAAGTATCAGAAGATTTTTGGACAGTCTTTATTCTGCTCTGCTTTCATTTTCTCTGTCTCCTCAGCATGCTGCTTACCCAAGGCTTTAACTGTCATAAATAGTTGATGAGAAAAAGAACAACAATAGTCACTTAAAGTCTTCATCTAAAATTTAGTACGCATGCTGCACAGACAGGCAAAAGAATGTTGTCAGCTTACCCGCAACTATCTACCCTGGGACCGGCCTAATGAAAGAGCCTGCGCTGTCTTTGAGGACGAGGAAGGTTAGCTTTACTGAGAGTTTGCATGGCTCTCCATCTTGAAGATTTTAATTGGAACCTCAGAGAGATCATGCTATATTAATCCGGTGATGATGCCCCCATAAGCAAGGCTAATACATCAACAACATCCCTACGACAACAAAACATTTCATTCTGGACTGAAACTTCATTTGGCTCCTCTTCATGAATGGATGGAGAACAATCGTAAATCTTTGACGTTAAAATAAAAGATCACCCCATTTTACTTTAGAAATCATTCTAAACACAACTTCTCTACACATTAAGACATTCATATTCAGTGCAAATATTCCTAATGTAAAGTGAAAAATGTTAGATTCATCTTTGCCAGTTTGTATAATGCAAAGGTGCCAAAGCATTTATCTTCACTTACTGAAGCGCAAAGAATAGTTTTTAATATTTGCACTGGATAATTTAAGTATCATGCTAAATGGCAACCAGATAAACGAGAGCAAATTTTCTTTTTGAAAACCAAACCAGAGGATTTTGAATTACGGTTCAAACGTGTCTCAAAAGACTGTTCCCTTCTATGACAAGGTGTGCAGGAAACTAGTAAATAGTTGTAAAAAAATCATAAAATGCTACGTTACACAGTAAAAATCCAGTGAAGAGAATATATAATAATATATTCCAGAGAAGAGAGGAGTACTCAATAAATATTCAAATATTTATAAAGATAGTTAAATAAAATGTTAGACAAAATTAACGTATACTAAATTAACCCTTCATCAGACAGTAGGTTTTCAGATGCAGAATAACATGAATAAATCATAAAAAACACATAGGAATAGTCCTCTTTGGTTGATGACAATATTATAGATAGTTTAGTTTGAGGTTTCTGGTATGTTTTATGCAAATGTTACAGTGACCCATAAGTGCACAACACAATGCAAATAAACTTTGCGTGCGCAATGTTTTTTTTTTTTGCAAATCAACTCCAAATCAAAAACACAAATAAAACACAAACTAATTTAACTTTTGATTTTTTTGTTTGATTTTTGCAGTATCCGTTTGTGATTTGCAGTAGAGTTGTGTTTCTGACTTGCAGTAGCCATTTTGGATAACTATGTAAAACTATGCTCTGGTGGGCTTGGTTCAATTACAGTTAAAATCAATTGAAGAGACTAATTTCCAGGTTTGTTGGTTTCAAATGAGAAAAAAAATGGAAAGTAACCCAAAAATTCCCCAGTGCACCAAATTCTGAAAACTTGAAACAAAGAGTTGATATATAAATATCCATCACCAGCTACAACGATGACTCATTTAAAAAAATAACAGTTTGAAGACACCTTTCTTTTCTTTTCAAAACTTTCTCCCTCTAACCCCCCTAGCCCACCACCATCTCCACCTCCTGGAACATAATTACTCAAACAGCCATACAGCTAAGCACTAGCAGAGCATGAATACCAAATGCAGAATAATGGATTACTTCATTTATGAAACTTCCAGCCTTTTTGGCCTCTTATTTATTTAGCTAATCTTAACATAGTCCTGCACCATGGGTCAGTAGGAACTCCTAAAGTAAGAAAAGCTTTAGATATCTGCATGATTAGATGCTTACCATAACATTATTTACAACCACCTTTACAATTTTATGAACATCTGTGCTGAATATGCCCTTGTTTTTGCGTTCATGTTTACAAAGCTATCCAAGTTGCGGTGGGAGTCATAGATGCGACGGGTATTGCTTGTGATGGCATAAAAGATGTCAATTACAATCTGTTTGCTCATATTCAACAAACAAGACACTAACATGAAATGACAGCAAAACTAAAGGGACTTTGTCATCATTGTGCTCAGATGTAAACCTCTGTATGGGTGTATGGGAAATGCAAATAAATCCATTTGTGTGAGAGGAACGGGTGGATCTGCAAGGAAATCATCTTGCAGATTTTTCCTCTGTAGCAAGGCCTGTTAGCTGCCAGCCAGCAGATATGCCCTCCCTTGACCCCAGACGTCTGCCTCTTCCAAAGCTATTTCATTTGCAGTTTTGTGCTCATTTTTACCCATAATCCTCTTTTTCAGCATCAAGGCTTTCAAAAAGAACATGTGTGAGGGCTTCATGTCCATCAGCAGGCCATCTATATATTTTATATACAAATGTTTTTATGTTAGCGCATATTTTTGTGTAAATATTTTTTTTCTTTAGCCCATTAGTCTGCATGATCAAATCTGGGGGGATGGTAGTGCAATCTTTGTCCCATCCCAGACTTGTTTGTGCAACACTTGCATTAATTTGAATGTTAAATGGTTTGAAATAATTGTATTCTTGAAGCAGGTTGGTTAAAATCAAAAAGCTATTTGCATTTATTCTTGATTGTCTCAACGATCTCATTTGAAATGTGAAATGACAAGTGATTAGAAAAGGTAAATTGCTTCAGTTGAAGAAAAGTAAAAGAACAATTGAAAATCTGTTTGCAGTTTGGTCCATATCTGATTCCTCTGATGATTTCTTAAATGTTAAAAGTTCCATTACTTTTCCCAAAAAGTAAAGAAAGTAGAGTAAAAGGATCTGTTCTGAATACAACACAAAGTATAAGTAAAAAAGTAGCTCTCCTAAAACTACTCAAGAGTAGTGAGAATTACTTTGATAAAGTATTTCTCCTTAAATCCAACAATAAAAATATAGCTCACGACAGAGCTATTTTCTTAAGGGTGTTATAAGAAATGTAGAAAAAAATAGAGGAGAGGTAAAGACAGAGAGAGAGAAAGAATTTGATAGAAAGCACAAGAAGGAGAGAGAAGGTAAAGAGTGAGAGAGAAAAAAGGAGAGCATGAACAAAAGAGATGGATTACATGAAGAGAGAGAAAGAGCTGGAGGAAAAATAGAAGAGATAAAAAAGAGAGAAGAGATGGATGGATTGAAAAGAGAGTGAGAATGTAAGAGAGACATAAAGAGTGAGAGAAGAAAAGATAGAAATACAGGAGATTGAGATAGAGAGTGAAAGTAAAGAAAGAGAGAGAGATAGAAAGGAAGAGACAAAGATATAGTGAAAGAGAGAGGGAGAAAAAGAGAGGAGCAAGAGCAGAATATAGAGAATGAGAGAGAGAGTGATATAAAGAGCACAAAACAGTATAAAGACAGAAAATCTGAAAATATCTGCTACATAATTAAAAATCCATCTATTTTCCTGGCAAACGAAATGATAAAAAAATAAACGAGTTGTTCCTGCAAAATAATTTCGACTTCTATTGATTTTATTGACGTGATTGTATTAGTTACAATCTTTCTCGAATATACACAATATGATGTGCCAATCACTGTAGAAAAAAAAGTAGTTTAAAGCAGAAAGTAGTTTTAAAATGTAGTAACGGAATTACATTTTGTTTAAATACTCAATTACAGCAATTTGAGAATGTGTATTTAGTTACTTTACACCACTGATGACAACTAATCACACAAAAATAAAAGATTTACCGGTATGTAGTATCAGCACTCATTTCCTCAGGGAATACCTATGCTTGGGTATGGTTTTAGTTCCCGACAATTGCCGGCTCTCCAGAAACTCAGTGACATCAGCGATATTTTTTGTAAAAGTTCAGTTGATATGTCACACCAATCTGGTCCTTGTCTTACCTTAACGTCTTCACAAAGATCTCACTCTCTTCGACTTCTGCAGTAAGACACTGTCAGTTAATCTCAGACTCTTCAGGTGTTCCAGAAGATATAAGATTGGATCTCAGTGTCCTCCTTGGCGCTTTATTCAGCAGTTTTGGAAAGGAGATGAGGACACTTGAATGGATTTGAGCAGTAATTAAAATCATGTCATAATCTTTTATGTACTTTGGCTGGACATCTTCAGGAAATGAAGGCTGTCTGCATGCCATTAATTATAGCTGCAAGTAAAAATGAAGATTGACAGATGTGCTTGGACGTTAAAAGTAAGGCCATGCATTGAATGAAGAAAGAGAGTCTCATTTTAGAAAAATAGTTTGAGAAGCCATGAGAGGAAGGTCGTTGAACTTCATATACAGACAGAACTTCACTATTAATTGAGTATCCCATTTTAGCACTGGCCAGGAATGCCTTAAAACATTTAAAATGACAATGATTAAGTTTCAGGTCAAGAAAATGGGTCCAGTGTGTAATATTTTTAATAATGGAATTTCTCAGACTGTGTGTGAGCTGAATATGTGTTAGCTGGATCATATCTTATTGGTTCATTACAATAAATGTTATATTATTCACAAAGTATTGAAAGTATCTTATTATTTTAAACTCTAAAGTTCTAATAAAGTTCTTAAAAGGTGCCAGCAAATGATTAAAATTAGTAATGCTCTGAAACTGGAGAGACTCTTTAAATTAGTATTATTTCTAAGTTGCATTAGTGTTCATGCAGATGTGGAACTATAATTGCCTTTTTACTTGTTTTATTGACAGGTCGTTCTCAATTTCTATGAGAAAGCTGTCAAAGGGAGTATATTCAAACCTTTCTTCTAAAATTATAAACAAGTTCTTGACATTTTCATATTGGCCTTCTGTCACTGGAATTACAAATAAAAGAATAAATCAGTTACTTACAGACAGGTTTAAAATCTTATCGCACCTTGTACGAGCTTTAACTACTAGCAGCTCAAGTGTGTGGAGTAAGTTAAAGGTATGCTAGAATAAAAGTGTATCAAAATAAACTGAATTATAATAGTACAAGTAAAGGATGAGCACATTAACGCATTAATAATACATAAAATTAGAATAATTTGAGTTTTTTGCATTATTTCAACACGTGGATAAAACATAGATAATATTAGCAATAATAATAATCATTAAACTTTATTGTTAAGTATCCATGTTGTGCTGTTATTCATGAGCAAAAAACTATTTTCACCATGTTTTCAAACTCTCTGCTCAGGCTCTAAAGAAATGGAAAAAGTGGCTCAAAATAAAAAAAAAAAATGGATCTAATGGATGTGAACAGAGGAGAGGTCACTTTTTAAATCCCAATGCGAGGGTCATGTCTTGTTTATTAATATTTTTATGCCTTAAAAGCCATAAAAATAACAATTCAATATCTTAAGAGTGTCCTTGTGATTTTAAATACTAAAATGATGCTAAATTAATAAATCATTTTCCCTTTGCCCTTTGTTTTTCGAATAAAGGTTTGCAGTCAAATTCTTTTGAATTGATTTTTAAATTTGGACTCTCGAGTGCAAAAAATCATAGCAAATCATTCAATTTATTGCATTTAAACATTTTGACATTTGCATAACACTAGTAAAATGAAATGGGGTTAGGTTTGGGTTGTAAATACTAGAAGTCTTAGGGACCTTTTGAGCATTTTTACTACTTTACAATTTGCTCCAATAAATTATCTTTATTTTTTTATGTATAACCCCTAAAATCTTAAAAAAAAAAATAAATAAATAAAATATTACATTGCACAATTCCACAACAAACCTGAAATTTTACAAAAAATACAATTCTGTAATTTTTTCACTGCAAAAATCAAAAAACAAAATTAGGCCAGTTTTTATGTTGTATAACAAAAATCTAACGTATTTAGACAAAATAAAATTTCAGAAAAGCAAATACACAGTATACACTGTTCCTAGCACTTTTTGTCCATTGTGTTTCTTTTTAGAACTTTGAAATATACAAGCCATATAACAGGTCTTGTACTTCCAAAGGTTATCCCTTCCAAAGGGTCTGTAAAATGACAATGAAAGACGATTGTGCATTTTTCACATTTTTATTTGAATTACCTTTCAAAATAAGTGTCAGAACTCTTGTAATGTTTGTTTGAATCCTATTGAATCAAAGCTGATAACCATTATGAAACTTGCACATTACATTTGAATTAAATAGCTGAGCTTCGTCATTCCGAAAAATAGCTGCTGTGATTGGCAAACACACAGTGACAGAGACAAAGGCTTAAAATACCTTGAGAATGGAACAATGTGTCTAGTGGTGGTTATGGTTGTTCTTCATATAAATGGAAGATATGGACCTACTCATAACTACCAGGCATAGGCACCAAATTAACCACATGAATGGTGTTGATAATGACTGAAAATATCTAAAGTGCAGATGTTTACATCCAAAAACAACTAGAACAATACGTTTCAGAAAGAAAGGTGTGCAACAGAAATTTGTGTTGAAAGAAAAGAACCGAGGAGACGTGAGACTTATGAGAAGTGCTTCTGATTTTGTTTTGGCAGGGGATAACCTTAGCTCTGCTCACTGTTTTGCAGAGGTCATTGATAAAAGCAGTGCAATCTGGACTCTACTAGTGGGCAAAACGACATCAGGATTGATGTTAGAGGAACTGAGCTTTTCATTTTAAAGTTTTAACTCAATGCTGACAGAAAGAACATTCTGTCTTTTGAGGGAAAGTTAAAATTTAGCCTATTGCTCCAGAAATAAAACGTAAAGTGAAAAATTGCCAGTGTTTTTTTATTTTCCTTGAGGCGTTTTATTCATTTAAAGTTGAAAACCCAAAAATCTAATATAAGGTATGAGGAGGAAACCTCATGAGGAGGTTGCCAGTTATTGGATCACCCAGTTTTGTTTTTGACAGGTTTTACAACAGCTTAATCAAAAGGTAGTCAGGCTTCTAACCTCCCCTGTGCATGTTCCATAAATATTCACGGTAGCATACTTCATTAAAGTGGCACTCAAGGACCCTAATTAGTTTTAAATTAACACCAGCATGTCCATCTAAATCTAAAAGATAAGGGGGATGAGAATTAGATATAAATTACAACAGCTATAGACCTTTTTACCAAGATCTCATAGATTTATTGGTGTTCCACAACTGCTGCCATTTCACGTACTCTTCCCAAAACAAAATAGTGCATTTGATCTGAATTAATGATGAAAAATTAACATGGCAGGAATAAATCATTAAAAATCCTCACGTTTTAGATTTAGTTGTCCAGAGAGTTTTATGTGAATGCATTAAAAGATTGCAAAGGTCAGAGAAACAGATCATAAAACTGGCTATCTATTATTTCATTCCAGTCATATGCAATATCCATAAAAGGAAACAAAAGCATAGAATAATCAAAAGGGTAGATATTATGCAGCACATTCTGTATAATGCAATGCCAGTGGAATTAATGAGCTAAGCCTCTGGATGTGTCCTGCTCTATGTTTAACATGACTTACACTTTCCAGTTTTACTGACAAATTCAAAGATGCAGTCTATTCTCAATTGGGTTCTCGCTCAGTAAAAATAGAACATTTCAAGCATCTAGAAAAGAACATTGAGACAGACATCACCGTTTCTGCTAGGATTTAAAAGAACAACTTCTGCTTCAATAGGTGCCATTAAATTAGAGAAAATGATGACAGAGAGTCACGGGGTGAGTGATGGGTAATGTCACATCACAGCTGAAAGGCTAGAGGCAGGGGTAGACCCTGGACAGGTCGCCAGTCCATCACAGGGCAACACACACAATCAGACCTAAGGGGAATTTAGATTATTCAATTAACCTAACTGCACGTTTTTGCGATTGTGGGGGAGACCGGAGACCTGGAGGAAACACATATAAAATACATTTGGTAAAACTACCTTTCTTTTTGTATGCATGCTAAATGCATCTTTTATGCATGTTAATGTATGTTTACGTTTAGGCTTAAGGTCAGGATATCATCTGGCTGGCTTAATTTGCATCAGTTTGCTAATTTTAAACTACAGGAAACATTTTTTTTATTGTTCTAATGCTTAGCGATTAAAATGATAAAAAAATGTAATTTTTGAAAACCACAGATTGTATGCTAAATTTTTATATGCTGTATTTGTATTATATGATAATGCAAATCCAATAATATTAATCCATGAGAAGCCTTTATTTGTCACATACACTGTTACATGTAGCGAGATGAGACCCCTCTGGCCACAGACATAGCCAGGGTGGGAACAGGCCAGTGTTGAGAGGTAGTATTTAAGGGAGAAACAAAGAAATGTATATACATTAGGTAAGGTAGCTCAAAAAAGAGCCTTTCCGCACTGTCCTTCAAAAAAGGACACTGTGGAGCAGGTTAAAAAAAGCCATTGCAATCAAGCACATAGACAAATACAAGAATAGAACATCGCAGAATGAGGTAGGGCTCAGCTGAAGTGGTGTAAATTTATTAATGTCTATGTATTGATTTTTTTTAGAATATCTAGAGAATATCTCTAAAAATAATCTTTTTTCAAGCGTTAAATTATTTGGAACAGTTAGTGAACAACCCAGTACCTTGTTCAAAGCACAACTGTTTCTAGGTGAACGTCTAACACAAACATCTCAGTAGCATCTACAGAGTTCTCCCCAATCTACGACAGCGAGAAACAAATCCCAAACAACCAACGGAAGCAAATTCCTCGTATCATATGCTACCCTCTTTATAAACCTCTGGATCAGCAGATCAGCTGGTATGAACACAAGATGTTCTTCCAAGCTTTGTAAGCAAATACATTCTGGGAGACAGTACTCATTAATTCACTTCTCCAAGGAGTGTGCATAAGCACTACCTTGGCATGATGAGAAAAGCAGATGAAAAAATCCCTTTGCTGTAGATCAGTGCTGGGACATAATTAGTCTCCATCCCCGAGCTGCTGTGACTGGCTACACATGTTCCAGCTGTCACAGGTGTATTCCTGGAGACTGAGCCACTGACAGCCATGACGGCACCATCTGGGCCGCTTCCCATCTCGGGACAGTGCCTCACCAATGACAGGCTATGTTCAGCTGGAGAGTGTGTTTGTGTGTCTGTGCATTTTGATTGACTTTATGTGTCCCAGCGGAGCTCGTGTTAAGGGAGTCCAGACTGACTTATGCTTTGGTAAAGGATCAAACACTGAAATGATCTCTGCAATGCACCCTTCATACACATCGCAGTGTGTGTGCCGGTTTGTAAACATGGCGTGTACTCATAGGTTTGTGCATGATAGGTTTGTGTGGATCTTTCTGAGTGTTTGCTCCCTGTTGTAAAAAAATCCATATGTTTTTTTGTTTGTTTTTTTTTTTTTATTTTTTTTTGATAGATGGCAGCTGTTTTGAACTGGGGGATGGTTCTGCTCAAATGCTGATGCTGAAACTATGTATTTATTTCTATACTTATAGTCATATGAATTTGTGTACCTATCAGATCATCAAAATCATGTGACTGTCAGGAATTCTGTGTGTTCTGAAGAGACAAAGCCAGTCCCTAATCACCAAACCACTTCACAAAGCCACCATACAATCCCAGCCATGTCCCAATCACTCAACTACCCTTAAATGACTCATTCTTGCACTTCCTAGATTGTCAGATCTACAGTTCACACTGGCTGACTCTCCAGAGTGACGTTGTGTTCGTGGCTCCACTCCTGCTGTGTCTCTCAGGCACCTCTGCTCATGGTCTCTTGTCAAGATTCATCTTCAGAATATTTGATCAAATTTGTTATGTTTTCAAACATTTAAATAAGGAAGTTATACACTTTCCTTTGGTAACATTTTATATTGTATGAACACATTGAAGAGTTTTTTCACTCTAAATTGACATTTGTTTTCTTTCACAGATTTTTACACTTAATTGTGAATGAATTACATGATATATTGATTTTTAAATAAATACTATGCTCTCTGAAACTGAACATTTTGTCGTTTTCAAAAATTAAAAATTTATCTTGTTAGTAATTGGATCAATTCAAATAGAAATTAGTTTTTCCTCTCACTCTTGCCCTTTGGAAATAACATTGAGCTTAAGCAAATGAGTTTAAGTTTTTTAGTTTTGTAAATATTATGTATTATAATTTTATTTGCTTATATTATGTTTCAGTTGGTACAATACTGCCAGATGGACAAATGTGCAGTATAAACAAATTTAGCATTATTTTATGTAGCAAGAGCTGCATATCATTGTGTTGATTTTTAGTGTAGAGTTTAAACTATTGGTCAAATTCATAATGCATCTGTTGACTGAACTACAGTTCTGAATTATAAATTGAAGCCGTGCTGTGAGAGGTGAGAGGTCACTTATCTTTGAGCGCTGCCTTTGAAAAATGGATGAGTATTGAATAGTGCAATAATTTGCACAGCATCAAGACAATATTGAGCAGGCAGTACAACACACTCTACATAAAACGCTGGTGATTTCCATCCCCAAGTACTTTTGTAAATCAAAGTGGACAGTGTGATTTGCGTTTGAATTAAACTCAAGGAGTTTCCGTCTCCCAATTCACATGCTAAACAGCCAGCAGCTCCCACAGGTTATAATACCTCTCTCGTTCTCTCCGCATGCCTCTTTTTCTCTCCTTCCTTCTGACTGCATCACTCCTCTTTGAGTGTTTGGAGCATGCTAATGAAAAACCTTTGCTAGGGAGCCATTCAGCTTACATCAGGAGTAAACATTGCTAGCCCTCCAATTTAACTACTGCCATTTTTAAGGCCCCGAGAGCCCATTGAGAGAAGAACAGTTCTCACTCCAACACAAACACACTTGAGTTTGCATCTTTCCCATTGGTTTATTACCAATAATTATTACCTGTGCTTTTTTTGAGCCTTTAAACCTGCATCCACTTGTACCATTGGCTGCAGGTAATGAGCTGCAGAGTACGAATTAGACAAGGAAATTAAAAACATTGCTAATGGCTTATTGGTTGTTTACTCTCTCCATCTGTTATTGACAGCGTATGATCATGTTAAAATTAGCTGTCACCGAATGCCGAGCCCAAATCTGTGGGTTCACAGGAAATGTCACTGAACGGTTCAGTTGAGTAATTTTCATTTCATTTTGGTGAAATGTAAAATAATGGAGAATTGAATTACCTACCAAATCGTGTGATTTTTATAAGTCTTTGTGAAAAAGAATTCGACCATTTAAATATAAACCTTTAATAATGAATTTAGAACCACAATTAAAAAAAGGCAGCAGTTTCTTTACGCTAACAAAGTGCTATAACAGTACCTCAAAAATGAAAATCGAGTGACGTAGTAAAAGAGCATAAGAGAGCTTAAAATAAATAAATAAATAAAAAAAGACCAAAGGTTCTCAAGAGGTTCTAGAGCAAAAAAAGTGCTACGTATCACCGTCAAACCGGCAAAGAACCAACAAGAACAAAAGAGGGGATCTTTAAAGCAAAAAAAAATAATAATAATCTGCAAAGAAATGAAGAAGACAGAAATCAAGAAGACAAAAAGTTACAGCACAGTATTGGATTGCAGAGTTTTGATGCAAGGATATTCAACAGAAGGTAAGTTTGCAACAGCTACATGAATGTTGAGCTATTCACCAATAAACTAACTAAATTGTGTTGTCTTGCCAGTCAAAGCTAACATTCATGGTGTCGTAACCATCTGAATAATTTTCTTGTACAAGATCACACCGTTTTAAAGCTCTCCCCCGTTTTGTAGTTTTTTTTTTTTTTTGCATAAACGACATACACTATTCACACTAACTCTCAGAAAATCTAGAATATAGATGGTGTGCAATGCTTTAAATGGAAATACCTGATATATATATATATATATATATATATATATATATGGATGCAGTTGTGCAAGTAGCCCATAAATGGCTCATTTTGAGCTTTTGTTTATTATGCATAAAAAAATTGAAAAATATGTTTTTTTTTTGTTTTTCATTTTGATATACAAAGTGCAGTATGTTTGTGCCTTCTATGAAATCCTGTTTGATATTTCTGAAGCAAGTTGAGGACCATGTGCCCGAGCCTTAGATGTATTCACAAACTCACACACACAAACAGACTCTGAATGTCACAAGACTTTGATGCAAGAAGTGGATCAGTGATCTGGGATCAAATGTGCCCAGCTTCTTATTGCATAAAACCAGTTTTCTTTCACGTTTCACCTGATATTAGGTCAGAGTTCTTCACCCACACCTTGGCATTTGTTTCATATGTGTTTTGAGAGTTCAGATGTTGCTTATATGTTTTGCTTGTAAGAGTTAGCGTTTCATGAGTTATGAAGGTAGTCATTAAAAAAAAGACTCAATCATCATAAATTTCATTTGTCTGTAAAAGAAAAAAAGAACCAAAACTAACATCAAACAAATGTCAATGTGCAGATCAACAAATGTTTTGGGATTGCAATTAACAGTTAAGCAAAAATACATGTTTGAGTAAATTTCTGAAACTTTTTTGATTGGACAGAATTAACATGGATGAAAAAAATATTCAAATAAACTATTTGTATAGTTTGTAAGAACAACAAAAGACTAATTATACATTTATTGAAGGCATCACACCACTTGAACGGATCACTAGAGTTCGTTTTCTAACTGCCTTGAAGCTCTACTGCTAAATCTCAGCAAACAAATACACATAGTCAACCCATGATGCAACACGCAACTGACTCATGGCTTGCTTTATATTATTTAAAAAATAGTAATACTTTTAGGTGCAATGTGGAATGTTTTTACCACAAAAAAGAAAGTGTGACTTCACTGTGCAGCTTATACTTTTTTGATACTAGTATCGGTATCGGGCCCAATACTGAGCTCAAGTAGATGTACGATACCGTTAATATTTTAATACTCACCAATTAAATAAAAGCTTTCCATATTCGTTCCTTAAAACGAGAAAATTTTTTTACACCCCACCTTCAAACCCTAACCAACTCTCTACAAGAGATTTAAACACTCCAAGCAAATCCATCATTCTTACACATATGAGACTAACTTTGCTTGTCTCAATTTAAAATTAATACAGAGTGTACATTATGCATTTTTGAATCATGAATCCAAGTTTGGTTAATATTTTTTCCAGCAATTCAAATAAAGCAATTAATCGTGAACACAAATGAAAAAAAAGAGAAAAAACGGCATCAACCATGTTACAAAAGGGGCAAACAGGTAAAACCACTCTGTTTCCACAGATTTATCCTCCATTGGAGGCCCCAAGACCAGAATTAGGGGCTCATGGAAACAATTTTTCACACACATACACACACGCACGTATGCCTTTCAATAAAGAATTATCCAGATGTTCTTCTAAGTGGATGTTAACTTTGATATCCAGGAATGTTACAGACATTTCACCATTCTCAATGGAATAATTTACTCTGAAAAGAAAAAGACTTTAAAAAAAGAAAGAGATAGAAAGAGAAAGAGAGAGATTTCTCAGACTTGGTGTGTGACTCAGCGGATTTTACTTGCTTTTAATCACACATGTCCCCAGAGCCAGTTTTCACAGAAGCAGCTCTCATTTAAACCAAGACATAACATTTAAATAGACCAGCAGCGGGAAGCTCATTTAAGCTGGAACTGGGAGAAACTTCACTAAAGCCTTCCAACTATCTCTCAAGCTGCAAGTTTAAATTTTTTTTTTTTTGCTTATGTTTCGTCTACCATCTGTGTACACATTACAAACGTGTTTTGAGGTCTCTGAAATATTCACTGATTAGCGACGGATGTAAAAGTGAGTTGCGGAACTTTGTTCCCTTGTTGTCAATGCAAAAAGCAACTCATTGCATGACAAATTGAGTGGATGTGACTCTCATTAAAAATCAAATCGCTGTTTTACCTCGCATTTGCTCACAAAGGAACACTCAGTAAACAAACCTGGCTAGTTGTGCACAGAGCCTCAGTTATCATGGATCTTTTGTACATTGATGGCAAGATTAAATATGAATAAGCTGCCATATTTATACATTTGTATTCCGCAGCATGCACATGAGTGTGTGTTACAGTAGCTCCCCCTGCAGTGAGCTCTCAGGAGAGTTGCTTATTAAAGCGAACTGTCAGTCAGCTGCTCAGGGTGCAGGAGACCCTGATGAAGCCATCCATTATTTACTCATTCTCTCTAGTGGACAAACAATCAATTATTTCAATAGGAATTCTCCATAAAGCCCTTTGAATGCAAAATACTCTAAAATAGGCATTCAGAGAAAAAAAATGAAAAAGACCTTTTCTTTGGGAATGAGAAAAACAAAACCTTCACACACAAACAAATGCATTTTTACATCTAGCAGCAATAAACAACAACACATTGAGGGTATGGTAATGGCTGACACACTGAGACATGGCTTCAGGTGCTTTATTATTCATATTTTAGGTCAATGAATAATCAGATCCTGACTGATGAATGGTTTGAATAAATCATGAGACTGTGATTAGTTTGAATGGGGCTGAAGGTGGGCACAGTGATGGGAGGCACCGTGGGTGGCAAGGGTCACCTGCATATCTCCCAGGTACACCACACATGAGAGAACTGTAAATAGATGCTGCTAAGCAGAAAGCGGAAATGTGCATATTTCAAAATATCTTGTGCTCAGTCTTATTAGATGCAGGTCAGACAGACAACTCATTTATTCTAAAGCACACTGATGCTCGTTACAATCCAAACCATGCAATGGTACGACTTCACAACTGGATTTTATCAAATGTCAGACAGGTAATAGTGTATAAAAGATTTTCTATGAGAAACTCAAAAACTGAAGTGGAGTTTTAATTTCTTAGCTGCCTTTGTGTCAGCTGCTCCCACAAATCCAAAATCCAAGTACATCTTTGTCAGGTTAATTGGTACAAGCCATGCTCACACAACTGAGTTTTTTTTTTCAGATAAGAAGAAATTGTGGGTAAACTTTGAAGAAAATACATTTACCAAATAAATCCCAATGCAATGCACTTTACTGTCGGAATTGGGGCACGCTGAGGTGACATTAATGGACTAACCAAAGAACAAAAGTGGTTCGGGTTTATCACCTCCCAGAACTGTCTTTAACCAGCTGCAATCCCAAAGAGCAGTGTCCCACCTCCGAAAGCAAGGTGACATTACTGCACACATTGCATTTATTCAGTGTGTTCTCTTTTACTATATATTATTTATACAAGGCCTCTTAATGCAGCAACTTCCATTTTTGTTTTGATATTTGGTGCCAGTTGGGTGTGACAATTTGGAAGGTTTTGTTCTCTTGGACTCGTTTCACAGAAATGGTTCAAATATTTGTCAATATTTTTTTGCGATATTCTATATTGCATTGAAACATGCCTAATGATGTAGTTCACTATGTATATGGAAATAATTGTGTATATTTATATTTGTAAAAAATTTACATACATAAATACATATTTTTTTGTACATAAATGAGGCTTGAAACAAATGTGTTGTCATTTAGTATTAATTCAAAACCAAGTAAGAAGACTCTGAAAACAAGGTTTAATGAGATTTAGCAGAAAACACTGCTTTATTTAGCTTAAACTTGATAGGCAGCCAACACCAAGCTCTGGATGAGTCAGAGAGAAAGAGAGAAAGAGAGACAGAGAGAAAGAGAGAGAATCTAAGAGAGAAGTTTGTAAAGTATTTCCTGTTCTATCTCAGATATCAACCATAATATATTTAGGAACCGTTATTATTTAGGATTATCTAAAGAAGAACAAGAAGCTCCCATAAAGCCCTGATCTCCACATTTTCAAGTGTTTCTGGGATTACATGAAGAGGCAGAAGGATGTAATTAAAGCTACATCCACAGAAGATCTGTGTAGAGTTCTCCAAGATGTTTGGATCAACCTAGCAGGTACGTGCAGGTCCACCTAGAAGAACTGCTGCTGTTTTGGTGGCAGAGGCTGTGCGCAACAACTATTGATTTGATATAGATTTCTCTTTCTCTGCTCTTTTTCATTGGCATTTTTTCCACATTTGCCTAGACCTTTGCACAGTATTGTATGTGGCAGTATTGTTCATTATTTTTGATGATAATAGACATTACAACTTGTTATAGGGCTCAGTCTGTAGCATTTAAATACATTGTGAACACTCTCTTGCATTTATGCCCTGTTGTCATTGCTAGGCCCTTTATAAGTTAAGTAAGCAAATGACCCATCAAAAATGATATATACAATCACTAGACTTGTGTTGCTGTGCATTGCTTTTCACGATTTCAACACCAGGACCTTGTAGTTAAGCATTGTGTAGCTCGGACAAAGTCAGACGATACAAGGGACTTTAATGTTGGATGAATGACCTCTAAATACTGTTGCTACAATGACTACTACATAGCAAATGTGCAATTGTAAGAACAATGTCTTCTACACAACATTTATTGATAAAAAGATGGTTTACATGGTATTCATTTTCTTCTATAAAGTAGGGAGGCCTAAGAAATCAGGCATTCTTAAGTAAACATTAGGTTACTTGGGTGTATTTATTATTTCAATTAAACAAAGTGGATAAAAGACTGCATAACGTGTCTGCACGAATTTGAATTGAATTAGAACTTTAGTGAATTAGCCAGCATTTTGTAGATTCTACTCACAACCTTTTTGGATTATTGGAGTTTAAGAATGGTACTTTGACATAAACGAAGCATACTGTATTGTGTCTGTCCTGACATCGCCGCAGACTGTCATAAACCTCATGCATCTTTAAATCAGAAGACTTCTTGACAGCCTTGTAAAGTGCTTTTTACCATCTAAGCATGAACTGATTTGCTTTCCACTGGCTCCTGAGGGACTTTTAATGCAATTTAGAACCGATTTCTAAAAGTATATTTGACGTGCGTAAATGGTAATGTCTGCTATTACTTTGTGCTTGGAATGTTGTAGCTTTTATTGCTCACAGATGGGTAAAAATTATGTGCATTCATGCATTTGTGTGCATTTGCATGTGTTTGTTTTTATGAGTTTGGGGTCCGGCTGGTCAAATGGAAGCAGAGGGTTTGTGTTTGGCTCAGAGTCTAGGACAACAGCTTTAGTTCAATGATCTGATTCATGGCTGCACTGGCAAGAACAAGGCCTGATCTAATCTTATTTGCTTAGCTTTCTACTTCTATTTTTCCTGTTGACTAATACCATGAAAAATCAGAGGCCTGCACATACTTGCATCGCCGGTCTATGGAGCGCTGGTATTAGAATTATGCAAATCAAGATTTTAGATTATGTAAATTTTCAAGTATGCAAATATGTTACGAAAATGTAATCCTGATTTGGATACAAGACTTAAAGCTTCAAAGGTTTTTTGAGTCTGAAGTTTTATTTCATGTAAAACTGACTAATTTATTAAACTCTTCTTTGGTTAGACAAAGAGCTTTGAATCTAGCAGATTTTTTTTTTCCCAGTAAGCTTTTTAAAGCACCACAGAAAAAAAAAAATAAAGTACTGAATGCTTGATTCCCAGGGGTTTATTTTCATCTGAAGTAAAAATATGGAAATAAATAAGTCAATTTTTCCATAAACAACCTTTCCTAAATGCCCGATGTCTTAATTCAATGATGTAAATGATAAATTATATAATGCATTTCTCACATATGTGAACCTGGGATTGAATTTCATCGTTTTCTGAATATGTTTGATCTGATCTGATTCATAAAGAGTGATCTGTTCTTCATCAAAGTCATTGGTTTTTGTACTGTCATTTCAAATATTTACTAAGAAAAAAAAACTAATAATGCTTGTGGAAATGTAAGAAAAAAATGTAAGTATAGTATGTTTGGAGGTGTGGACTACAGTGACTGACTGACAAAAACTCTCCAAACTTTTGGTGTTTGCCCAGGCAGAAAACATTTATGTAAAAAATGCCTTGCCAATAACAGCTTTTTATAATGTACTGTTTCTTTCCTTTTTACAAGCATATGGATTTTTTTTTCTTTTCATTAAAGACTAAAACAAACAGTATGTATATGTCAAATAAATGTATTTATTTGAAAAAGAAAAAAATTGACATTATGTATAACAAAACCCTTGACGATCAGATTTAATTTTATGAAAATGTATTGAGAAAACAATGAAATTGACAGAAGACTGTCGAGATGTTGACTTCATTTATGTTCCTTTATGACTTCCTTCCAGTATCTGAACTAATTTGTAAAGCTTTGCTGAGATTCTTGAAGCCCTCACTGCCGATTTCTCAGATTTTGTAACATTTTTCTTCCATGGGGAGCCATTGCTAACATAATAAAATGGGAAGGCATTCCTCGTAAAACTACAATTGAGGTATACTCATTTTTTTTTCAACATGGGCTTAAATGAATTTATTAGGAAAATCACTTTTTTGTTTGTGTAAATGACCTAATCTTATTTCCAATCAATGGCCGACATTTGTGGAAGTATTTTCTAGTGTAGTATCTCTTAGAAAATGTTAATTATGAATGCTTTCTGACAAATCCAGTGGGGTGTACTCTTTTATGCTGAGCACTGTCTCTTATACATTCCTTTGCTCTGGGAAGGAATGGTCAACCATGGCAAAGCAAACAAACCATGAACCAGTCTTCCACACTGCAATGTACGGGAATATATGCTAAGTTGAAATTTAAGGAGCACTGCTTACAATACCACCGCAATAACTTTAACATTCTGCATATATGCAGGATTTCCAAAATAATTAGTTGCATATTCACGAAATGTTTTTGCTGTGCCCCTTGAGACATTCATTCTTCTCTTCCCACTGTCCACTTCTGAACCAACAATCAGGCTTAAAGGAGTCTCGGCTCCACGCACAAGCCTTGAGGGTCCTTCATTCAGTCTGGACCCCTCACTCTGGCCAACAGCACAAAAATACCCTGGAGCAAGGTCTAGAGCAAAGCAGAAGACATTTATTAAGCTGAACATGTGCATGGGAACAGACAGAATTCAGCTTCTAATAACCTTGTTTGGGTTCTGATCTTGTTTCATACAGATATTTTTCAAATTGTGTCTGAGTTGTTTGGATCCATGTACACAATTATGAATATATTATGCCATAAAGGTCAATCATAACAGCATCTGTTACGTGTATGGCTGTGGGCGATTGATCTGTTTAAATTTTTCAAAAGAAGTGGCTATAAATAAAATAAAAGCCGATTGAGGAGAGTGTAATATTCAGTGGTGAATGAGTTAATTAAGAAAATAATGTAATTATGTTCAGCACAGTTTTCTGTTTCGAGGTGACAGCTGGTCAGTTAATGATTGACAATCTTTGTTTTTCTTTTGTACATTTGATGGTGATTGAAAAACAGAATTAAAAATACATTCTTGGTATTTGGTTATTACTAGTAAAATTTTCAGTTGGTCAATAACAAGAAAATATTTTGTAGACACAGTGATCAACTCTTCACTTTTATTTTATGTTCCAGTTAGCTTCATTGGTTTTTCATGCAATAGCTGTTTTTAGATTCAGATTAGATTTAGATTAATTCATCTTTATGTTCCCTTTGGGGATCACAGGGTTCTGCTGGTGCCAATCTCCAGCACACTTCAGGTGAAAGACTGGGGGTACAACCTGGACAGGGCGCCAGATTGTAATTTTTATTTTGTATATATATTTTTTTGTGTTTAAGAAGCATTGTGCATCTATTTAATTACCCATGATTGATAATGATATTTCAGGGTAGCGATGGGATGTTTTGTTCATTTTGGTGACAATTCTTTTGACTCTAAAATTGTTTACTAATCAGAATTACTCTTTAAAAAGAAATAAACGAAACCAGCATAACTGCGTCTTTTAATTATCAACGCAGACTAAACACTTTTTCTGATCCTTCCAAAACATAAAGATTGGGTCGTATGTTTCTGTAAAATCCATAATGTGCCACCACCAAGTGCAGAGAAAAATTATCTTTAGTATTAATTTTGGCAAAACACAAGAGATGCCATCACAATACCACATAAAATACCATCCCATTTGAATGAACTTCTCAAATGAAGTTCTCTTTTAAACATTTGGGTTCTGTGTCCATTGAAAAGCATTGTGAATGATTCAGAAGAACTGCTCTTTTTCATATTCGGTTCTGGGTGGGGGAAAAATGTCGTGATGAACAAATACAAAGAATGAATCGTTCACCACAAGTCACTATAAAGATTCGTTATTTTTTAACAAATCATTCTTTCACAGTGAACAAGACAACAAGACATCACTCCTTTCAGGTATATTTTATAGCTTAAAAGTATAATTTGTAAATCAATATGATTCAGTAGATGAGATTATTTGCTAGACTCTGAAGCTCTCTTTATTAGCTTGAAGAGAAATTGGTGGCATTGTTGCTGATTAAAGGAGACATTTAACAGATGTGTTGGAGTAGATTTAATATCTCATTTAAGCCCAAGGCAGGTTAACAATACATACACAGCCTTTAGATATGTAAGAGGGTGGTGGAGGGGATTATAATCGAATTTGGTACAGTTTAATGCCTTCGCTGTCCTTGAGGGTAAAATAAATTGAAATAATCTTGCAAAAAAAATGATTAGCAGTGAGAACCCTTGAGATATGATAATCAAATTAAAGTTCCTCTTTCCACCAACCTCACTACAATCTTACGAATGACTCTAAACATTGGAAACATTGCCTTCCCAAATCAGTTCATAGAGGGATATGGGTTGGCATTTACTAGGGGTCAAAGGGCATTGAATTTGGTGAGATTTCATTGGTATATACGTCAAAGAAATTGCTTGGGGATAACTTCTCTGCAGAACATGTTTTTATACAAGCGCATATATTAGCTGGTTCCTCAAAGACGACCTATTGACTTGTGTAAAATATGGCCACAACAGAACATTATCTTTTGAAACTTTTGTCATCATGAACGTTTTACCCTTTCTTGTGCCTTTACGCTCAAAATGTGATTGATTTGACAAGAAAAGTCCTTAAAATGGTTATTTAATAGCATGTCATCAGCATGGAAACACAAACTCAGTCTCATTATTTCTCTGTGGAGACAGCGATGTAGTCATTTGTGATGGATTGAGCTCTTGAGGCCTGTAAAAGATGTCTAGGCTTTTAATAAGCAGCTTTATCAGGTGAAAATCTCATGTTGACCTCCCTATGAAATCACCAGGGCTGCATTGGAAACAATGAGATAAATGCATAATCATATTGATCGGCTGACAGATAAAATACGCTCTGACATCACATGAAGGTCCGAGCATTTATCAACTAGAGGTCTTGTAGAGATGTCAACCTCTCATAAAACGGAGTGTTACACTTCCTGTGATATACTGAGCTATAGAAACCCATAGCCATGTCGTAAATCATGTTCAGTGTTTCCATATCAGAAATGGACCCACATGGAATGACTCACAGAATAGTTTTTTTGTTTGTTTTTACCTTATTACTGTTTTGTTCCTTCTTCGAATACTAAATTAGGTTATATCAACACACCCAGTCTATATCATAGACAGTTACACTGTTAGCTAGTTAGCTAAGGGAGCTTATAGCGACTTTAGTCTATAATAGTCACTGCCAGCATTATACATATAAAATATGTATACATAACCAAACCACCTTTAAATGGTTTATACAAATATGTTTAAGTTTAAGTTTAGCTGTCAAAATATGCTAGGTTCAAAAGTTATTTTAATGCTTTTTTTTGTACAACAAATTTGTAGAGGAAGCTGCAGCACTTGCAAACTACAATATTTGCAACCGATTACAAATGACATTTTTTTTAATTAGATGTAATTAAGGGAAAACAGATTTAGATGCAATTAAAAGAAAACAGTGAAGTTTGGTGGGGGAAAAACATGATTTGTGGGTGAGAGATCTGCACAGTGGAAGGATACATCCATATTCTAAAAAACCAAGAAAGCTCCACTGCATACTTCCATCTCCACATCAAAGTTCCTCAAGAACATCAAGATGCTCCAGGATTGACCAGCCCAGTCATGACCAATGAATGTTGAAGCATGGAAGACAAAATCAAAGAATATTGATGAACTCTTGGAGGCACGTAAGACTGCTTTCTTTGCTATTCCTAATGACTTAAGCAACAACTTGTATGAGTCCTTGCCAAATAACACGGTTGGAGTCAAAATGAAGTCATACGATATATTAAATTTGGATCTCAGAGCACCACTACTTAATTTGCTGACATATGTTCGCATTTGAAGTAAATTTGTTACATTTCTGCAAAGGCGACAAATCTTCCGTCTTTCTGTCTAGATTAAATGATACATCTTTTTTTTCACTGAACCTAATTATGAGCTATTTGTAACACCAATCGATGAATTAAGTCAGGTTAATAACACATGTTTCTACAAAATAACTAAGAGACAAGACTTTTGTCAGAGACTGGTTTTTGTATAACCCTGGAACTGTGTCTTGTAGCGAAATAGACGCACACAGTATGAAGTTATTATGACTAGGATTCAAATAAAATTATAATAACAATTTATTTGTTTAAAGATTTTTAATTAATGTTAGGGTCTAATGCTTCTAGTGTATTTAGAGCTGACTCACAGCAGGCTGAATCATCTTGCTTGATATTCCGCTTGTTTTGCTGCAGACCTTTTCAACGATTCTTTTCCCATCTACGAGCAGAGGCTAAATTAGATTTTAACAGCCTCACTTCTTTTTTAGGCTGTAAGGCATTATGATAATTGGTGCAGTGGTTGTGACAGATGTGCTGTGTTTTAATTAAAGCACTTAATTCACCGATCTCAAGGTCTCTACCCCACAGCACTCGGCAAGCACATTCACGTTTGTTAAGGTGTCCACACTATGTACCTACATTAAACGTCAAACACATGCAAACACGGCACTTTTTAAGCATATCTGTGACCTTCGCTCCATTTAATAGACTGAAGTAATTTTTCTTGACAATCCCATCACACAAATCCCAGTCACAGGCGATTGTGGTTTAGTATCCATCTATCAAAGTTAGTCAAGGTGCGACATGTGGCAAATATTGGTGTAATGAATCTCCAGTCCATTAATCTGGAAAGAGCATGTCGTGTTGGAGTGGGAAAGTGTGTGTGCATGTGTGTGTGTGTGTGTGTGTGTGGGCAGTGTGTTGTGATTGTCACCTGTACGAGTCACACTCATGGCTGATTAGAGATGAGCGTGAATCGCAGCGTGATGAGGAATCAGCCAGGGGGAAACTGCAGGTGCCTGACCTTTTTTTCCACCGTCACCATCTGTCTTCATTTCTCCACAAATGTTCTTTTATTCTCAGACTAAATTCAGATTCTTTTACTCTTTTGAACAGACAAGCTGACTCTCAAACTCCGAATGTGACTCTGTTGGAGGTGATACGCATGCAGCCAGTAATGTATATATACTAAACGTTCATCAATAGAAAGTATGGAAAGAAACTTTTGTGGCTATTTTTAGGTTAATTAAGCTTTGCTTGTTTTGCACATTATTTAAGCACTAAACTAGATATCCGGTTGAACCAATGACTGTAAAAACGATGGACGATATGATACTGCCTACTGCCATTTGGTCATGGAGGCCACTGTGAGCATGATATGAGTGTGGCCATGACAGAGAGAGAGAGAAAGAGTGACAATGAGTGACATAACCCAACCCCTATTTCTCAATAATTATCGCAAGCTGAGATAGAGACATAAATCGGTTGCTATGCATATGGCCTAGTTACTTTGGAGGAGATAATATAATGTTGCATTTTCAGTTTATGTTGTAAAAAAAACAACCATTTCTATCATATACCAAAGCTGAGATAGAGTTAAAAAAATGGTTGTTAGGATAAACATTTTGGTTGCTAGGGAGCTGTCAGTAATGTTATAAAAATTGTCAAATCCACATTTCTCTATAAATAATTTTATTATTAATTATATAATACATTTATTTTCAATAGGATTTATTATTATTGTGGTGACAACACCATCACCATTTATATGAAAACACACTCAACAAAAATGGCAACAAAACAGGCAACACAATAAAAAACTAAATCTCCTCTGCTGTGTAATTAAACTAAAATGCAATTAAAAGTTAATAAAAAAATAAATCAATTGACTCAAAATTCTTCAGGGTCAAAACTATCATAACTATTTGAACTGTGTCACATGACCTGTTAAATTCCCCTATGCTTCTCTGTGTTGGACAGGAATCAGAAAGCCAGACTAAATAATGTATTAAAAATATGTACTTTTTTTCCCGCAAAACGCCATGTTTTTTTTTTTGTACAAAACACTACAAATTCATGTCATCAATGTCTTTTTTTTATATAAAAAAGTTCAATCTACAATAACAAAAAACATCAATTTTGAATCAAGTGACTGGTTCTCTGTTTTAATAACATTATTATTTTATTAATAATAACATTATTATTATTGTTAGAATTGCAATTTTTAAGAAAACGTACAAATTGAGGCCTCAAAACTCAACAACCGCAATTGACAGTCCCCTTGCCTCTCACTCGAAGTGAGCTGAAGATCCCCATGACCCCAAAAAGGGATTAAGGGGGTTAGAAGATGAATGAATGAAAACTTAACAATCTATATTATTATGTGCCTTTGTGCTTCTTAGAGTAAACGACCACAAATAATAGTTCATCTTATTTTTCTCAAGGGTGATATCACTAGTTAATGGTCCAAAATGTGAAGATGGGGTGAAATATACAAACCAACATTAATCAGGTTGAAAACCAGTAAGGAACAATCAATCCCAGCCCAGCCCAGCGTCCCAAGTCTAGCTGATGGCTCCCTTGTTATATTGCTCCTTTCTTGAGCCTGAACAAAAGCAATAGAGAACGCATATAGAGACATTAGTTATTGCAGCCTGTGAATGCCCTCTCAAAATACTGCACAACTTGCAAAAGCCGTTTTCTTGCAAAAGGTCTAATAGCTCAATAGTGGTCAGTTTTGTGAAAAATAGCACTATTAGCCTGCCCAGTATATTAAACAGATTGTTTATTAGTCTGCTGCAGCGCAGTGGGCCACTTTGAAATATTTTTCAAAAACTTATGAAAACACCAATAATACAGCATTCTTTAGTTTTTAATAAGAGCATGCCGCCTTTAGAGAACATAATAAAACGGATGTGGATTATGTGATGGTGATAACCCTAGCATATTACCTCCATTTGTCTTCTTCACTCACTCTTTCTCTTCTCTCTTTCCTCCAAGGGTCATGTCTCAAATGGGATATGTCCCATCAGTCTTTCTGTTCTCAGGCTAATTCTACAGCAATGTAAGTGTCTGTTTGCAAGTGTTTTGCTGGTATAATGCACATATTTCTTTTTGGTGCTAAAGAGGCTCAATCATACTTTTTTCATTACTGCTGCAAGAAAATTGGTTTTGTAGTGGAACAAAATGTCCCTTTAATGGAATCATTTCTGAAACGCTTCAACATTTCAGCACTTGTTCAAGTTGTTCGAAGGCTTGTCTTAAGGTATAAAGTATGAGGCAAAAGAACATAACTTGTTTATTATTCATGCATGGAATAATTTAAACATTAAGCTAATAAATGATTCACCGAAAAATGCAAATCATGTCTTCTATTGTCTTGCTCTAACTGCGTGAGGTGCTTAGTTAGACTTTTAATTCCAACAAAAATATCAGTTTTTTTAGATCTTGTTCCATCTAAAGCATGGTGTTGAACGTGTAAACATCATCCAGAAACATCTTGTTTCAAAAGCAGACATATCAAAAACTATTTTTGGTTTTATACGTATGTGCATTTATTTTTTCTTTCGTTGCAAATGCATAAGCCCACAAAGTAAAGCTCTCTAGAGCAAAGGTATTGAATCAAAGCTCAACCCATTAGATGGAGAAAATGTGGCATGTCATGGCAGATTACTGTCAAAGTGCCTAGCAAGACAGCACTTTTCTTTCAATGCTAAATATGAACGTAATAGCAAAAGGGCCAAATATGAGAAAATCTGCCATCCATTTTCAGACCCCTGCCCAACGGCCCCTAAACAGGCAGCTGTGGGTTAAGCCATTTTCCATGTCTAATCTCTTAATAAGATTAAAAAATAGTCAAAGTATGTTTACGCATTACTGGTCATAATTACATGTCTTGTCATATTGAAGAAACTGATAAATATGCCCTGAGTCCACACTCTTACATATTAACAGGAATTTGTGCTAAATGTGCATAATTGATTGTTTGCCGTGGTAAATTGAAAAGAAAAAAAGGCCAGCGAAAAGCTTAGATGTGAAGGGGAAACGTGGAGACTCATGTACCACATTATGTGGGTTAAAAAGTGCTTGATATTGTAAAAAAGTTTCTTTTTTTGTGATTATTGGACTTTTTGTGTTCGTTGTCATGTTTTACTAGACTTTGTTTTGTTTCCAAAAGCTTCGCAAGCTGTTTATTGGTTAATTAACTGCGTTTGCAGTTCCACAATACAACTGTATTTTCGTTTAAAAGGGATCTTAGATGAATTTCACACTTTTGTCCTTTCAGTTTTAAAATGGTACATCCTCCAATATTGTAATTCTAAGCTAGTTGAATTATTGTTTTCTTAGTATGACTTCTACCCTGATTAGTTCAGTTTACTATCATAATTTAAATAGCATTAGCAACCATTACATTAAACTACCTGTATTTAATTAAATTGTGGAAAGTGGTTCAATTTAATTATTAAATTACCTTCAATATTCTAATCGAAATGTTTAAAATCTGAAAAAAAATGAGCAACTGTTTTACATAGCTTTGTAATTAAACTGGATTACTCTGGGTTTACAGGGAACTTGATTGAACAAAAATGTGGATTATAGATATGGGTTCTTAAATTCTTCTTCCCAATATCGGGGACCAGGTCTCATGGAGGGCAGTCTAAGCAGGGATGCCTAGGCATGACTCTCCCAGGACACCTTAAGCAGCTCATCTGTTGGGACACCAAGGTGTTCCTTGGCCAGCCGGGAGACTTATTCTCTCCAGCATGCCCTAGGTCTTCCCAGAAGAACACGCCCAAAAGGCATCCGAAAAATATGCAAGAGCCACTTCAGCTTGCTTCTCTAAAAAAAGGTCAGTTAAAAAAAACATTTTGAAAGCAGTGCTTATTCTTATCATTATTGGTGAAATTGCTGACAAATTACAAAGAAAGATATCTGCATTATAAACAGATATCAATTCTGCTCCCACCAGGCATGTGTGTTAAACTTTCAACAACAGACTTGAGTAAACAGTGAATTTTTTTCAGTGAACAGCCCTCAGCCATGTTTTACTGCACAAACATAAGGAATTTAAAGTGTAAACATGTGTACTGAACCAGCTACATTTTCCAAGCAACATATAGATGTGATTAAAAAAAAGAATAAAATATGAAAAGCCTGCGTACTGTAGGGTAATTTCAACACTGCCGAGCAATGGATTAATCTCCTCAATCATGAATCTCCTGGAAAATTCACTTTTTAACTGTCTGAAACATGGTTTCAAATATTAATACTTGTCAAATACAAATGTTTGTTTAAATTGTGTTTTTTGTATGTTGATGTAGTAAACATTGTGAAGTCAGTTTTATAAAACTTTTTATAAGATATTGATAATTATTGGGTCTTGGTTAATGATGATTATAGGCACTGCATCAGCAATTATGCAGAAGCAGTAATCCACCCGTTATTCTGTTGTTGAAGCAGACGGATATTATTAAAATATGGATAAGATGGATATGTGTCAATGGAGAATGAATATTGTCTGTGGAAAATAACTTAACAAAAAGCATATTTAGGACAGAATATGACATTTAATTAAAATATTTGAATGAAAATCTTGTAATCACTTTAAATAGTGTAATAAACAAACTTAATATTTTTTGTAGAAAGTTTGCAGTGTTCATAACACAAAAATAAATCAATCGTATAACCAAGAATTTCAAATTCTTCCAGCCTAAAGTGTTATCCCTTTGTTACAAATAGCCATTGGTGAATCTCTTTTGCTTGACCATAGCCTTCAGTTGGCTTCAGTTCTCAACAAGTCTCAAGCATGTCTCCCGAAGAACAACAGCTCATTCTTCATGAGAAGATTAGTGCGTCCCTCAGTCTGGTCTTTCAAGTTCACTCATTTTGCTTATTTGGCAGTATTTGGTGGACAAAATGTTGACCCAAACCAAGTTTTTTTGTTTCTACTTTTCTTGACAGTCTGAGGTTGCCTTTGAACATTTTCCTTTTTCATGTTTCCTTCAAACCTGACGAGATTCCCAGTACCAAATGCACTGAAGCCAGTGCGTTGCTGTGCAGAGCTCTAGCTTTTGATGAGACATCAATTCCTTGGACACACTCACTAATGCCTTGGCAGTTGTTCTTATGTCTTTAGAAACCTCTCTCTCTGGTTTGCTTCTAGCCTCTGCCTGTCTTGTTCTCCACTGTGTTGCTCTCTTTAAACCTCTAGATAATGCTTCTCACTGAAGTTCTTGATTCTCTACTCAACACTGTTCAGTTGTAGTACAGCAAATGAAAAACTATACACTTACTTTTTTAGTCCATTGCTCTTCTACTGATCCATCAGATTCTTTATCTTCACCATCTGAATTTACTGATTTCTGCATCAAGAACTCCTGGATTTCTCCCATCATTATCCGAGTTAGCTATTGTGGTCACTTAGTTGTTCCATGATGATTCAAGATTCATGAAAGATTGGATGTGAGTTTAGTTGGAGTTCTGCTTCGCAAGCATTCCTCTTAACAGGAGATATCGATATTATGATAATAAATGCTCCGTGAGGACAATTGTAGCTGAATGCTCTGACAATCCATCAATCAGTGAGGCTTCGTAGCTTGCCAAAGTCATGGTAAACATTTTTTACAGTTTTTTGAGCCACATGGACATTATAAAATTGGTTCAATGTCCGTGAGCATGACCAGAATGAATATGTACTGGATTAAAAGACACACTGCCAATTTTTCCCTAAACTTTGCGGATTAGGTTGAAGATGCAAACTGAGATAAATTCTGCCATTATGTTCTAAAGCCAATCAAATTGTTTCTAATAAAATTGGAAGTTTTTATATGTTTTATTTAATCAACTACAAGAGAACAGACTTCACCGAGAAGGAAATAATGTCAAAACATTCACTCTGTTAAGCCTGGCTTAGGAAATATTGAAAAAAAAGTGCAATTCACCTAATTGAAAAAAGAAAGTCTTTCTGCTGCTTTAAAGCTTTCGTTCACAATCACATACACTTATCTTCCATGGATCCTTCACTCATATTTCATAATTATTTATTACTATTCGGGAGATAGGTGGGTGGGTGTATGTAAGGGCCTTTGGTGTGATCATAAAACATGTCAGGATAAATACATGAATACATTCACATTGCAAATGAGGGAGTCTATGCTAATGTTTACTCTGCCACGGTGATTTATGGGAAAGACATTCAGAGACTATCATTAGTTTAATATGAGCAAAAAGCCTTGCCTTGTGCTCTTCATATTTTTGACCAAGGCAACCTTCTGGTAAATAAAGAAAAGGAGCAGTGTCACTTTGTTGCAGATACCATCACTCAATATGCAGGAGGGGCCAAGTGTAATCTCACTCAGCTTTATGGGGGAGCTATCTGCTCCTGCAAGGATATTAAGATATGAAGATGTTTGTGTCAATGAGTACAGGCTCTGGCAATGTCTGCCAGCCTTCATATGTTGCCGTATTGTTGTTATGTATGACCAAAGTGTTAGAATTTCATCTCAGCTGAGTTATCTCGTGTAGTCCTACAGCATCTTATCAACCCCAGCAATGATCCAGAGACCACATGTAAAATGCAGAGCATGCTGTAGGAAGACAAGAGAGGATCAGTCTGTAGATGAACGTGCTGAGAGGCGATATGCGGCTATGAGTTATTTTCCTGGTTCTTTCACTGGAGGTTATGCTGTTTGATTCCGGTGGGGAATGTTGGAACTGTGGAGTTCTAAAATTCTTGGGAAATGCTGTCCATCCGTATAAACTTGAATTTTTATTTAAAGTTTAAAATTAAACTTTTTTTTTAATGTCTGGTTTTGAGATAATGCTTTTTATTTACTTTTTGTTGCTAATTAATGGATTTTGATTAGTTAATTGCCACCAAAGATTTATTTATTTGTTAAATCACTGCATGGTATTTGAATATAAACAACAAACACTGGACGTGGGGTGGAGAGTGCACTTCAGAAATTTTTATGAAAGGTTGTGGTTTATAAATATAAGCATAGTTCCAAATATTTATCGTGCCAAAAAGGAGTCTCTGGAAGCAAAGTTTAAGAAGGTGTAACACAAAACACTGCTTTATTTAGCTTTAAACACTGAAGATGCTAACAGCTAACAAAACTGTATTGGGGGGAAGGGAAAGGGTAAGGATTCAGAGAAGGGGTTCTTTGAAAGTTCAAAGGAGGAAAGAGAAACTTCTCTCAGCATCCTTAATTAAAGAGCTAGCACATTCCTGGATGTAATGTAACTTCCTGTTTGTGATGTAACTTCCTATTATATCTCAAAACATTAGGGTTTTTTTTTTATCACAGAACCAACAGCATAACACGAGGTGCACATTCTTTGCACGCCATGGCTTTAATCTCAGTTTTTTACTGGATTTTGGGCGACTGTTTTGAGTTACAATTTGCAAGGTAGTTCAAATTAAAATGTGAGAACATGCAAAATCGTCCTTCAGTTTCAGTCTTTCATGTTCGGGGTCTAATTAAATTATTATTTGGTCTCAAAACTTTAGCTTTTTGTTATAAAACATAAAACTGGTCAATATACATTTTTGAATTTTTTGCAGTGAACAAATGACAAAATGTGATTTAGAAAGTATTTTTGTACAATTTCAGGTTTGTTGTGGATTTATTGAATAATTTCATTTTAAAAAAAGGAAAAAAGAGGCTGTGTTGTATTAGAAAAATGGTATCTAGCATTGCCTCGAAAAAATAATTTTAAAGGTAATTTATCAGAGCAAAATGTTAGATAGAAAAAAATGCTCAAAAGGCTCCGGACTTCTAAAGGGTTAAAGAATTTTTTAAAATATTTATTTAGAAAAATACTAATTAAATATAAATGTAAAATGCAATTAAAATTGGTCTTAATTGGAAAAAAAATTAATGAAATTCAGATGAATCAGCAGTTTTATAAAAAAAAAAATATTGAAATATTACACAAATAAATATAGGAAAAACAAAGAAGCTAAATCATTAGTGCCTTTTCTACTCGTATACTGGCTATCTTATCTTGTCAGGCAAACACACACTTGCACAGATTTAAAAAGAGCACTAAGAAGATGAATTTCCTCATTACGGGTGTTTTTAATGCATGGAGAAATTATTTATTCATGAAAATTAACAAATGATTCCTTCACACTCTTGCAGTCATTGAGAACAGAGATTTCCTGTTATTATTCTGCAGTGACGTCCTGCACACACTGTAAAGATTCCGTGCACACTTGAATGAGTACAGGTATTTTGATTAGCTCTGAGAAGAATCATATCAGGTGCTTTTCATGAGTAGAATGTGGGTGATGCTATTTTTAAAAGTGCACAGATAAAAACTAAAAGAACTCAGGCTGATCTGATTCTGCTCAACACAAGGAATTATATAAAACATTAGTCTTTTTTACATCCACTTTGGTACACTATGTTTATTTTCTAATTATTACAACCTTTGTTTTGATATAAAGATTATTGTTTACTTAAGTTAAAAGAGATTTGAATCAGTTAAATTGCATACTTTTACATTTTAAATAAGTACCTCAGTAACTGTAAGGATTGTGTTCTTTTCTGAGGTCTTGATCTTTCCAGTGTTTGTATTGTTTTTATCTTTTCTTTATTCCTGCTCTTTTTTATTGCATTCAAACAAAATGTATTATTATTTTATTTTTATTATAATTACTCTTGATAAGCATTCGTTGTTAATAACTACAGAAAAGAGTATGTAGTTAAACACAAGTATTAGACTTGGGTGGGGGAGGGGTGTCAACTAGAAAAAATCATTAAAAAGAAGTTTAGATAACTCTTCTTTTAGTCAGTTTAGGTACATTCAGTGTGGAACCCAGGTTTGACTGTGTATAGGTTGCTAATAAATGAAAGAAAATGTACTTTTTTTCTGTCAAAACTTTTTAACGTTTTATAGTCTCTGAACTGTCAACTCTTCTAAGCTTTTAAGACACATTTCACTATCATTACAAGGGTTTCATTTTTAGTAGATAGACCAGTTTAAAGTGACATAATTCAAAAGCATATGGAACCATGGGAAGTCAAACCTGCACTTTCCTGGCACCAGCTTCACTGAGCTGCGGAAGATCTTGGAAAAACAAGCTGGCAGTTCTTTCTTTTCCACTGGCAACTTGGGTAGGATGTCTCCTTTGTCTTGGCTCAGAAGAATAAAACATATTGATGCAAGCCTCTCGCTTCTCTACACTTCCTGCCTCCCCTTGCTATATGTGTTGAAAGAACATAAATTCACCCATTATACATTTGAACAAATAAAAATGGCTTTAAAAAAAATAAATTACTAAAAAAAACTCATAGTCACTTTTCCAAAAAGCACAAAACTTGCTGCAGTCCTGGATTATACATTTGTTTCCAAACCATGATAAACACCAGTCAAATTCTTTTTGCTAAATTTTTGCATAGTTTTATAATCATCCCACGAAGACGAAACAGAATCAGGCCATTTTCCAGCTGCTCACAGTTAATATAGTCCATCCAAAAGTCACGGGCAGGCAAAAGGGGAGACAGTGGAACGTGGACTCACTTGAGCGGCCAGCGGATGAGTTCAATACCTACGTGTGGGTTCTGGCAATGTTTTACTGATCTACTCTGGAACCAGCCACTTGATTCAATATAAATATGGTGTATTACTGTATTTTGAATGGTTTAATTAAAAAAGCAACATTAATATTAATGCCTTGACTTGGGCCAAAAAATGGGAAAAATATTAAAAAATACATTTTAATTATCAATATCTGGATTTTAATTTCTTAGATTTGTATGACCTAGTTGTTTTATAAAAGTTTAGAAAAATTTAGATTTTCCTCAAACCACTTCTGTGCTAAAGAAAACACTTTTTTTACTCAAATTCATTAAAATGGATTTATGGCATTTTGAAAAAAAAGCTCTTCCGACAAAGGAAGTAAGCTGGATTCATTCTAAATAATGTTACAAATTTACAGTTGATTAATCCGTGAATTGTCTATTTTTGAGAGTGTAGGTAAGCGAGTCCACAAGAGAAAGAAACAAGTGATGATATTGAGGATGAGTGAGAGCGAAGAGAACAGAGAGGGGAAGTGTGTATAGCAGTCAATAGTGTCAGATGGAGGATAGAGAAGGTCTCCCGGAAGTTGTCTCTCAATATAGTGTTTAAAAGAAAACCGCAATCAACCAAAGCTCACATGGAGCCAGAGGACAGCATCTGAAGCTTTAGTTTCATTGAAAACACATAGTTGTCAGAAAATGTTCTTTTAGAAGATAATCCATACTGTAAAAAAATTATTGATGGTGTTGAAAATGGTAAATGTAATTTGGGTAAGAAATGAACTTAACATGTGAGAAAGAAATCAGAATGTTTAAAAGAACATTAGTCAAAACACAGGCTGAGACAGATAAGCTTCTCTCACCCCTTTACACTCTCTCTTAGAAGAAAATCTCAAACACGCAGGCGAAACACAAAGTTAGATGAGAAATTCTGCACCACAAAGTGAAACTGATTGTTAAGATAATTTTCTGAATTTAGTGCAAGTGGTAGTCACTGATTTGTCTTTGTTATAAGTGGATAATAAGATCATTCTGCATCTACTCAGGGCTGCCATATCATATTCACATGTTTGTAATCAAACAGCTCCTAAGATGAAATTGGAACCAAGTTCCAATTGTTTATTGTGATTTTTATAATAATTAGTGAAAGGAAAGCAAGTTTTGCACCTTTTTTTAAACATCTCCTATAAAAGATATGATGAAAAATACTGTTGGTCTCCTTGGGGTCATAACCTCTCATGAGGATTGTTGAAGCTGAAAAATTTGCAATTATGCTCTTGAGTGGAGCTGTGGAAAAAGAGACAGATGAGGGTGTTCAGGTAAGGATCATGGTCTCCAGCTCTGTTGGGATGCCCATGTCTGTTAATTAGTGCTCACCAGATGGAAGTGAACACATTCCACTTGGGAAGCTCTCCACTGAGAGAAGATTGTTTTTTATTCATTATTTATTTGCAGACTCGGTGGTATCATCAGCTCCCAAATGACAGCAAGCCACATGGGGTGAAGGAAGGAATCCATGCCAAAGCTAGAATGCTCATTCTTGATCCTAAATGTGGTTGCATGCTTTCGAATCTTTGGAAGGAATGTAACCATTACTTCCTCATTCAGGGCTCTCACGAGCGGCAGGTGGGTATTGGATTTGCATCACACTTTTGCAAGATGTCCTCAGAGGAGACACGTTTGCTCAAGCTTTCTTGGAAGCCGCCATCTGCTAGTTCTTCACGTTCCTACTTTCTTAGTCTGAAGAGAAAAGACACCAAACCTTGGACCCTTATTTACCGAAACCTCATCCTCAGCAGCTGCTTATTTACTTCTGTCCTTGTAAAGCTTTCCAACAAAAGGCCAAGAAAACATGGCAGATCTCTCAAGAATACTTATCGCTTCCCATAACTCCCATTTTAGTATTCCAGGGGCTGTTCTTCAACTATATTTTTTTATACGCATCAAGCACAAGTTCTTTAGTGCATTACATTTGCATATTAAGGCTCTTCCTTGGTAATATGGCATGTCACTATGAATAAAAATGTCTTCCAAATGCAAAAGACAAAATATTGTTTTCCGATCCTTTTTAAATCAAGTAAATCTGGATTTATTTGCTTCAATGGAACAATGAGGTCAGTATTATTAGTAACCTTAAAAAATCATCACTTTGTCAATACAACAAGACTGTTGTCTATTTACTAATCCATCGTAACTTACCATTTCGAACCTGTTAAATCATTAAAACTGCACATTAAGATGAGGATTAGTCTCATCCAAAACAACTAGTAAAATAACATGCGTGGTCAAAACAAAATATATTATCAAAAGCTTTATCCAGAAGTTAAAAGAGACCAACACAGAGGCAAGAAGTGGCAGGTTTAAACACTTAAGAAAGATAACGAGTGGGAAAAGTTAAAAAAAAAACTAGTTCTAAAAACCCAAGAAAAACTACCAACACAGCAGTGAGTGACATCGACAAGTGTGGAATCGGTGTTTCAATGAAGATAATTATAAGTTCTGCAGGGTTGCTGACCAAGAAAGACTCTACTTTTCAAGAATAGACACTTCCAATACAGAATGAAGTAGTTTGTAATGGAGAACCAAGGGAAAAATTATGCATTCTGGGTCCAAATCAGTGCTTTTCTGGCCAAAATCAGAGACGTTGCCTTTATTTGGCAAGAGACCCCAAAAAGAACAGAATTCCCACAGTGAAACATAGTGGTGGGAGTATGATGGTTTGGGGATGTTTTAGTATGTATAGTACGGGGAATCCCATTCGGTTTGAAGGAAAGATGAAAAAGGAAAACTGTAAAAGGTTTTTGAAAGGGAATTTCTGCAAGAAAACTTCTTTGAGGGGTGACATGTTGTCTTCCAGCATAATAACGACCGAAAGCATACCTCATCTCTGTTAAATAAATACCTCCAAATGAGCAAAGCGAGTGGACCTGACTGGCCTGCACAGGGATCTGACTTAAACCCATTTAGAAAGTTTGTGAGACGCACTACAGTTCAGTTTGTGCTCAAAAGGTCTTCAGGAACTTGAGAGATCATCTCAGGAAGAATAGGCTTTTGTTCCTCAATAGACATGCTTGGGAACTAGAGAAAAGGCATGAACACTGTTTTAAACAAATCAAGCAAAGGGCACTATTGACTTTTAACATTAGAGGGATAAAACTGTCGACCACTGACTAGTGGAGTTCTTATTTCTATTTTTAATACAAATATTATAATATTCCTGAGTCTTTTGTTACACATAACTTGAAAAGTAAAAATAAAGAGCAATTTTTCAGGGGTGGTAATAACATTTGTTTTCAACTGTAAACGTAAATGCTTTATTGTCTGCTGTGGAAACAGGGAGACTGGAAGTACTGTAATACATTATGACTGAGAGTCATTTAAAGCTCTAGGTGTCAAAGTGAATAGTGTTCAACGTCGCTGTTTCAGTTGTTTGGCTGTAACCAGAAGAGATTTATTGAAAGAGTCAGTTTGATTGTTTCCGATGCAGATTTGCTGCAGACGTAGCAATATCACTTCTGTTCCATGGGATAATAACTAGGCTAATCATAGAGACAAAGTAGGTTGATAAGTTTTGATTAAATGATACACTGATTACAAAATAAAAAAAAAAACAATTACAACGTTGAAAGAAAAAGTTGCTCATTTTCAAAAACTCGAGACCATGAAGTGACCTGTAACACCAAAAAGGCTCACATCATCACGGACTGCCATTTAGTAAGAACACATTGCAAAACTGTCACTTTCTAATTATTATTTTGCATAATTGCATGAGCAGCCACTCATTCTCTGGGGTTTAATTGCCATAATTGACAGACAAAGGGAGGTTTGAGATGCTTGGGTATGCGTTACATAGAATAACAGTCTTGTCGGCTGTGAACCCTATTTATGACCTCATCAGCTACCCTCTCCACGCAGTCTGAACTCTGCTTAATTACTAAGCAACCAGTCGGAAATGGGTAGGGGGAGGGAGATGAGAGCATCTTCAGTAGAGAGCCTTTGGTCTCCTGGGTCTTCCTGCACCATATGTCTTCACTTAGTCAATCATGTAGACACTTCTCCCAATCTGCTTCAGAAGACCTCCAGCTTGGCAAATTCATCACTTGTTTTTGAGGCAGTGTCTTAATCTTTTTTTTCTACATTTTTGAGCATTTATGATCACATGGATGAGGTCAGAGGATAACTCTATAACTATGCAATTTTCTCGCTGCATGTTGCTTTTACTAAAGCTTTTACAAATGCAAAGTGTGTTTGTGCAGAGTCTATGGTTCCAGATTTCTTTTTTGTCAAATCTGGTTTGCAAAGATATGAGGATGACAAAAAAATAACAAAGTGGGACAAAAACAAAGTCCCCCCCCCCAAACAAATAGGATTTTATGTAAGTAATCCTTTTATGAAAAAAATATGGTTAAGTAAGACCTGATTTATCTGGTGTGATGTAGATAAACGAGGCTACCCAACAGTTGCATTGTCAAGTGATTTGGTCACACTACTTCTGAACAATGGTGAATTTCACTGCATGCGTCTGCATCCATCATGATCCCGCTCTTAAAACACTGTTTTAAAAAAATTACAATATAAATTTTCTTTAATATAACTTTAAACCAATACTGACATCCTGAAAAATAAAATTTACTTCATAATGAGTAAACAAAAAACTCTAGCATCTGACCTCTCTAATGAGACCGTTCTTACTGCAGACTACTGCGCAGTGATGTTATGGTCTGTAATTCAAACTCTAATGCTAATGCCATCACTAACTCTAAACCAAACCCTAACCTTAACCCACCTGAACAGGGCATGTGCCATCTTTTGCACAGTCAGAGGTGTATGACGTGTTAGCTGGTCATCTGCCAGTGCAGTCTGAATCGATGAGTACTTGTCTTCAATCTGGTGGCTCAGGTTGCATCATGTGATGTGAGATCACAGGTCAAAGTTGACCTGAACATTCTGTCAGAGCAGAATCGCACCAAGTATGCAGGAGCTTCTGTTTTCGCATTGCCGGATAAAAGTTTTTTCATAGTGTAATTGCCCCACAAATTAGGTAATGCCACTAATGGTACACACTTATTTCAATTGGTAAGATTTTTAAAATTCTTTATGACATTGGCGATTGGAATTTTACTTATGTGCTATTCATAAGTAATTTGATTGCATTTGTTGTCCCAGGGATTGTCAATGATATCTGTTGAAATTAATGACAGCGAACAGAGTCAACCCAGAGGAATACCACTCAACTGCTGAAAAGAGTCTGGACAACATTCAGTATTGCCATATCACTAACTAATCCTTAAAAGATTCAGATCGGATCTGCAGAGTACTGATAATGAATGGCACAGCTTTGCAAGTGGTCTGGCCATGATAACAGGCTTAGTGACAGAAAATGTCACAACTTAGGCAAAAACAGAATCACTTTGAGGTCAATTCTTTTGATTAATTACAGAAATCAATGTGTTCTGGTTGTAGTTCTGGTTCTACTGTATCTCTTTCAGTTAGTTGCATGGCTAACAAGTTGATATGAGAAACCCCGTACTGTTAGTCAAATATCATTTAGCATTTAAAGTGGTAAAACCTCTTAAACGGCAAACACATGTGCAGGTTTTCAACAGTTGCTTTTGGAAGCAGGAGACTGCTCTTTGGGAATGCAGACATAATGCTGAGCCACTTTGATGACAGACTTTGGCTAAGGAATTTTAGAATGACCAAAACAACATTCCAGATGTTTTGCAATAAAATTGGTCCATTGATTACATTGTATTAGGACTTATTCGCTAAATGTGTTTTCAATGAAGTTAGTGCACTTTTTTTATATGTATTTATGTATTCCCTACTTTAAGTTTAGTAGTGGAAACCAAGAGCCTTTTTTACAGTTGTTGGCAACCTAACTGAGCCACTAAAAAAACAAAAAGACTCCGAACTGAGAGGTTGGTTAGTTCTTCTGGTATTACTTTGAAAAACCAAAGCACCCCAATATTATTCTACCTTCTCTACTGTCCAGATTTATTTAATTGCTTAAAACACCATTAGGAATCAGTTAGTAGTTACTTATGATACAAAAGAGTTAACAACTGATAAAATAATACCATTTAAAAATGTTGAAAATGTAGGATATGTCCTCCTTCAGCTAAGTAAAAAGTTTGTGTCTATTTGAATGAATGCATAAAGAAAAACTCCATCTTGGTGTTAAATCAGAAAGGCGAATGAGCTGTTGTTATGCTGGTGTTTGGTAAGCAGATTGAATATCAGAGAGAAGGCGCTGGGAAAGTGGCAGAGCCCAAATTTCCTATTTAGAATTACCATATTTATTACTCCAGCCCAGCTAAAGAAACACTCGATTCAGACTCGCTGGGGTTGGATGAGAGTGTCATAGCCTTTCCAGACACTGAATTTTGCTCTATCAGAAATGGAATGAATTACCTGTTTCTCAATCATACAGCAATTGATTTTTTGAGTCCATTCATTCCTGTTATAGCTGATAAATATAGATGTTTACGTCTTTTCCATGCTTAAAGGGAGGTTGATTCTGCTTCCATCTTGAAGAGTATTTTTTGCAACAGCAAACTCGCTTGATTGTAAACATGATTATCTCTCTTGTCTTGTTTTAAACTTTCTGTCTACATTTATTCCCTAAGCAAAGGGGTGGGTCAGTACTAGCATTAGCATTATTCTTCATGACGTCAGGTCAGACATACATAATGTGCATAAGTTATTAAATTGGCTGACACTTGGGGCAGTATATGTGTGGCCATAACAACATGTGGCTTTTTTTGGGAGTCTCCCATTATTTATTGTGGTTCGTGGGTAATGCAAAAGCTGCTTAACTAGCTAGAGTTGCTAAGTGGGATCAACTGAAATGTCATTTGCATCTGTATTTTAATTGAGTGACCAATAGTTTTTAGTTTTATTGGATTTTACTGTACATTTTCCATATTGTTATAATGTTTTTATTTGTTTATATGCAGGTGATCCCATGAGTTTCTTAGAAATTTTCTCCAAAACACATTTAAAATCATGATTTTTTTTTTCTATTAGAGATCATATTTCTGTAAGAGAACCACATTTTCATTAAATTTTAATTGTTACATTTAGGGTCTTACTCTGTAAACTGTATTTATTTTTTCACTGTAAATTCTACAGTTATCACAGGTTTTGTGAAATATAAACTTTTTGTAGCATTCATACAGTTTTTTCCAGTTAAATCTGAATCAACACATGCCATGACAGTCGCCGCCTTAAATGATTTCTAACTGAAACGTCATTTGGAAAACTACTCCCCATATGAATAGGGCTTTATAGACCAGACATGGCCAAAGGTATGACCTGAAGCCAAATCCAGCCCATGTTCAAATATCCACTGAACTTAATGGAAACAGTCATTGGTGTTTACCACAGGAAAAAATACACGCAAAAAAAACTCTGTTTCGCCAGAAGATGGTAATAGGCCAAGACTCTTGTCATTTGACATTTTCTAGAATTTTGTTTTTTGTTTTGCCACTTTAAGAGAGTTTATATAGAGAACCACAGCTCCCAGGACCATTGAAACTTTTTTTTACAGCTAAAACAAAACAACTGTATCTGTCTGACTTGACAAACTACCAGACATACATAGACGCTACCTGAAGGTGAGAACTTAACACAACTGGAAGCTGTTTCTTAAACTTGTCTGTTAGTGTTTATTTGCATGTTTTTAATGTTTATAAAGTGAATATTGTCATGTTTCAATTGATCTTCAAAATATTTACTAAATTATTTTTCTTTTTTTATCTTTTGCTTGTTATGGCCATTTCAGCACTCATCTTTCTGTCAACTTTACTGAGGACTCAGAATGCTTACAACTTCTTGGTACTGCTGAGTTATGGAGGTCGCGTCAAGGGAAGGGGTTTGTGTGCAGATAAGTCAAAATGAGACATACAAGACATAATTTTGTTTAAACTCAATTAGTTAACAAACATTCAGAACAGCATTGTGCTAGCAACGCAGTTGGTCAGTTCTAGCTCAAGCCTACAATATCTGTGTTCATGAAATGTAAGATACTTTTGGATCAAACTGTCTGTCAAATGCATACTTATAACGTTTATATTAGAATAAAGTAAAAATCCTAGCAGGATTGTATCGAGTTGATGCTGATATTTAGTTCTAGGACCAATCCATCCGTCAAAAAAGGTCATAAATCAATTTTTGACATAAATATGAAATAATAAACAAACTTGTACAGAGCAAGAGACAAGAGGCAGAGATGAGGATGTTGAGGCTCAGTTTAGGAGTGACAAGGATGGACAAGATTAGGAACAAGCACATCAGAGGGACAGAGGCCAGATTGAGATGGTTTGGACATGTGCAGAGGAGGGATAGTGGTTACATTGGTGGAAGGATGTCGGAGATGGAGATACCAGGCGAGAGGTCAAGAGAAAGGCCAAAGACAATGTGCTGAAAGAGGACATGAAGTTAGTTGGTGCAAGAGTAGAGGATACTGAGGACAGAGAACAGATGATTCACTGTGGCGACCCCTAAACTGGGAACAGCCGAAAGTAGAAGAAGAAGAAGAAGAACAGTGGATGCAAACATGTTTGAATAACTGATGTTATTGTTTAGTTTTTTTGTCTTTAAAATAATTTTTCTTTGATAGCCAGTCTGCTCATGGCATCTGCTACAAAAGTATGTTTGCTTCTGTAACCACGTTTCTCCTTTCTTCAGCATTTGAGCCATATAGAGAAGAGAAGGTCATTTTGTATTGTGTCTGTCTGTATGTACATGTTCATTTGTAAGAGCTTGAGTGAGAGCTGCAGAAGGAGCTTCAGCTCCATTAAGACCTGCCTCATTCATCACAGACCGCTCTGCATTCTGAGCACATGGATCTTCTTAAATGCCAGCTAAGCAGAACAAGGTTCAGAACAATGAGAGAAAAGCTAATTAAAAACAAGTATTTATAGTTACTACCCCTGGCTAATCAGGCTGAGTGAGTGATGAAGCGGCTCTCTTGTTAACCATGCTGTATTGTTATTATTTTGGCTTGTCAAACATGGTTATCGTAGTAACAACTTAATTTTTATGACATCAGAGACCACTCCCTAGCAAATCTAAGATTTGGAAAATATTTGAGACATGGGGGTGGGTTCATATAGTAAAAAAGATAACATTATGTTGTCACTGACCCTTTCATAGCAACTAAATAATTTACCCTAGCAACCAATTTGGCATATCTCTATCTCAGGTTGTGAAAATCATAGAGACATGGGGGTTTGCTTAATACACTTATAGGGACATGGGTAACAATATATTATGTCACCAAACCCTCCATAGCAACCAGACGGTTTATCTTAGCAACCAATTTGACATGTCTATCTCAGACAATGTGTAACATAACAATTGGTTTATGTTACTCATTGTGATAATGGTTTTAAATGACAATAGGTCAAGCCAACATTGCGAGCAAACTTTGGTCATCTAGTTTATATTTATTATATACTCTAATGCTGTAGAGTGTTATGAAGGCATCAGCTGTCCATCTTAACTAGCCTTGTTAAAGTCCTGTCTGACTCTTGGTCTTTTCCCCTTTAACCCCAATCAAACAAATAAAAATTAAAAACACTAATGCATTATTAATTGCTACATCTTTTCTTTCAGTAGCAAGCAATGTCCATCCAGCATTTTTGTGGGTGCCAACTAATTATATATTTACATGCTATACCAACATTTCACCATTACAAGACAGTTCAGAAAAAGTTTTCTTGTTTGAAAGATTCACTAGCACAGACTAAATGTGTTCTTTTTTTAAAGATGTTTTAATAAATGGATTACAGACTTTCCACATTCTTTTTCCATCTCAGCTAGCTGGCAAAAGTCATTTTCAGTCTGCTTCATGACATTCTTGCTGTATATTCTTGCTGACTTGGGTACTTTGTGGCATGGAGGTGGACAGATGAGCACGCTTCTGTTTTCTGATGAGCAATAAGTGCAGAGATGTCAGTTTTTTTCTCCAAATGCCAAGGGTCAGTATTTATTGTGACAGATCTGTTTTCAAACAACTGGCTCAATTAAGAGAAAGTTGAGCTCATCATGTCAACTGCTTGTATTTTTTTTTTCTCTGAGGGATTGTGTTAATGCAATGTAGTCTTTGAGGTAGTGCTTCAATCAGTTGAAGATTACAATCAGTTTAATGCATCCTTTCTGGCAAGGTTCCATTCAAGCAGACATTATTTTTATATTTAACAACTAAACATGATGGTCAAACACTGTATGTGTACCAGTGCTGTAGTCGGGGCTATACGCACGTATACTCCGTATGCCTACTTTTTTCCTTGGGCTGTTTGGGTATTACGACTTCTGATAATCAATAATTGTGTAATAGCAGTTTTGTGGATTCAGTGCATGCACGCTTTAATGGCTCATTGAGTAGAGCATTGTACAGATCATTACTTGTAGGTCCCATTGAATAAAAGGCAAGTCAAAGGTTTTTATATAACATTTTTATGCAGAAGCTTCAATGCAGCTTCATAGATGGAGGAGCCTAATATAAATACGTTCAAGTTTGAGCATTTTGGTGGAACAGAATGGCTATAGTTAAATAGTATTTAAATGACAATTGAGGTTCTAATTATGCTAAAACATCTGCCCAATGCTTTTTGTTAAATGTTTTTATTTTAATGTGGTGAAACCTGATGGAACAGGTGCAGGAGTTGACCTAAGAAATTTGTGAGTTGGGTGTCTTCACTCAACGTTTTGTCCAAAATGTTTGGATTCAGATCTTCTCCCATTGATTTCAATGAGAAGTTTTGTATTTTTAATACGCAAATGTAAATTTGCATAAATATGCCAGCTATACCAAAAGTAATAGCATGTTTTTCCTCAATAAGCCTCATGATTGGATGCATATTTGACTATCTTAGTAAAAAGCAATAATGAGTTTAAAAGGTTCTTGTGGCTCTACCATTGGTCACGTGACTCGTCATACTTCGTGGAATTGCAGTTTCGTGGATTTAGAGCATGCATGCTTTAGTGGCACATTGAGACCAGCTTTTTAAATATTGTGGGTTTAAACCATAGGGAGGTGAAGTATGGGCATGGTATGGGCATGTTTTGTAGAACATAATGGACTTAATATACTTGTATATCCATAAATACAAGAAAAGCAGCTATTTCCAAAACTGTTTTTAACAATACATTTCTTGTGCTCATCTTTTTTTATTTTCAACTCTGCTTATGGTTAATTCAACAAACACAAACCAACATGGCTCTACATGTTACCTTTGAAGCGTGCACAGCCAGAGTAACAGACTACATGTGGGTTGTGGGTTCAGCTCCATAGTGCTCACCTTTTGAATTCATGTCTAAAGTTCAGCACAAGCTCATTTACTGTGCCACATCTTTCCCTGGCTGTACCCAATGGCTCTGGAGCTTGTACACCGTGTAGTTGGGCTTCCACCCGTGCTCGTAGCATAGCGCCTACATGAGTGTGCAGCAGTCCTTCTCTCAGAGTTTATGTTGTTCCTCTGAAACATGATAAATTATTTAGAGCCACGCTCCTATTAATGGCAGCGTCCCACAGCTCTATCCTCTCGGCTGTGTACTACCGTTGAGCTTTGAGCACTGTGGCATGCTGGTAACAGCAGTCCTGCCATCAAGAACTGACGGCTCTTCCCATCTCTTGCTATGGGTTTTAATTAGTCTGACTGGTTTGAAGACAAATGAGATCGACAAATTAAAAAAACACAATGACCTTTTCTTGCTTTTCAATCTCATTTAGTTTATGTATAGTACATTTTGATTGGTAATAGACTCCAGTGCTATTAAAATATATATTAAATGAAATACTTAATTAAAAGAAAATGAATGCAGATCAACTCTTTCATGCACTTTAACAACATTTCAGTTCTACACTTCTGTAATGATTTGATGCACCACCTATATGTCTGTGTAATTGATGGTTGGTGAGTGCAATTCTCTCTTTAGGAGTCGCAGTGTCCCCATCAAAGCTGTGGAAATGGCGGTTATAACTCACCGGCTTGACTTTATTTTGTCCTTGCTTTGGTTGGAGGTAAAAGAGCGATTCTCAAAGGCTTGTTCCACCTAATGAGGACCACCCATGGGACCTGAGCTATGTCTATACCTTTCTATTTGTGGAGAGCTGACAGAAGTATGTACAGTACTGGGATAAAGCAAGAACATACAAGTTAATGTATTAATAAAACAGCGCTCAAACAAATATTCAAATTCAAATTTGTTACACATTTATCAAAGTATGCATTAATAATACACAACAATATTTGGCAACATAATCCAATTTCTTACATTCACTGGCCACTTTATTAGGTACACCTGTCCAACTGGTCAAATTGCAAATCAGGCAATCGCAGCTCAATGCATTTCCGCATGGTGATTTGGTCATGATGATGCTGCAAGCAACAGATTAGGGAAGGATTTAAATAACTTTGAACATACCATGGTTGTTGTAAGGTGGGTTGTTATAAGTATTTCAGAAACTGTGGATCTACTGGGATTTTCTATCTCTAGAGTTTACAGAGAATAGTCAGAAAAAGAGAAAATAATCAACCAATCTACGACAGGAAAAGAAAAGGAGAGAAACAACAACTGTCTATTTTTTTATTATTAGCTATTATCAAAACTGTCAAACTCGCATAACTCCAAATAATACAATCAGCTATTGGCGATTATCAAAAGCGGTCAGTGCTCAAAATCCCACTAAGCTGACCGACTGGAATGGTATGTTGACTGGACTTAAAACTGTCGGGACTCATATAACGGCCTGTGACCGCAAACTGGATTTCATCATGGAAAGGCTGGCAGAAATTTAACGTAAATTGGATAATCTGGAAACCGGGGAAAGACACTAAAAATCTGGAAATTTACAGCTTTTGACCTAAATTAACTTCTGTATCATCTGGCTTCCCTTATCTCCTCTGGCCTTGGAGGCCACGAAGAGGAGTCTAAACATCCCCCTTGAAGAGCCCGATTAGGAGAGTTTCTCAGAACCCTCCCCCGCTATCTCCGCCAGCTTTTTCCCCACCCCTGTAATCTGACGGGTCATTAATACAGCGTCATCTGGCTGGCCTGTCCCCACCCTGTCTATGTCTGTGGCGCATTTCACTACATGTAACAGTGTATATGACAAATAAAGGCTATCTATCTATCTATCTATCTATCTATCTATCTATCTATCTATCTATCTATCTATCCATCCATCTATCCATCAGTCCTTCAGTTCATCTATCTATCTATCTATCTATCTATCTATCTATCTATCTATCTATCTATCTATCTATCTATCTATCTATCTATCTATCTATCTATCTATCTATCTATCTATAATCATATTTATACTGCCATTTAAACAGTTTTATACTTGTACATATTTTTAAATCTACAATAAATCTGTCTATTCCACAATTATGCCCCACTTATTAATTTCTTTTTGGCTGTATGTGTGGAATAAACTTTTAGATTTAACTGACCCCTTACACTATAACCTCAATCTCGTTCATTAAACAGGTTCTGAATTCCCTCCGCCAGTAAAATATTCCTTACGTTATACATAAACAAAGCAGTTCAATATTCCAATAAAAATCAAAAAGTTGTGAGTTGGTGTGGTATCGCTATCCAAGATGATGGACATTCATAGGGCGCTTTTTTTGCAGAATAAGGTCAAATCAAAGAACAATACAGAGTGTTTTCCATATGTTTTACCCTTGCAAGTATAAAAATAAGTTTTGCCAATTTATTTTGGGCATGTTTAATATGAGATTTCCAACAACTTATTTGATCCAGTATAACACCACATAATAATGTTTTATTGACGAGTGAAATGTATTGTCTAGACTACGATTTCCAAATTACATAAACTTAAATTTATCCAAATTTAACAGTAATTTGTTTCTGTTGCACCATTACTTTACCTTTGACATTTCTAGAGTGATCGTTTCAGTTTGTTTCTATCAGTAGCCCATATTGTTGTTACTCTGAATCATGTTTGTGGGGTGTGTGCGCAACACTTTATGAAACCAACTTGGACGTGCAAGCCATATATATATATATATATATATATATATATATATATATATATATATATATATATATAGAGAGAGAGAGAGAGAGATAAGTTGTAATGGCTACTGTCCTATGGACATCCTTCAGTAACAGGCATTTGACACCAGTGTAAACATCAATGTATTTGTGTCCAGAGATGAAGAGGTTTTCTAATGCTTGCCTTCACAGTGTTTGCCATGCTGTAATTGTGTGCTTTTAATTTGCATCACAACATAATTACTGAAAATTAAGCAAGACAGATGTTAATGGAGAATTCGCAATATCAGCTGGTGGAAAAGCGGAGATAATCGCTGCATACATTTGGAATTTGATCTCAAAAAACTGATTTGGCTGGCACCGTTCAGGTCTAATGTGTTTTTTGTGATAGTCACTAACCTTATTTTCCATCTCAGATCCCTTTTTTAAACCCTCCCTTGTAATGATCTGTCAGGAGTTTAGCCGTTCAGACATTGCCCTGAAGAATCATTATTGTGTGATGTTAAATGTCCAATGTGAAACTGCTCCTGGTTTCTTTTGGCAATAAGGTTTTTGATCTGGCTTAATGTTTTCTTCAAGATTTTATTCCATCTCTTATGTTGAACAGGGCGCCATTTAATTCCACTGACATAAAGAGTGGGCTTTTATGTTCCCATGCCTCTGTGTGCTCCTTTGGTGCCTGATTATTCTGAGAGGGAGAAAATGAGGGCTCAAGTTGTCATCTGCATGAACGAACAGATCCCACCTTTAATTCTGTGACACAGTGATATTTGCATGAAACTTTGGCCAATTATTCTCTTCGGCGGCACATGGCACAGAGTGTTCCATGTGGCTGGAGAGAGTGCGTGTCAGAAATCTAGAGCCCAGACAGGGGCTTGCTTGTTTACACTGCTATCATTTAGGGGTCATGTTTGAAGGTGAGCACCCAGAATTCCATAGTTCCCTTGTGGCTCAAATGTATATGTTTTGTTTGTTTTTAATATTTGACATTATCGAAGAAGTATAGGGTATGCACCTCTATACTATAATTCCATCGATCTCTTATTTACTCTCACATTTAACATTTGTTTCACATTCAAAATGTATTTGTGTGCTAATAGTCTGGAGTTCTATAAATAGTTTAGTTCCAAAACATGATGCAACAATTTAGCAAAAATTAAGTTACCACCAAAATAAGCTTTGGCTAAATGCATCTTTTTCATTTCAATGCATATTTATTATTATTGTTAATTTTCAGATGGAGCTTTTTATGCATCAATAGCTGCGTTTCCACCAAACCATTTTTTTCTTTTTGCGCAATTTGTAATATCGCGTAGAAGACATGGATAGAAATGGAAAGATATGGATACATTTTGAATAAAAATATGCATAAAATCTTGATATAACTTTTTATCCGATAAGAAAAAAATGTGCCTTTACTTCTGAAATGCATTTACAGAATAAATCCTATGGCATTGCGTGTTTGGTTAGAACTGGGGTGGAATTAATGGACTAACTATAATGGACTATTAATGGACTATATTTGGTCAATATAAAATTCCTTAGCTAGGTGGATTATCATCTCTCAGAACTTTCTCTACCTCCAAAATCAAGATGACATTACCACACATATTGTCTATGTGTTTTTTAAGATGCAAGTAGGTTATTATTTACAAACTCAATGCAGCAGTTTACAGTTTTTGTTTGATATTTGGCGCCAGTTTATCAGTAAGTGACGATTTAGTTCTTTTAGTGTCACAGAGAAGGGCGAAGCTAAAATCAAGGTCATTCTTCAGAAAGCCTCCTATAAAAATCCAATTTTAAAATAAACAAAACTGTCACGTTTTTCAAATTTCAAGCATTTGTTCCATATTTATGTGAAAAGATCAAGAGCTTTATGTTTTTTTTCAGATCCTGGTCCTTTTAAGAATTATCCTTTCTAAAAGGTGTTAAAACTAATTCCTATCCGCAATTTCTTTGGTTTTTAAAGTTCTAAAAATGCTTTTATTCATCATTTAACTGAACTCAGCAATTAGGGCAGACCTGGTATTAAGACTGTCATTTTCCAAGATCGGTATGCAGTCAAAAATATTATTTACTAAATCTCTGTCTCTGTTCCTGACAGTAATTACCAGGTAGACTTCAGCGCAAAGAACCGTCATATCATAAAAGTTAGGGTAATTAGATGTGACTGAACAGAAATAAGAATTTGTGCTTAAGCCTGATTTGCTACACTGCTCTTAGCCGTGTGATGCTTTACAAATGTCTTTCTGTCTTTGCTAAAGAATTACAGCCTCTTATTTCAGTCCTTGTTAGACAGCCGTGGCGTTGATCTTAAAAGCTTCAGGCATTTCTAAAATGTTCAGTGGGTCACCCAACAATTAGCAGTAGTGTTCAATGCAGGCTGTGATTTGGAAACGTGTCTGTTCATCATCTGGAACTGGCGTTGTTAATGAATACTTGAAATGACAGCAATCCAAGTTACAAGGTTAGAGAGAAAACCATCTTCAAACTGGAATAAACTTAAAATGTTATTAATTCTCGTATATAGTAGATTTAACAAATCATACTCTAACAAAAGTTAATCCAATCCAATCCACTTTATTTATATAACACATTTTACAAACAAATGTTTCGAAAGTGTACAAATAAAAACAAATAAATAATAATAAAACCTAAACTTAATTCAAAATAAAATCAAAACAATAAAAAGACAACAGAGGACCACACAAACTCATGCGGTGTTAAAAGCCAAAATAAAAAAAATTGGTTTTAAGACACGTCTTAAAACATCCCACATTGGGAGCAGTTCGAACGTGAGGAGGCGGAGCAGTTCGAACGTGAGGAGGCAGAGCGTTCCACAGCTTTGGACCAACCACAGAAAAAGCTCTGTCTTCTCTGGTTTAAGTTTCGTCTTTGGGATCATGAGCACTGGTTCTCAGACCTTAGCGAAAAGCGAAAACAAAGCCAGTGCAAAGAAGCAAGAATTGGTGTGATGTGCTCACGTTTTTTGGTTCCTGTTAAAAGCCCTGCCGCAGAATTTTGGACCAACTGTAGTTGGAGATTAATTACAGGGAACAGTGACAAAACACAATGTTCTGTATGTCCCTATGAGATCGAGATCATACAATTATGGTTTTCATATTTGGTTAGCCCGCTGTGTTTGTTGATATGTACCCTAACTTATCTTCTGTGGGTCTTTGGGAGGCATCCTCTCTATGTTAGCTTGAGACATTTCTAGTAAGTCTATGTTGTCCCACACAATAGATTGAACACTTGTGCATGATCAAATAGTTAATGACATGGATTGTTCACTTCTTTGCAACCAGGATAAATAATGATTGTTTCTCTGTATGGCTATGGTACTATTGCAGTTTGAATCACATACGGGTTGCCATACGGTTCATGCACAATTAGTATTTTCAATTAAACAGAGCCATTTGTTAATATACTGAGATGTGTTCTCAGACATTAATCATGTTTTGCCCAGTTTCCTAAAGGACTTGATTCTCCATTATTACAATATGAAAGATTTCTAATTGTGCTTCAGCAATTACCTCTAGGACTTTCTCCTGAGGCCCTAACACTGGAAATGACTGGCCTCTAATATTGACCCAAATGCATTTAATCAACTGGCTGAGGTTGCTTAGAAGGGTAATCACACTTGCAATTAAAAATGTATTACCATCCTTGGCATTAGCTCTTTAAATGCTGAAAACAAGGAGTTGTTCAGTAGCTTGATTATCACTGAGGGCTGGCTGAGTTGGCCCGGCTGCCTGCCTGCCAGCTTCCACAGTTCCGATTGTACTCCACTTCTGTTGAACATGCAAATGTGCAAATCAGCAAATCAAACAATACATTACATTATGCTCCATTCATTTTGCAGGCACTCTCACCCGAGGCAAATAGAAATGCTGGTAGCTGTGAAGCGAATTATAATGAAGGGTATTTGAATTGGAAAGAATGGCCTCTCTCCACAAGAGATATGACTTCAAATTATGAATGGCTAAATTTGACAGTCCTTTGGGAAAGTTTGACTCATGCCCCCAGAAAAGTGTTTTATTACCTGAAAAAGCGGCACAAAAATGAATCTTTCAGTCAAAAGTCTTCACTGACTTAAATTATGGACAAAATCATTTGAAGTGTCCTTGTTTTAAATGAGTAAAAATGTTATGTATGGGATGTAGGTATATACATCTGAAGACAAATGTACTAGCACCCCTGTGCATAAATAGTTCATAACGATTGTAGTATTGCAAATTAAAATTATTAAGAATTTTAAATTTTAAAAAAAGCTCTGGTCAAAATTATTATGTTAATACTCAATAGTGAATCCCTTGTGCTGGGATTCAAGTCTGCTGAGGAATAATAGCTCTCTAGCAGATCTCTAGCGCTCCACCAGTTTTGTTGGTCTTTTGGCACAAATTACGGAATTTAGCATGCTCCGTATATTTTCTATTGGATTCAACTCTGGGTTTTTTGCATTCCAGTCAAGTTCTGTTCAGGCCAGTGCATTCCTGAACAGGACTAGTCTTCTTTGAAACATCTTCTTTCTTTCCAATTGTTTTTAAATTGTTCACTTTCTGTCTTGTCTTGTTCTTCACTGTGTTGGGCTCTCTAAACATCTTGGTAATGCCTCTACCTGCAGTTCTTTTCACTAAAACTGTTTAAGTGAACATGTGTATCTATCTACGCTTTTTTAAAACTTTTTTTCTCAAGTCCGAATTAATTGTTGTTTGTCCTTTACCATTAAGCAACTACAAGAAATCATATTTTAACTAAAAGGAAAAAAACAATAGGGATTGTCAAAACATCACATTCCCTCACCTTATTATAATAATAACCAGTATTACCCTTATTATTAATCTAAATTCCAGAATGTCAGAACTTCAGATGGTAGTGAATATCTGTTAAGGTGTACAAATAAAAAGTAGAAAATACAACAATACAAGATATTTTTTCACTTCACTCTGCTTTTTGTTTGAAATGAAATTGGAAATAATGTAATGAAATCTAACCTGACAAAAGCTCAGATAGATCAGCGTCCGAATCCGGCAGAAGGGATCTTCTTCATCCAAGACACATGGGTTAGAAATGATAAATCAAGTTCTCTGTTTGCTACACATAAAAGATCTTCACCCACAGCCTTCCTTCCACCAGACAAAAAACAATCCACCAGAACTCCTAATCTCCTGCAGATTCCTCGAAGAGGAATGACTACATTTATACATGAAAGGATGTTAAAAATTGCCAAAACTTATTCTAGCAGTCTCTTGGCTAGAAGAGGCCCACAGAACTCTGGGACTTCTAGTCTCCCAAAAAAATTTTTTTTTTGGTTGGTTCCAGTGGTATAGTAAGAGGTGAGCTTGACAGTTCAAGGTTTACTTCAAATTCTTTTATAGAATGTAACAAATTAAGGCAGTACTCACTGTGGCCTTAAGGTCGCAGGTTCAACGCCAGTCGGTGAGAAGCTTGAATGTTCCTGAGAGGAGTTTGTATGTTTGCACAGTGAATTTAGTGCTGCGTGCCCTGGTTGCTTCTCCTGAAACTTGTTTTACACTTTGAAAATGTTAATTTGGTGAGTTTCATGTTTAGTTTGTCTTTTTACTTCGTAAAATGTGTTTCTATTAATAAATTATTAACATACAACTGTACTTATATCCATTTAAAACTATATTATTGGTTCATTTTGATTGCAACTAAGCCATTTCATGTTCAGTATCAAACGGCTTTAGAGCTAGAAACATTCACCCTTTAAGAAAATCTATCTCACTTATTCTTTAAATATATTTTATACCATCCCAAGTATTGTTTTGTTCAGAACATTTTAAGTTATAAAGACTAAACATGTGATGCAAATCTCAGGAAGCTCTAGGAATAAGAGTGTTTGGCATTAAATAATTGTGAAATAATTATAACTTGTCACAATAAAAGTAATTTATACCAAGTGTATCTGTCTAGCTCCAGATCATCTCAAGCTGGTGGAATTATTTGTGGTGTAGAAAAGCTAAAATAGATCAGTTTTTAGTGTTTTATTTTCACACAAATCACAAAAATGTGCGAAGGCGATATTTGTTTAATTAATGCTCTCACTCAAGTGAGCTGTTAATGCTCTTTTTAGAACCTTTTTAGATTCTTATCTGACACAAAATTTGTCATAAAATATAGTTTATGGCCTCTTGTGTATGCATCAATGTCATGTTGTTACCAGCTCCCTTTGCTCCTCTAAACTCTGATTGGCAGTTGGGTTCGTTGTGCCTCTGTGAAGCAGAAAATATGGGCCGCATTGTGCCAGGAGCAGACGGCCATCTCCTAATCAGTTGTGATAGTCTCGTAATTAATGGGATTTGTTAATTGGGTCTCTCATCCCTGAGGGTGTCAGCCGTGAATATTCATGGATAGATCCCGTTAACCTCTTCCCGTAATCAGCGAACCTTCTCCCTACTTCAAACACCATTCTATTATTTTTGACAAAATTCCCCCCTACTGTTTTTGTGTTCTTCATCACCATGACAACAAATCTATCAATGGGACTCTAATATGAACCTGGCACTCGCCACCTTCTACATGTTTAGCACTCAGCAACGGCAACTAATTCCCAGAATGCTTTTCACTGTCAGGCAAACCTCAGCCAACAATTTTCATTTACCCTGGATGCCAAGGCATCATAATTGCATTCCAGGCTTTAAATGTGCCCGTGAGGTTCCAATCAGGCTTCATAGGCTCTTTAATGCACCGTGGCAGGGCCAGAAACTCTGCTCACATCTGGATCAAGTCATACACTGTGTTCAAAGCTGTGATAGGGAAAAATCGTGTTAGCAATAATATTCCGCTCTTTTGTCATTTGTTCTTTTTTGATGCTTACAGTTTGCTTTTGATAAATTTGCGAAATTATGTTTTAGCCACTTTGGTAGTCATTTTTATCACATCCATTTCTGCTTTTCTTACATGAATTGAGCTGGCAGATGACTTCATGCAAAGCCACTTGCATAGCATTCGTGCATTCATGTTCACTTGATGAGTCAATGCTGATATTTCCACGAGAAAACAATCTGCAACAATCTAGTTTACTTTTAACGGAGAAAACATTTTGAACCAGTATCACAGAACGAACTGAGGCATGCACACATCACCTTACACAAGCAACAGTGTATAATTTCAGTATAGGATTAAAATCATAGCAATATTATTTACAAATGCATGTTTAAAATCTTTATTTTGATTTGCAAATGTGCTATATGAACCATATGATCATGGATGGATGGATGGATTACTTCTTCATGATTTAAATCAAGTATATAATCAAACATTTCTCTACATGTACAAAAAAAATGTAGTTCTAAAAAATAAATATTCTAATGATATCCATGATATCTTTGAATCTTTTTGTGTAGCACCAGATTTCCTCATTTTTGTTTGTGCCCCATTGACCTCCATTATAACGACCTTTTTAATTGTAGTGCCATGACACCAAATAATCAGGTATGCTGGGCTGTTGTTGGTAATTCCTGTTGGGATGAGGTAAAATTTGAGATTTTAACTGTGGATCACCATTTTAAACCTTTGAGTTCACTTCATTGGCTGTTAACAGTCACAAACAACATGAAAGAGTAGTACATTTGCATTTTGGAGTTTTTTAACTCAAAAATCACCCTGAAGTGGCTGAAAACATCTCCAACAACACAAAAAGGTTAAACAAAGTTTCAATAGTTGACATTTCTGTAAAAAAGGCTTGTTACTTTAACATTCTAAAGTAAAATTATAAGAGTAATAGTTTTTGAATAGTTAAAAATAAGCACTCAGAAATTAGAAAAAAAAACTTAAGTGCTCTTAAGTGCTTTAATGTAGTGGCAATTTTGAAAAGACACTTATCCAGTGACATTTTTTTTTATCATGATTTATATAAAAATAGCTAAAAAAATGTTCAAAAGTTTATAATAACTCCCTATTCTAATATCACCACCAGATCTGCTTTTTTCAGCAAAATGAATCAGCCAATTAATTTGCATGACCCTTTTAATTTGAACTTGGCATTTACTAAACACATGATTTTGCTGTGGTACTCTAAACTCTCCTCTGTGTGAGAGCAGAGAAACAGATGCTGAGGCTTTGGCTCCAGAGACAGGTGATCAGTCACTCGGGGCAGCGGGGGCGGGACACCAACTTGGCCTGACTTCTCATTGGTTCTGTCTATCATGGCATGAGTTGGCTCTGTGTCAAACTGCAGAGAGACATTCCTTCCCTCCGGGACTCTGAAGGACAGAGGAGAGCTGGCCTTAAGCACACAGGCCACATTTAGGTGGAGTAAAACCAGGACTAACCTGGTAAAAAATATGAGTTGAGCAGGAGTAGGACAGCCAGGGGTAAACCAGAGAATGCTTTTGGAGCAGAACAGTGAAGGGTGAATTAATGGAAGGTGCCATTTTTAGCACAGGGTAGTGAAGGACGTGTTGTGCACAAACTAGTGACTTTAGGGAGATTTCGCAAGGGAAGGTTGTATGGCACACAGTTTCCATAAAGTGAACTTCCAACTAAGTTTTATATTTGTGAATAAATGTATTTACATTTTTAGCAACGTGTGATACTATGAGATTTTGGTATTTCTTTTTTTATGATTATTTTCTGTTTGGTCAAAAAAATACAGACTACAAGATCTGGTGTAGTGTTATCTTACATTAATAAAACATAAAATGATGTTGCCAAAGGGGCAGTGAACCATTTGCTAATGATCTTTGTCAGTCCAGGCAGATATGCTGCTTCAATGCTGCTTTCTTTAAAAACATCACAATTGAATAATGAATAAACAAGCCAAAAGTACTATTTGTATCTGTAATTCAATGTATCCTTTGTTCTCAAGCATTATAAACCCAATCAATAAAGATATGAATGTGAGATATGTATATTAATGCACATCCATGAAAAGGTTCACATTTAAAATGAACACACACAGAAACTATACAGAAACGAATTAAATTGTAACCCTTTAATGTGTTCTTTTAAGAATAAGGATGCAAATATTTTTTTTATTATTAAATGAAATATATAAAACTATGAATAAAAGAAAAAAATCAAGCTTTGAGCTTGCACAGGGATGAGTACTGTTTACATTGAATAAATTACTGTGGACTGTAATGAAAAAGCAATTAAATTAATAAAAATGTTAAAGTAAAATAATATCAAAATTGTTAAATGAATTAAACACTTTATTACAAAATATACATCTCACCATGATTTTTGCAATGCTTTAATAAGGGTACACTAGCTTGGTCTCTAATTAGGAACTATGGGAAGGATCGTGCAAAGAGTTTTGAAAACCTTTTCAAAATAATCCCACGTTTTTCTCAGTGAGCAGTTCTTTTATTCCCAGAGCTTCCGCTTCAAACCTAATCAACCCACAAAAAGCATATACATTGCCCACATTCTGTCTGGACTATGACTTTATCAACTAAATATTTTCTTGATTCAGTTATTTGGAATTTCTGGGGATTTTAATGAATATTTTTCAACATGGTCATTCGGATTTTAGTGGGTTCATGGGTTTTCATGGGTTTAATTGTAGAGAAATATGGATGATATAAAAGAGGAAAATTCATGGGATTAAAAGAGTAAGGGAATATGTGTCCTACTAAAACTGTGTGTGTGTGTTTGTTTGTGTGTTGGCTCTACCCTTGCTGAAGTAGCTCATTTAAAAGGGATGGGTCACTGAGAGCTGTACTGTATGCAAACAGAGACTCTGGATTGAAATGGGACACTGTTCTTTCTGATGGTAGGAGAAGTAGGTAATCATGTCATGCTGTGCCATAATTGGCACTGTCAAACTTGTCATCATTCTGATAGAAAAGCCTCAAACAGGTCACAGGGGAAAACACACAACACGTTAAGTTCATTCCATTTGAAGTATTAAGTTTAATAGTACTCTCCAGCTGTTTAAATATTTCATTAAATGAATTTTAACAGCGGTCTTATTATGCTTTTAAAAGGCATAATGTATGTATTTGGATTGTCCAGAATGTAGTTTAACTTCATCTCCAGTTAGTTTAGGGATTATTTATTCAAATCTTCCTACTTTGGTTGTTTTTGTGTTCTCGTGTTTTTTTAATATTCTCTAACCTTCCTCTTGCAACCTCTGCCTTTTCAATGTTCTTTGAAAATAGAACTTGTGGCTCCATTTTGTAAAAAAAAAGCAATTAATCACAATTAAAAGTCTTGAACTTTTGGGTTATGTAAATGTAAAATGTAAATAATTGATGTAAACACAAGACAGGTAATATTAAGACAAAAGGAAACCTAGAAGACTATCATATAAAAATACGAATAACATAAGACTTCTCCAAAGGAGGAGGAATAATTTAAACTACATGAACGAATGAACAGAGTTTCTTCACAAACTGTCTATAGTCATATTTATATTTAAAAGAAGAAAACTTGTAATCCATCTGGGAAAATGCATTTTCCAATTGAACTGCCAAGTCCAGTTATGTGTACCTAATCAAGGGACAAGCTCTGTGGCATGTGCCATCACAAAATGTGACATAAAAACTGGTAGATTGCATTTATTTTGACTTAAATCACTGTAAGCTCAAGGTCACTAGATAATTCTAAACCTGTGTGATTATGGTCAGATGATGCATGATAGAGCAATGTATATGGAAATGGGGGTACCTTGTTCAGGCATGTATCTTGTTTTAGTTATTTATGATTTCAAGATGCACCTTGGTTTTGAAAACAGCCATGGGGCACTTCATCCGACTGGAAAATTTTGAATTATTAAAAAAACAAACAAAAAAAAAAAAACAGACAAATAATAAAACAAGTATTCATATGCCGCATTTGGAGAGTTAATATCAAAAATTTAACAGCAGTATATGAACATGTTCCTGTTACATTCCTGTTTACTTGGCTTTGTTCCAAGTGCCCATGCATCATGCATGCTGTGAGACGCAAGTGACGTGCATGCTAAAGAGACCTTGCTGTCAGCTCTGTAATTTAAAAAAAGTGCACATCCTGAAAACATATGGAACATATTTCGATGAACCTAATCGACTAAACAACTCCAAAACAACAAACTTGGAGCATACGCATTGGTAGGTAGTTTGGACTGAGAGCCGGATAAAACAGTGGGACTGCTAATTAAGTGTGCCCATCAGGGACGACACAAACTGGCACTGTTGAAGTCCCGACCGCCTGCTGGATGCTAACTTGAACCGATGTACTTTGCATATGCGGTACTGATTTCCAAATCTGTGGTATGCAGGGATGAGCATAAGCATCAGCATATGGCCAAGAGGGGGTTCGGAACACCACTGGCAGGAAAACCTTTTGGACAAACAATCCAAGAGAGACATATGGCCAATCGTCACATGTCCATCTCTCCTGGGGGTTCTTCGTGAGACAAAAGTGAAACTTTGTGTTGCTTTGAAACTCTTTCCTTTGATTATTTTGACAGATATTCAGTCACTTGTAGTTAAAAAAAAGTTAATTGTGACATTTTTGTTAATAGACTGAGGCTAAAGATGTGGAACAATCTTAAAATCTACCCACTTATACAGAACTGTTCAAAGGTTTCAGGAAGGTGTGAAACAATGTTTTAAACAAAGAATGCTTTGTTTGTTTGGTAAGAAGTAAAATCTAACTCAGACCACTCTTAGAGCTGCACAAAGTTAGGTTTTACCTAGGTTTATAATCAGCTGTCTGATAAGTTATACCAAAGAGCTGCTTATTATCATCAATGTCACACATATATTGGAACTATTTGAGAAACAGGCAACCTCTGCTACCAAGTTGAGGTTGAGAAAGACTTGAAGATTGAAAACAATTGAGTTGTGCTTAATTAACAAGATCTCTCCCAGACTTTCAGAGATTTCAAAGAAGACTGATGTTTAAAGATATCTTGTCCAAGGAAACAGTTGATTTTGAAGGCCGTAGACACGGTGGTCGCTCAAGAAAACGTAGTTGCTTCAGGTGTAAGACACGCTTATCCTTTGAGTAAGTTCAGAAGTAGAAGAATGCAGTGGAACCCAGGTACAACCATTGCCATATGTGGATGATATGCAGGGCCACTGCTGGGCCAATGGGTGCCCAAAGCGGAAAAATACTGTGATGTTGCCAAAATGTGCCGAGACACATTTTCACTAAATGCTTTTTCCAACAAAAAACCCAAGTTCAGGATAGTTTATCTCAAAAATGCAACTGCAAAATATTGGATGTGACAGTCAATAATACTTACTATAATGATAAATGAATTCTTAATAATTTATTTTTTTCTTTAAACTAAAGAGCACAATGTCACCTTCTTTTGACAATGATGCATAAATGACTCTACTGAATATAAATTCTAACAAAAACAAAAAAGCTAAAATAAAATAATCTAAAGTTTGATTAATGCTGCATACTCGTAAATCATTCAAATGCTCTCTGCTGTAACCATTTTGCGATTCTTTTACACTTATGTTCTAATTTTTATTCAAATAATTTGATATGAATAGATGTGATGTGTGCATGGCTCATAAGCAAAACTAAAATAAAGTCTTCGCGAGTAAACATTCCATTTTCGCTGCTCCCATTGACTGAGTGTAATCACGTCATCGAATGCGCGTTCATACAGAGAGAAGTCGAACACCAGGAGGCGTCATAACAAGCTTAACTCAGCCTCGTATTTACGATAAAATATACATACAGATAACATACCTGGTAACATTTTTTTATTATTAACGTTTCATTTCTTGTGAACAAACAGTGCCCCCCAATGGCAGTTGGTGTCCTACGCAGTCTGCATGTTATGCGTGTAGGGAGCAGAAAACAAAAGGACAGCCTGATATCACAGGAAGCCAAAAAAAAGAAAAAAAAAAACAAGTAGGTTGAAGCTTTCAGAATGTAATGAACCTTTTTTTTTTCCAGTCGCCATTGCCTTGTGATGCATTCAGGATCTTTTCTCGGTGGCCACCAGCTCATGCCCATGTGATCATGCACATTAAGCAAAGTCTAGATGAATCAGTGCTTATTGCCGGACAAGCACATATAACATAGTTCAGAAGTTATTGGGAAACTTTTCTGCATGCCATTAGACTCAGCATAGTTCACAATTAAATGTGGAAAGGTTTATTAAAAGTTTGCAGGGCAAAAAGTTTCTTTTGTTTTTTTTTTCTTCAAAGCAGTCACAAAACAAAAACATGGTTTAGGAAAAACTAAAATAAAAATAAATAAATAAATAAATAAACAAAATAAAATATTTTTTTTGTTGTTGTTGTGAGCGGTACTGATAGTACTGTGTCCCATTTTCCGCCTGGAGCAAGCCCCCTTGACAGCAGAGTCTCCGGATGGCTCTCTCCAGCACATTTGCTTCAGCATTGAGCTAATTAAAGCTGGACTATTACAGGCCAAGCTCTCACGATCAATACAGCTTTGGAGCTTCTGTGACAGTCTCTCTCCCTTTACCTTTCTGTTGAATTCCCCACTTTACATCATAGAGCTGGACTTCAACGCACACACCTGAGCCACTGTCAACATACAATATGCACAGGCCCCACAGAAACACAGGAACTTCCAATTAGTTCTTTCTAGCTTGGAAAATGTGGAAGGAAGATGACAGCTCTGGCCTCTACCCTTCTCGTTATTGGAACAGATTCCACTAAAACGGCTTGTTAAGGAAGGGTACGACTGCCCTTTTAAAGGTCTGTGCTTTTGCTGTATTTTTGATCTGGCTCAACAGAGTGTTAAATTTATGGGCTGCAAACATCGTCACATCACAACGCATAGTAGGTTACTGATTAGGTTGCTTTTTTGTCTTGCTCCCGGAAAGATTTAGAGTGCTGACTATTCTAATATTGGAATCCAACCTTCGAATGAGGGTGCAAATGTGGGTCTGAGTTAATCAGAACATTCGATTTCAGTTCTGAAAATGCAGTAGATTGTGGAGGGGCTCTGTGTATTTAGTCACCGCCTTAAAAAACACACTGAGTTGTTTAAATGAATCGCTTTTCTCATTTAAAAAAAAACATGAAACCTCTCTCGTGACAACAACACTAGTCGATTCCAGAAGCATCGTGTTACAAAGATGCTGTATTTTGCATTATGTAGAAAGTTTATTTTTATAGTCTGAAATCATTAGCAGCATTTCCATCCAGCAGTTGAATTTAAATGATTGAAACGTAAAGATTAAAAATTAAATTTGGCATAATAATTGGCAAATTATGAGTTTCCAAGGAGCAGTCTCCCACCTCCAAAAGCAAGATGACATGACTGCGCGTATTGCGTTTTGTCTACGTGTTCTAAGACGTAAGGAAATTATTTTACACTGTGATATAGAGCGGGCTCTAATCAGCGTTACCAGGTGTGCCTCGTCAAGGTGCACACTTTTAAGCTGGCGGAGCTGGCTGGAGAAGCGAACAGTGAAAGTCATGTTTCCAGCATATGCCAGAAAGCAGGGACGGAACTGAAGGAGCCGAGGGGGTGCTCCACAAACCAGGGCTGCAGTGTCGTCACCGGACCACACTGGGCACAGCTGGACGTCCCTACATAAAAATGTATATATATGTGTAGATTTTTTATTTAAAAAAGTCTCATCTTCGAGCTCACCCTGCGATGGACTGGCGACCTGTACAGGGTGTACCTCCGCCTCTCGCCCAATGTGCGCTGGATATAGGCATCGGCAGACCCCTGTGACCCCGAAAGGCAATAAGCAGGTTGGAAAATGGATGGATGAGCTCTGCCAAAAAACACTGATGGACGTCTTTGCAGAGGATAGACACAATAACTAGCTGAAATATTGGTGAAATTGAATCAGAATTAAGCAGAAGGACCTGCTTTTATTGGCAGACGTTTTAGACGCATAGAACACAGACTTTTATGGTGATTTTAATCAGAAACCTTAATCGGAGAGAATAATGGAACATTTTTATTTATTCCAATGTGAAAATGTATACAGTTAAAAATAAGGGAAACACTTAAGTTACAGCTAAGCAGTGGGGTTTATTTCAGCACAATGATTTCAATGAAATTAAAAGATTTTTGGCTTCATTTCATAAATTTTCTCAGGACTCTAGCGATCTATTTCTGAGGATCAACTCCAAAGTGGCCCCCAAAGGATCTCCATTAAATATCACATTTGTTCTCCAGGCTTAAGAGGCAGAACTGATCAAATTGTGGTAGTAAATTACTATTGAGATTTATGGGTTGGGAAATGTAAACATTAGATAAACAAATTTAAAACTCAAATGTAAAGAAAACATCGTTTTCATTAGGTTTTAGCATTTTTTTTATCCTGTATGTTTCAAAGTAAATAGAAAATCTATTGCATGCTGCACCAGAAGTTTATTCTTTGTACATTAACAAATATCATTCACATCACTGAGTTTGGTACAAGAAACGCTTCAACGGAACCTTGAGTCTTGACTGGACCCTTAAGATATACTTCTTGGATGACAGCAGGAACAAAAAGATGTGTTTAGCTGTGATATGGCAACACAAGTAGCTTGACACAGCGCCAGCCTCTCTGAGGCAGGGTTGCCAGAGTGTGCCTGACAGCAAGAGGCAGGATGACACGTTATTCCTTTGCTTCGGAAGCGTCAGGAATAATTCCCACACTGACCTGCCTGTCTAGCGCCGATGCCAGCCGGTCCCGGCATGTTTTATTTATGAGCGTCTTATGAATAGATATCCTCTGCGCTCGGTGACACTCGTAAATTGGCCAGGCATCTGCAAGCGCCTACACACACAGGAAACCTGAGGCTGATGCTGTTGGGAGGAATTCAGGAGGACACCCTTATGATGCTGCATTTGTCCATGTAAAGATGCTCCTGAACTTGTTGAAGAGAGAGTGCAAGCTGGCACTGAATCTCAGAATTTACTTGTATCTATATATCTGTTGAATCAAGACAAATCCAGCATAGTATATGTAGTTTCAAATTGACCCAATTTTAAAAATAAAATATGAATTAAAGAGAGGAATAAATTGAAACGGAAACCATTTTCCAAAATTGGTAGATGGAAAGGATCTTCTGACTTTCTAAATAAATCACATTAGCAAGAACAGTGTGATTTATGATGGACATTAGTCCCAGCTGTGATGGCATCTTGTAAAAAGACACTGCTCTATCAGCTTTATTTTATTATAACATCTGCTAATGTTTAATGAGTAAAGACAACTTAGCTGTCGCTCTCTTGTATTCACTCTTTTTGCTTTTTTTGTTTCTTGTTGTTTGCTTCTTGTTTACTTGTGGATTTTCCACACTGAGGATTTTCATTCCACCGAAGACCAATTTGGAGTTGTTTGTTCAGTCATGCTTATGAATCTTTCATATCCTTGTCAATAAATTATACAAGTAAATGATTCATTTTAGGATTAAATGAAAAAAAAAAAACATGTATTCCCTTTATTCATTCAGATTAAAACCCTTTGTTCATTGTAGAGCAAAGGCACATGTATGAAATATAGTCCTGCTAACCACATGCTTTGAATAGCTAAATGTATGAGTGATGTATATGTTACAGACAAAGTGAAATCCTTCAACATCACGGCCATGAACGGGAGCTGCACTGTGAGCCGCCGCTACGCCAAAGAACTATTGCTACATTTATCATCTGGGTCGTCACGGCAGAGTTCAGGAGACTCAAAGTTTCAGGTTTCTCTGTTCAGAAGGATGAGACTTCTAAACACTCTTAATAGACAAATTTCACCTCTTTTTTTTAATTGGTATCAAACGTGACTTCCATTCAAAAATTTGAAAAGGTTATACTTTCCTTAAAAAACAGGATCAACATTTTTAGCCTAAATTACTGCATTTAACCTGGTAATTAATTCTCATGAGGTTCATTAACCCTTTTTATTCTTAAAGCTCAATTTACTTAAGAAAAGTTCAGGAAGCTTCAAGACTGACTTGTTTTTAACACTTTAAATGCAAGAAATTAAAGCCTAAAACCCTTAAAGTAAAAAGAAAAAGGGTCATGATCATATTTCCCGACCCACAAAAATTTCTATCTATTTGTCACTGCTGAAACAGTACCATCGTGGTGCTCCAGGACCTCTTCATTGACATATTAAGCACTAAGGGTGTCACTGATCAAGTTAGGGCTGCAAGTGGCGTAGTGGTGTTGATCGCCCTATAACCACAAGTTTGGCGGTTTGATCCCTGCCACGAACATTCTGTCATTGTGGCCTTGGGCAAGCCACTTCACCCACATTGCCCTGTATGGATGTGTGTCACTAGTGGGGTGTATTTGGCAATGTCAGACTGTCTCAGGGCAGCAGAGGGCTACCAAGGTAGCTTATCACAACCAATGTATGGAGGGAATGAATAGTGCATTGAAAAACAAAAGAATCTTTGAAGTGTCTGGAACTTTCAAAACCACTTAAAGTGGCTTACTTAAGTGAAAATTAACTGATGAGCCAGAATTTGAAATATGTTGCTTTTGCAGAATACAGTTTGGTCATGAAAGGGCCAATTTCTCTAAGATGTTTGGAATGAATTATTAGCAGAGTTCTTTCAAAAACTGTGTGCAAGTGAACCTAGAAGCATTTCTGCTGTTTTGAACTCAAGGGTTCAACAAATTGTTTGATTTAGATTTCTCTTTTGTTCATTCACAGCAATTTGCGATGGACTGGTGACCTGTCCAGGGTGTACCTCTCGCTCAGAGTGAGCTGGAGAACCCCCATGACCCCAAAAGGGAATAGCGGGCAAAAACTGAATGAATTAATGAAACTTTATTTTTATAACAACACCCTGCCTAAATGTTTTGCACAGTATTTTAAAATACATTTATGAGGATATAACCTTATGTCCAAAAACTGTCTCTTCATGTTGTCCCTCATGTATTTTTAGTGCAGTAGGATTTTGTGTTTCAGAAAGTAGCCCTTTGGAAGCAAAATTCAAATGAATGCACTTGAGTTTATAGTAGGCAAAAAACAAGCCTTTTATTCATAAGCAGACCCAAAAGGAATGAAAGCACAGCCAGACTTCCCTATTTTTGTAATGAATTCTCTCAAGTCAAACAGAAGGAAATTTGGCATTTTGGTAAATCGTTAGCAGATCCCTCCTGGGCATGGACAGCTAAATACAAGGTGCATGCTGGGAAACGAGGTCTTGTGCAGCTCATCAACAGAAGCAGATTGTTAAGTGTCGGCCACCTGGTGAGCTCAGTCAAGAAGGTGGCATCAAAAGCAAACACAGCACTAGTGTGAAACACACAAACACCCCTGTCCTGTCAGCAAAAGGCAAGTCGTGATAACATCTGGCAAGAAGATTACAAATGAAACAAACTATCATTTATTCTCAGTGCAGCAGTAAAGCAGATGTCGATCAGTTCCTGTATGATGAGTTTAAGTGAACAAGTGGGATTTACGTGAGTGAAGCCTTCTTTAGTGGCTTGTGAAGATAAATAAAAATGGCTTTCAGCAGTAAATACAAAGTGAGAAAATTACCACAGTTATGAAAATGGATGAGATTTCCTAAACAGGAAATATAGATTATTTTATATTCTATTATAGCACAATAGTGGATTGTATTTTAAACCAGTAGAATAATTAGTATTTTTGACAAAAGTAGGTCGCATGAGGGGAAATTTGCTTTCTGTTTATTTTTTTTTTCTTTTGTCAAGAGAAGTGATTTAAAACAAATCCCTTTATTCCGGTTCACAGGGAGGGTCCAAAAAGCATCGCCTCCACCTGAAGCGGCAAACCAGCAACTGAAAAGACATTAAACATTTTGATGTATCGTCTACATTCAAACAAGGACCTCATTAGCGGAAATGTGGTCCAGGCATGTCAGGCCTTTGGCACTCTTGAGCCTGCACAACCAATGAGGCCTGGGTCATTCTTTAATACTTGTCAAATCACACATTCTCTCTTCATTTAAGCGATTAAATATTTATTGTTCACCTATTTTGCAGGGATAATAGCTGGAAAATTTTACTGTGTTCATTAGAAGATTTCTAAGACATAATAATTATTTATTTTTTTATGTAATTGTCGATTAATCTGATGGACACCTGAAATTTGTATTTTTATAATCCAACAAAACAAAATTTTGCAGTCTGCAAATGCTTTATTCAAAATATTATATATTTAACAAACAATTTAAAACTGTACAAAAGCAAGATTTATTCACATTAATTAGGGGAATGATGGCTTTTACATTCAAAGCATCGGCCAAAATCATTTGAGTGTATTTACATGTCAACATAAACATTTTTCTTACTTTGTACTTTTCTTCTATTTGTTATAATCCTTATTACAAAAATATTTACTTCAATTTAACTTGTTAAGTAAGTTGATCATAGGAATAATTGTTGCACTGCTGTCTAGTTTAGCTAAGTTATCTTCAGAGTTTTCAGACGGTTGAAACCTTCCGTGATTTAATAGTAACTGTAAAATACTCCCAGAAGAAACGAATTTCAGAAACCAATGCCAAATAAATCCTTGTTTATCAGGAAATCAATGGTAAAATGAAGATAAGGAGACATCAACAAGGAGATATCTTGTGCCAAAGATGATCAAGATATATATATAAAGGTGGATGATGTTTGAGTCAGGAACAGCACAGACAAATTGACATTTTACAGTTCCCAAAATCATGGAACTCTTATGAAGATAAAGAGCCCAGAACCAGAGGACTCTTCACAAAAAAAAAAAAAAACGACCTGTAAGTCTGACCCAGCAGGGGTTCAAGGTGAAAGGGATTCTTGGAGATGGAGTCCTGGTTGAGAGTTTTGGGAGAGTGAATTGCTTAATAAGACTGGGATATTTTCATCTAGATCTTATTTGAAACATGTCTTCTAATCCCCCAGAAATATTGAGCAGACCAGAGATTACAAAACAATTTTCCCCATGCTTCAAAATAAAAATAGTCTGACCTGAGTTTGATTAAAGATATAGTTTTAAAATAAAATCTGTAGAAGATTTTTTTGATGTAGACAAAGGAGGCATGAGAGTAAAGATTAAAGGCTTAATAGTGTATCTTGTTTCCTCTGGATATGAGGGATTATGCCGATAATGCACATGAACAAGTTTCTCACAGCAATTATTACTTTATCTCATTGAAAACATTAAAGGAGAGGCTGTAATGTCTTTTGGAACCTATTTCTTTCATTCTTGTAATACTTTAAGGGATGAACACGCTTGATTAACCAACATGATTTCAAAGACAGAATTGAAACACACCTTTAAATAGACTCTATTCCAAACCTTATTAGACTTATGTTGTCTGATCAAAACATATGCAATACATGTCAAATAATAGCATAGCAATTTTTTTCTTAAATATCATTCTTTGTCAAAACAGAGAACAGATTAGTAATTTTGTGAGTAAAACATGAATTCATCTTTATAATCACCCACTTAAAGGAATAAAAACCTTCAGATATGTTGAAATCTCTTTTAATTTGCTTCCTGCAACTTCTTGGTTTATCAAGGTTTTTGTGCTGTGGATATTAATTTTAAGTCAATGCTATTTGCTTGAGATTGGCCTCATGGCAGCTGCTCTCCTTTTACAGTCACTGAAACGCTCTTATCTCCTTTGTCAGTTTCAGTTTTGTTTTGTTTTTTTTTTTGTTTAGGCAACACTACACTTTCCCTCTTTTTGTTAGTGAGGCGTCTTGTCCCTGACTGCCTCAGGTAGCTCTTTTCCAGCCCGGGTACAAGATCATATAAACACAATATCACTCTAAACACTTGCCACGGTCAAAGAAGTCCTCACCAGAAAAAAAAAAAAAATAAAAAAAAAAAACATGAAAAGTTAAGCAGCTCTGGTCTACACTGCGGAATAAATGGCAGAAACGGGAAGTGGTGAGAATGATGAGCAAGCCAGGAGGAGCTGGAGGCACGTGGAAGAACAGACGGCTCATAATTGTTTTCTGTGGGACTCTCTGTTACCTGCTGCCGAAGCTTCTCACTGGCTCCTCATGCCCTGTGTTCATTATTTCAACCTCTTTGAAAGCTGGCTCTCATTGACATGAGCGTAACAACTCATCCTCCATCATTGCTTTTGTCCATGCATCTTCTTTCTGTCTGTGGTCTGTTTTAGCTAAGTTTTTTCAGAAATAGACTTAATGGATGTTTCTTATAACCTCATTTAACTTTCAAGCAAGCAATCGCTCACTCTCTTTGCAATAGACTCATTAATTTATTATTCAACCCATTTATTCCCTTTTGGGGTTATAGGGATCTACCAGTGCCTATCTCCAGCGCACATTGGGCGAGAGGCAGGGATACACCATGGACAGGTCACCAGTCCATGGCATGGCAACATTCAAGCACACATTTACACCTAAAGGGGATTTAGATAATTCCATTACAACCTAACTGCATGTTTTTGGGATTGTGTGAGAAACTTGAATCCCGGAGGAAACCCACAAAAGCACAAGGAGAACATGCAAACTCCTTCCAGGAAGGTCACCTGCCTCGAACCAGTAACCTTCTAACTGGAAGGTCACAGTACTACCCACTGCACTACCTTTTTAAGCAATTCAATGAGTAAATGTTTAAAATGATCAGTTTAATAGTCGTCCATAATGACCCCTCATAAGGTTGAGTTTTGGTTTAGATATCAATATCGTCTGTGACTTTCCAACATAAGCGTTTGGAAATATATATACAATTTTAAAATAGTCGCTGGAGAGTGGTTTTTGATATTTTAAATATTTGGAGTTCCATTGTATTGTTGTAAAATGTAAAAAAAAAAATGCATTTATTCCCTGTAATGTAATTCACTTTGGATAAAAGCTTCTGCAAAATTCACAGATTTAAATCTAATGTCAATGGTGTTTTTTTGCATTGTTTATCTTTTACTACAAAAGGGTCAAGTTAGTACCCAGAAGTCACTGCAACAATTTCTATTACATATCCTGTATTCTTCCAAATAAACCTTTATTTCACCCGATAGAGAAACTGCAACTCTGCTCCCTACACAAATCTGAATCACCAGCAACCACTTACCTCATCATGCAATCACCATCATGAAGTCCCTATAAAAGACTACAAGTACCATCAGTCCGTCTTCGATGGTATTCCCCTGTGGATAATTTCTGGACTCCCTCATTGGCTTTCTTCACCATCTGCTTTGTGAGCTACTTACCTCTCTCTCTCAATCTGTCTACTTAACTGTGCTGTGCTTACTATCCAGACCCATGTGTGTTCCTGTTGGTGTGCGATCTCCTCCGTCGGGTTGATCCACGAGTTGTGTACACCCTTTGGCACCCTAGCTGGTGTTCTTCCTCATTCATACCAGGTGGTGCATGCTCACCTTAGATTGCTCACCTCTGTGTACGGCTTCCCACTGGATTTACCATAATTCTCCAGCGAGACGCTCCTTCCCTTGGGATTCCTCTAAGAGACCAACATTACTGAAAATATTGCTTGTTGTGGAAAGCTACTTTGCCAATCACCAGTACTCATATCTACTGGGTGCAGTCACAGTCAAATGTGACAGAAACAAAATTCAGAGAACTTTTTATCAAATGATTGTGGAGCATGTCTGTTGAGACGTTGTTTTTGCGGTCCACTTCTAGGACATTTTAGAGGGTCCAAAATGTAAAAAAAAAATAAATAAAAATAAAAATGATGGCAAAACTCAAGAGTGCACTCCGGTGCTAGGAGTGCACTTTTGTGCAAAGCTAGAAAAATACCCAAAACAAAACTGTACAAAAAAAATAAATGAAATGCTGCAGTCAGAAAATTGTGACTAAAGTTTAAAACTTAGCAAACACTGACGTAAATAACAGTCATCTTCAATATGCTGTCCTTAACACTGTATCTGTGGCAATAAACTTGCTCACCAGTAGCTTCCCGCTTCCCTCTTCCCTCTTCCCTCTTCCCTCTTCCCTCTTCCCTCTTCCCTCTTCCCTCTTCCCTCTTCCCTCTTCCCTCTTCCCTCTCTCACTCGCTCAAACACTCAGCTAATGCTCATTTTATACCCTTCCTTTGACCTCCCCATTTCCACTTCCGGGTTGGCCTGTAAACAGGAAGTAATCGTTTTTCAAAATAAAAGCCCCTTCTAGCTTTTATTCTGTTTGGCCACCATGCCTGTTTGGGCCTGCAAACACCACCCGAGGGAGCTGCACAAAACAAAACGTAAAATCACCATATTTTGTCTTTAAATGGTATGAAATGCATTACTATGAGAAATATTGATATTGAACCAGGAACCTAGTGATGGTGCGTGCGCTCACCACTCTGGGGCAAACAAAGGGGTATCCTGAGATATCCGAATGTGATATGTGTGTGTGCGCGTTAACCAGTGCCATTTCGTTAGGACAAGGACTCCTCCTCAAGAATGGCTCTTTAGCTTTTGGATCACTCTAAACAATGGCTGAAAGCTGATTAGTTGAGCCCCAGAATGACTTACTTTTGTGCAGGCAAACTAGATTTAGACTGTACTTTAAAGGCCTGAGTTGAGATATATTTACCACTAAAAGCCGACTGAATTGGTCACATTTTCTATAAATTATATTCATATAACGAGGTTTGTGGAGGAGCTTATCAGGACTAGTGATTAAATAACGCATGGCTCAACCTCTTTCAAACATCATTATCATAAATGAACACAAACAAGCCTGAGTCACATTAATCTGGTTCTAGCTGTCCCTTTTCAACCCCAGCACCACTCTACAATGCCAAGCTTGGGGTCCTCATCTCAGGCTGGTTCATGCAAGAAAACCTGTGAACGTCCTAAAATATTGTGTAACCATATGCAAATAAATTAGGAAGAATAAAGTTTGGAGTATTGAACAGCAAGAGGCTTCAATGTTACTTTTGCCGATTCCTGCCAGTTCTCTCCATTTCACCTCCAGCAGATGCAAAGCATAATCGCGTTAAGCCACAATCAGATTATCAATTTCTAGGCTTTATTTGAACTGTACAGATTGCAGGCAGAGAGCAGGGTGACAGGCTAGGGGTTTTTCCATGGGGCCAGATTGATGGAATGTCTGATTTGGAATGATGGAGGGCCCATTTATCCGACGGTAATTGATGGCGTGATATTGACACCCCTCTAACACGTACATAACCTTCACCTCTCCAGTGCTCTCTGCTCTGCTAACCCTCAGTAGCTGTTCCAATGGAAATGCATTGACAAAAAAAAAAGCAATGGGTCCGATTGATTCCATTAAGTTGACATTTTAAAAAAAAAACATTAAAAAAACAATATAATATTTGCATTTACATAAAAATGTATTTTAAATAGATAATATATAATGATATATTAATTTATTTCTATAAATAACGACAAACTTGGAGCAGAAAAAGAGGAATCTTTCTCGTTCTTTTCCAATTGGTTCTGCTCATCATTTGCTATTCAGATTCCATGCTGGCTGAACTCTGATGTGATCTCACACCAAGGTGAGCAGGAGATAGGATCTTAAATTAGACTTGCAGAGGAAACGAGATGAGCCTCCATTAGAAGGCAATCTAAAATAACGAGAAGAATTATTTTCCTTAACCCGTTTATATAACTGATTTTTCTCTTACTTTCTGAAAAAGGCGAAACCCTGTGGAATGAGCAGATCTGTTTCTTTTTTTCTCGCCCATCCCCTTATCATTTTCCTGACTTGCTGCCAGTTTTCATTGTTTTTCATTATTCCCCTCCATTATTTCCTAATTTCCGTTCTGTTGGTCTTTGGGCACCTCTTTCACAAGGCAATCAGATTGTCTGTAATGGCTTTGAATGTCCTTTCCTCTGGAGAGCTTCTCTATCCCTCTCTACAATCCTGTTTCCAGAGGGCTGAAGTTTACAGACTATAATCTCACTCCTTGATAGTGTTTCCAGTGTTTGAGGAGGACAGAATGAGGTAACGGTGTACGCTTTTTATGTGCTGCAAAAAGCATTGGTTGTGATTTTTGTTGCATCAGTGGATACATAACTGTACAGCATTTTTATCAAAGAAACAAAGTCATGTTTTAGCTCTTTATATTTAATCTGTTTTCCGAAAAAGCATGTGCAGACTGTTTGCATGTAGTGGTTTAGTTCAAATAGCAACATAACAAACTTTGAACGTCATTCCTTTTTATCATACATTAATTGCTAAAGTTATAAATATAATATTTGTTTGTATTTATATCTTTTTACAACTTATTTCAGCTTTTTTCCCCCTCATTGCATCTTGTTGGCTTGTTTTATTTGTGTTAAATCAGTGGAGTACAAACAATTTTGTCTACAGTTGGCAATAAAACTCATTATTATAAGATTTATTACAAATAGAGAGAGTTTTGTTTAGTTAAGTAAATTGATCTCAACGCCACACTTCCCAGTTAAATATCAAATAATTGTAAAGCTGTCATGAACCGTATTTTTATTTTACTTGGCTAATTATATGGATATAGTTATGTTTTTATTGAAAGAAAACTTTTATTTAAAGTGGATTTTTTTTCTCCCCCGGATTAAATATGCATGACTTCCGTATCCAATGCTCTGTAATATGAAAACAGTTAAAGAGAATGTGAAAAAAAAATACTTGTCATTAAAAATACTGTTGAAATACTTTGAAAGTAACTTTTAAGTGGTTACCATTGGCAGGCACCTTTTTTTGTTGAATCTTTGTTCTGTGAGTAACATATTTGTGAGAGTATGCAATACAAGTGCGGTTGAGGAAGAGAGAGAGTGCCTGTGCTTGTAGAGAAAAACACCATTGAGCAACACACTCAGCTATCCTAACAAAAAGACCTAAACATTATTAGTTAATGTAGTTTTCAGTGTGAAAATTCCATATTAATAATATGCATAGATATATTTGACTCACAAGATTGTTTTTCGCTGTTGGCATCAATGTTATTCCTCTCTGCAGAGTTCTACGTGCAAGTTTTGAGCAAAACCAATTTCCCTTTTTTAAACAAATCTCAAATGTTTAATCTTAAATGTAAAATATAGATGAAATAACACATGTATTCTTTCAAACGCTGGCTTCCTCCTTGTTACACACAGAATAGGTTCTGCTCTCAGGTAGAACAGTTGATTTGTAGCTTTATGACCTGGAACAGAGTAACATCCTGTGTAACCCGAATTCATCTTAAAAACTGATTTCAGCTGCAGTGTAGCGAGCTGTGGACTTGATGGCTGATTTACATTAAAAAGAGTGAAAGCATAAGGTGGAGCTTAAGGAGTTCATCGCTGTCTCCAATTAAAGTAGGTTTTCATGGAACTTAAACATTTTGAGTTCTGAAACTATTGCTGTAAAGTTTTAACATCCCATCAGACTTTATATGTCAAAAGGTCTATCATGTTTTGGTTTCTCAGTTCATGGCTTCTCTTAAACTACGATGTTTCTTCCTAGAAATATAGAGCCATCTATTGTTTTAATTTTTCCACCTGACAATATGAGATTAAAACCTTGTGGTTACAATAGAGACATTTCTCAGAAGCCCCTTAAGTTAATGCACAGCTTGTAGTGAGTAGTTTTGTGCTGTTTAAGTCTGTCAGATCCACAGGCAATGATAAAGAAGGGCTCTGGTCATGGCATTATCCTGTCACCACTCCCCAGCGATTACACCCTGCTGCTCGCCAACCTCGTTAATAAGACTCCAGAGGTGGAGTAATTGGCTCTTAATTACCGCCGTCTTCTACCAACTGGTGTCCTCAGCAGCTGCATGGAGGAAGAAGAAAGAATAAACCCGTGAAAATGAGAGTAGATGAAACATTCAAATGGTTTTGTAGCATAATTGTCACAGGAAATGGGAGGAGGGCAATTGTTCCAAACATGCATTCTCATCGGGACGAATTGTAAAAGACCTAAATAATAGATCTCTTGCGCTCTTTTTCTGTCTCTCTCTCAATCGCTCCATAAAAACCGATGTTAATGTAGACGTGAGGGAGCTCATAAAATGTTAAGAGGACAGATGGTGGAAAAAGTGTGGCATGTGACTCACAACAACCAAAGAAACATGGTGTGAGGTTTCTGCTTTAGGCATCATTGGTTGAAAATTGAGTCTTGTTTAATTTCTTCTTTTGCTGGGTTGTTCATGATACCTGTGGCATATGGCTGCTTCGGTTTTTTGGAGAAACAAGAGAACGTTAAAAAAAAATTGACCATCAATTAAATTCATTTTTTGAAAAATAAAATCTGCCTTGGAGCATTGGAATGCGTGTCTGAAATGAAAAAATCCACTAAATCCTCTGAATAGACCAAGCAAGAAGGCTAGTATTGTTTGCTCAACATCCAAAATAAACCAAACACAACCATGATGAATCAATGGTCATTTTGGAGCCTTTTGAAACATTTCTTCTTCTGGACCAAAAATAAATGTAAAAAGTAGTCTGAATCCTCAAAAGAGCATTATGTAATTGTCTTTATGTGTAGACTGCTGCAAATCTGGATCCAGGGTGAATTATAAATGTCTCAAATTGCTATGTGTCTACAGCTCCTTTCACACTGTTTGCTGAGACTTTGATCGACACGAGTAGTAATCTAAGACCAACCTTAAGCTATCTTGCCTACCTTGAGGTCCTGTGAGCAACTAAGCAAACTGCAATTTCATTTATTTTTTTTTTATTTCTAGACTATATCAAAGGGAATATTTTACGCCACATCGACTTGTGCCAGATACTGGTATTTTAATCCAGGGAAGCTTAAGAAACTTAAGATCATGGGTAAAGAGTCTTAAACAAAAAATATATATACATATATTTATATAGTATAAATTAATAAAGTGAGAGAAAATACATGATCGTCTTTCAGTTTCATTTAACAGACACCAAATCTGTGCCATAAGTGCAATCATCTAGTAATCATCCTTGCTGTAAGACATGTGATATGGCTTGTGTTTTTCAAAGTTCTGGCACAAAAAAGCACAATGGCACAGAAAGTGCTTGGAACAGTTTTTTTATTTGTTTTGTATTCTTAACCAAGCTGCTTGGCAAAGACCAACCATGCCATTTGCAGGTTTACAGTCTTGTCTGTGACGTCCTTCAACAGCTTTTTGTTTATGGTTTTGAATCAGAAACTGAAGGTGAAATTTAGACAAGGTGATACTCTCTTCAAGAGAGGAGTCTACTCTCAGCTAGTTACAAAGAGAACTGGCAGTTAAACTATACTGCCAACTGATAGGGGTCAAAAATATTTGATGTTTTGTTTTCAATTATAACAGTTTTAAAATAATCACTCAGTACCCTTTACACTTATAACATAGCATCAGAGTAACTAAAAAATATTTGTTCAGAAATGCCCACTAGCCATCTCATACATCACAGTTACATTAATAACAATTCAGTACGTCATTTCCCAGCAAGCATTTAATTTCAGACAGCAAATGTATTCCCCACAGTGTTTCAAAAACATTGATGGAAATCAAGCGTCAGCCTTTCAGACGGTTTCTCCAATCATCATCCATCACCTCAGGATTATGGTGCACCCATTGTTCATGGCCTGCTTTGGACCACACACTATCATGGTACAGATGTAATTTTCACATGTTTAGAAATATTTTCTAAACTCAGTTTGCACCAACAAGCATTGATTCAACAGCTATCACACAATTTGCCAGTTTCTGAACAAATAAGCCCAATAAAAATGCATGAAAAACATTGCAATTGACATTTTTTTAGTTCATTTGGAAGAGAACTGATTATCTTTTCTTCAATTTCGTCTGCATTTCTTCAATGAATTGCATTAATAAACCACCTGCACCTGAACTACCGCCATCATGTGTGAGCCAAACTGGCAATGCTCAACCATAAACAGATCAAACGTAAAACTGCAATCAAAAAAGATGCTGCCATTCTGCTGTATTCATTTATTTATTTGTTTAACACAACGAGGTCCTCTGGCCAAAATTGCATGCCTTCCTGAAGTGATTACACAGCCAGGAAGTAGAGCTTTTTCCACCCATGTCCCCACACCCTTCTGCTGGAATAGTAGGGGGATGAGAGGCTGAGCTGAACCCTTGCCATTCTTGTGTGTAATGGCAGGGCAGCAATTTGCATTTGATGAAGCCGCACTGTGCAGATATGTCTCTGGCCTCAGCACTAAATGAATCACCCATTGCTTTTAAAAATAAATGACAAGCAACCAGCACTATAATTTCCCTGTCATGCTTTGACCATTTGCATTACCTCTCTATGGCATATTCGTTAAACATTGTGGGTCTTATTTCCCATCCACCCTGCCTGCTTAACAGGTCAAGATATAAACTGCAGCAATGCTTCAACTTTTTTTAAGACAACCATCACTGCAGAATTTTAACACCAATAAAAAAAATCTGAAAATCAAAGATTTAAATGTTGAAATCAGTCGCAATTACACAGGCCATGTCATCAGTCACAAGATTATGTGGGAGAATCTGCTTACTGTCTTTCCCTGCTGTATTTTGGTGGTATGCAAGATATTTTGTCTCGCTCTGTCCTTTAGCATTAGCTCAGAAGTCACATGATGTCTCAGATGAAGCTAATCCCTTTGTGGTAAAGCATATTAGTGTCACAGCTTAATTAGTTGTTCTCTTTTGTTCCCTTAATGTTCTCTTGCACCTACCCTTAAATCTGTTCGTTACTCCCCCTCGATTTATCCAAAATGCTAACAATTTATCATATGGCTGACAACACTGAAGTTTGCTTGGGAGAGTCTAAACAAGCTTTAACTATGCCATTTTGGCTTCTCGGTTGTTTGTGGTTTGCATAAAAATGCCTATTGTAGAATGGTGCTGTGCATGTATTTCAAGCAATGCTATTCCAAGTATTTTATTTAAATATTAGTATTACCAAGTACTACTGTGATAATTAATATTAGCTGCCCCCATACAATTCCTGGACTTCTCTCAACCTTTGCCCCATTTTCCCAGAATGCCTAAGATACAACTCCAGAGCTCTTAGAAGAATTAAAACCATTAGCACGATTTATATCAAACATCAACTATCAAGTTAGTCATCCATCTTTTCCTCCAGCTCTTCGCAGCTCCCCCCAGTTATTCCATCTTACTTTCAGAAGACATTTCCAGAGAATTTAATTGAGGCTACAGCTTTGGGCCAAGAATAATTAATGGATGGAATACATCTGAATGTGGGGGCAAATCATTGACTCGTTAAAATATGCGGGATGGATGCATCAGCCCCTGTTTGAGAAATAAATAAATACAGCGATAAAGTGACCAGAGGCCCAAGAATTCTGCAGCCAGTGGAGAATGAGATGTGATTGCTTGGATTTTCAGCTGGAGGCACTCGTCTTGAGATCAGATGATCTTAAGGGGTGGAGTCTACTTTCTACTTCAGAACAAGTAGAGCTTTGATGGAGAGACTTGTGCTCATTGTAGATCTGTGAAATGTGGGAATGGAGGAAAAAATAGCCGGGAAAGAAAGAATGATATGTGCAGGGACCCAGCATCTGTACAGAAAGTGCTCATTAAAATTAAAGCTCATTAAAACTAATTGGCAATTTAAGAATGCCATTTATTCACCTTCATATTAAAGACTGGCCAAGTACTAGTAAAATGAATAGACTATCTGCCTCCTTACGATCTCAATCATAACCATAGACTGTCCAAAAATGAATGAGACAGACTAAAATGTTTGTTACCCTTAATTTTCACTGTAATAATTTGAAATCATCCATTATTGATCCATTATGAGTTGATATCAGATATGGTTGAGGTGCATACTCCGTACATTCTTTCATCGAAGTATGCAAGCTATTAATATTTCGATTCGCATTTGAAAAACTATATATTAGTGATGACTGGGAGTTTCTTGGAGGTTGGACGGGGTCAAAGGCTAGACGCTAGACGCTACACACAGGTCTAAATTGAGATTCACACAAATCTTCGGATGGCTTCCCAGCAGGGTGTTCTTGATCTGGGTCGAGAAAATATTCATGCAATGACACTCCCTGCCTGAAAATGCCATTTTTGGTATGGGAAAGAAGAAGAAGTGGACAGAAAAGAAATCAAAGGACGCATAAAAAAAATGTCGGGAGGTTTATACTGTTGGTGGTTGATCACATGGTGCTGTTTGACAAAAAATTGCAAGCATGTTATTTCTTTTCTGTTTCATGCACAAAGTCGCTATGAAAATATGGGATGAGCGCCATAAGATTTTCATCTATTGTCATCAAAAGAGCCAGCTTTCATTGGTCAATCTCCTTCTGAAAAACAGATCCAATATGGCAATCCAAAACTCTTTTTTTGTTGGCACCACTCTTTGGGTCCTATTGGTGCCCATGATTTTCGTCTGCTTTCCCAAGGTTCAGTTTGGTAGAGGTACTAACAACACTAACTACAACACAAAAGGTCATGGGTTCAAATCCCAGGGAAAGCAAAAACTGACAAATAAATTGACAGTTGCTTTGGAAAAAAGTGTCTGCCAAATGCATAAATGTATAAATTCAGGTCGTTGTGTGTTGTCCTTTAGAGGATCATTTTAGTTTGCTCTAAATATGTCAGTATCCTACAGCAGTTTGACCTCACAAGTGTGCTTCGAGATGATCAAAGACTTCCATGAAAACACTCCTAAACTGCATGGAAGACTATATGCTATAGCAGAACATGGCAGGTCAATGCACATCCAAATAAAAAGATTTTACATATTTAAATTGATTAAAAGACAAACGGAATTCTTTTAAGGCAACAAAAATCTGAATGTTCGTAATGACTGACTATATTTAACCCTCCCCTCCTAATCTTCTTGAGGCACAGGAGAATATTTTAAAAACCAGTATCCCTGTGATTAAAATCAACACACCCTAGAGTGTCCTTTTTACGCTTTGTAAATCTTCCACCCTCATCTGTGTTTGCTTTAAATAAGTCACATCTCATTGATGCGGTCATTAGGGATTTTTTTTCTTCATCGTGATAAAGTGTGTTTATGGTTTGGGGAGTCTGGGCTGTGATGATCTGCTCTCATCATTCACAACCGTCGCCGGCCCAGCACTCACCCGGCATCCCACTGACTGGAGCAACAGCAGCTAATGAGCTACAGGCTTTATTAACATGTGTGTTTTGCTCTCTTAATTACTCCAGCTCTAACGTCTGTACACAATTTATAACGAACCCGGTGCAGGCCCCGGTAGGCACTTACCTTGGTGTGATTTCTTCTAAATTGGACGATTATTCAAGCAGGCGGGCAAACATGACACACAATAATTGCTGCTTGCAGATTTTACTTATTAGTGTGATGTATTGATCCACGGAGCTTAAATGAGACTGAAGGATTTCTTCCAAGAAATGTTTTTGACTGGTTTCTTTGCTTTGGGTTCAGATCAACCTGTAGTATTCTGGCTCGGCAAAGGTTACCTTCCTGCCAAGAGCTATCTCCACCGCTTTCATCATATAACCCACACAGAGCACTATTTACTAGCCTTCTTTTGATGATCAAAACACTGAAGAGAAGATCTGAGACAGTACGAGAACAGGAAGAGGATAAAGAAAGTGTAGGAAGTCTGACTGACAGAGATGATGCTAAAAGACAGCGAATGTTTTTCACCTTGCATGCCATTCAAAATCTTTATTTTGGTGAAAGTTACTACTTTTTATTTTTATTTTTTTGAAACAGACCCATTTCGAATTATGGGTTTGTTTCAAGGACTGCATCTTTAATGTGAATCATTCACTGCTGTGATAAGTTAACAGTTTTATTCTTCAGAGTCTTTATTTAATAAAAGTTTAAAGGGTGACCTGTGCGCAAGTGTGAAAAGTAGTCCTTTAATCAGAAGAAATACATGTGTCAAGTAAACTGGAGCCAAAAAACCCACATGAAGCAATAGAGCACATGATTCCACGGTACAGAGAAGTGCAGAATGAGTGGCTAAAAGGTTAGTGGAAAAAAATGGTTAATAAAAGTTTGCAGAAAATGAGGAAAGCTATAACCAATCATCAAAGTAGTTAGTAATAGTTAATAAAATCTAATTCAATCTTTGTGAATGATTAAATATTATGTAAATAAGTTTATGTATTTATGAACTAAACTTAAAACCTATTTTTATTTATATTATGTGTTTGCAGAATGTAAATCTATTATTTAGCCTAATTTATATAGCCTAAAATGTGTAGATTAACAGTAATGTAACTATGTAATGTAGCTAAATTATGTTTTTTTTATTATTTTTTTTGTTGATTTTATATCATATTAAAGATTATATGTAAATATATCATATTTATTATTTTTGTGATAGATAAATTATTAACTGTGCGGCACAGTGGGTAGCACTGTGGCCTTCCAGTTAGAAGGCTGCCATTTCGATGAGTTTATATGTTCTCCCTGTGCTTGCATGGGGAGAACCTCCGGGTACTCCGGTTTCCCCCACAATCCCAAAAACATGTGCCAGGTTAATTGATTAATCTAAATTCCCCTTAGGTCTGAATGTGTGCGTGAATGTTGCCCTGCGATGGACTGGCAACCTGTCCAGGGTGTACCCCCGCCTCTTGCCCAATGTGCACTGGAGGGAATAAGCGGGTTGGAAAATAAATGAATGAATTTTCATTACTAAACTGTGTTGTTTTATTTAACTGTGCAATTATTCGAATAAATAACTTTTGAGGCCCTGTACACAACTGGCCCTGAACCTGCATGAATGGAGGCAAGCCCCCGTACAGGTGGTGAGAAGCAGCTGAAGCCTCTGTGTCAATGAAGGCAGTTTTGATTAAGTGTTAAATGATGAAGTGTCTATACCGGTGTGAGAGAGATTACCTGCCACCCCCTCTCTTTTCTCTCTTCCTGTCGCCCCACAGCCATTTACTGTAGCTCTCTTCCTCAGTCGTGATGGCAGAAGGCCCTCTGACAATCTGATTCATGTTCTCTCTGGCACAGGCCTCTCAAAACAATTTAAGAATGAAATATTGTCTCCCCCTCTCTAATGCATGACACCTCCACTTCTGTTCCCCGTTGCCTCGTCCATCTCCTCTGACCTGTAGGCTTTGCTCAGAGTGAAGGCTCCTGTGAGGTGACCCGAGGCCCGCAGGAGCATTTGTGGAAGCTATTAAAAGTGAAGTGAGACTCAAATGGGAGCTGAACCACCACCTCTGACCTCACAGCTGGGACATGGAGGAGACGCTCTCCATAAGAGACGTCTTTTATAACTCAGAAAAGCCCTGACAAGCACTGTTTCATGGCAAAAGTTTGTACAGCAAACAGGAACACTTGCGAATAGTGTGATTCAACAGAAAGCAGCATGGTGGAAAAGCACTTTTATTAATCTAAAGCAATCACATTGCTTTGTAGGTGAACCTTAATTTCACTAAGGAGTGAGTGTCTGTGCTTCATTGTGATCAGATTGACTTTTGTCATTATACTTAGGGCTCAAGCACCCTAAATAGAACCCTATTGTAGTTACTCAGAGGATTATTGTTTCCCAAGGGCCCAAGTCACTGAATGTCTTATTTGAGTTTGAAAAGTGGGTGTGGCACAACTATAACACCACCTAATACGTTTCAGCTTATAGTGTGCTAACAGTTTGTCATAGGCAAATGTTGTTGGCATTTCCAAAGGAGACAGGAGTTGGTTACTTAGCAAAACGCTCTGAAAACTGTTGTACTTTTACAAACTCCTCCTAGAGATTTCATTTTTTCATCTTCAAACTCCATCAGTCTTATCCTAAGGCATAGGTGATGTTAAATTGCGGAGATTTTGTGCCCACGGCGGCCATCAAAACATTTAACCCTAAACAGGAAGTTGTTCTCAAACTCAGCCATACAATGTCTGATCAATCTCAAATTTATCAACAATGTTGACAGTCTATGTCTGAACACATGTAAATGCACAACATTGGTTATAGCACCACCAGGTTGCCACAGAAAATACATGTGTGACAAGAATATTGGCCAAAACTATACCAAAAAAAATATTCTATTTCTCAGTGCACCCTGGGGCTCACAATACATTTTGATGTGTTTTTTATTTGTTGAACTGCCTGTATTTTCAACAATTTTCAACAATTTAGCCAACAGAGAGGTGATGGCTCTGGAGGTGTTCAAGCCCATTGATCACTGCTTGCAGCTTTGTCCCCAAAGCAGAATTGGTTGGATTCTAGCTTACTCATTGAGGTAACATTTTTATAGTTATTCACCCTAATGTAAATACTATTGTTTCAGCACATGGTATGGGCCTGTGTGTAAGTAAAAACCATTTGGCAAGCACTCACCAATTGGCCAGTAGCATTTATTAATTAGTGGTCACAGTGAATAAGGATGAAACTGGTTTGGCACAGTTCTGAAATCCCAAAGCCTGAGCTGAAATGATATACATAAATAATCTTTTGCGCAGCTCAGAAATCTTTCACATGAGCCACTCATGAGTATTGAGAAATCAAAATTTCGTTCTAAATGATTCACATGAACTCTGTTTCTGCAGAAGCCTTTTCTCTAATCTGCATTTTAACAAACACACAAATATTGCAGAGTTTTTAATGAGGGAGGCTTTTGCTGGTGACCAGTAGGAAGCAGTTATAAATGGTTTAGAAAAAAAAATTATAAATGTTAAAATGTATTGTGGCAACTCGTTCAGGGAATGTGAAAAGCTGAAATAGTACCATTTTTGTTAATTAGCATGAGGGATAACATGCATAGAACTCTATTCTTTTTTTTTAATTCTGGGCAAAATGCAGATGTGAAACATTTAAAACGGATTGTTTCATGATCATAATATCAAAAGTAGGGTGAAACCCAGTCAGAACTGAAACGGAACCAAAACTGGGCAATAAACAGCAAAACGAAATTCTTTCGGCCATGACCCAGAGCTCATGGCCATAGGTAAGGGTAGGAACGTAGGTCTTAAAGGGGCGGTACAATGACCAGATACAAGGTCTTTTATTTTGTATTTTATTATTTTTTCTGTCTCATTTTTCTTAGCCTTTCGTTTTGAGGGTTTTTCTTCTTTATGCACCCATTGGTCATTTCCTCGCTGGCATAATCAGAGGCACAGCTGTTTGTGCTGCACTTTGAATGTGGTGGTGTTTTATGCAGTTTGAGTGCATCTTTCTCAGGCTCAATCACAATCATTTAATCTGCATATTAATCCTCATATGTCATGTTTTTTTTTGCACAAGATCCTTGTCTGCATTTTGGTTTTAATTGCTCGCTTCCAGAAGACTGTGTTTCATGTAATTTCAGCTATGGACATTGGTTTGAGGTCTCTATCCATTACCAACCAATGCAAGACACTCACAATGTAGTTTGATTGCATCACATGTTCAAGAAGTAAGAAACTTTTTTTTTTTTTACTTTTTTTGATACCTTAAGTATAAAACAGGAAAGTCTAGTCATGTAACTTGAATAACAACAAAAAAAAAAAAAACTAAATTCACAATTTTGAGGCAAACCGGTTGACTTTAATTTTGAGGGTGAACTCCAAGCTGGGCCAACAACTTTCATTTGTTCAGATAAGTTCTGTGTGATGTGTATGCTTTGCAGTTCAATCTGTAAAACTCTGTGAAATGGATGTGTTAAACATCTTAAAAAAATGTTCTTATCCGTTGCTCTTGTAATATGAAAACAGTATCAGAAAGTATTTGGCACGGTGGTGCAGTGGGTAGCACTGCTTGCGTGGGTTTCCTCAGGGTACTCTGGTTTTCCCACAATCCCAAAAACATGCAGCTAGGTTACTTGAACAATCTAAAGTCCCCTTAGGTGTGAATGTGTGAGTGAATGTGTGAGTTGCCCTGCGATGGACTGGTGACAAGTCCAAGATGTACCCCGCCTCTCACCCGAAGATAGCTATAGCTAGGCACCAGCAGACCCCAGTGACCCTGAAACAGATTAACTTTGTAAGTGGCTGTATGGAGGTCACAATTTTATGGTGGATCTTTGTTACTTTTGGAATAACTCTACAGTTTCTCTACATTGCCAATGTAAAGGTTTCTCTTCAGCAGAGAATATGAGATGAGTGCAGTTGAGAAAGAGAGAGAGAAAAGCAACATTGTGTGACCAGTAACACAGTCAGCTCAGATAACAAAAAATAAAAGTCTGTTTAGGCTTCAAACACAACTGTCAAATGGAGTCGCCCATGTAAAAATTGCATAAATTGAGTATTAAGAATAGAAAAAACAACACAGCATTGATAACTGTGTTGCAGTTCTAAGGCAAGAAATTGTCTCATTTTTAAACAAATCCCCAGTAAAATGAAGATAAAAAAACAGATATCTTGTACTAAAACACTGGCTGCCTCTCTCTTTTTCAGAATAGACTCTGGATGTAGGTATAGACCAGTTTTAAACATGTGTTGTCTGTCATTTTGTGTTTGCCACTTCCTCAAAGATGAAAATCTAAAATTCATGAAGTGTTTTTTGCTCAGATTAATGCCATTAAAATACTTAAAATTCTTGTCATCTTTATGATCATTCCTCCATCCAGATTTCCATAATGCTTACTTAAATCATAGCATCACTTCATTAATTTGATGAGAAAAACAATATAAAATGAGAAAATTGTCATGACTTCTTCCTCACCCCAATAAAGTAAGCCTCTGGGCTCTGGAATTGCAGTTGGGAAGACAAATCAAACTTTATATTTTTTAAAGAGTGTGATGACCTCTATGACAAAGGTTGACCCCAAATGCTTTTTTCTTTTTACAATAAGGAGCATCGTTGGAAATAATGGAAGTAATTTGCGCATTTGTGTGTGTTATCTAATTTTATTCAGTTTCCCTTCCTGTTTTTCAGCACAGCAATTACAGAAATGAGTATTTATTAAAAAAATATTCCCATGCTTTTAATACCTTTATTCTGTACTGTAATTTATTAGTGGTAACATGCAGGAACTTCATTCGCGCTCTGTGATTTGTGTTTATTTGGGAACTATTTTTAAAACATGAGGAATTAAGCTTTTTACTGCGACAGTAAAACATTTGTCTTGTCATTTAAAGCATAAACCACCCACCACATGTGAATTATAAGTAATTTTGGATGCAACCATGCTCAGTGTCAGTACGTCAACATAATCGCAACTTGAGGGCATGTTCTGTTTTACAGTGCTTAGCGTTTGAATGCAATGCGAATCTGATCCCTGGGGGGACTGACAGTCACTTGATAATGCATTTTGGTGAATAAAGGCACATCTTTCCACGCAAAGATAAAAGCATCTTCGCAAAGTCTGATGGATTGGTAATGGAATGTTCAGGTGTGTGGGTTATTTGTGGTTCTCATCAGCCAAGCGTAGGCTGTGTTCTCACCTCTCGATGAAGGTGGTGAATGTTCATTAGATAAGATCACAGATGAAGAGGATTTCAAATGCATAGTTCATTTACAGAGGCATCAGACATTAGTCTCTAATGGAGTCCTGTGGTGGAAGGCGGTTTGTGCATCCACAGACAGACTTCTACTCATATTGAAACAGTAGGGTTTCTAAAATTCATAAACAAATTAGTCTATGAGTAGAAGAACATTTCATGTATAATGTTCAAGTAGAGGTCCAGGTTAATTGATGTGTTTCAGCACCATGGATAGCTCCTCCGGCTTCAATGTTGCAAGCAGCAAATATGAGTATGTTTCTAGTTCAATATTCTACTTTTTTAAAGCTGTTAATGAAATATAGATGGTTGTCTCCAACAAATAACATCAAAGCACCACACATTCTCTGGTTTATCAGCTTTATTACAAGATGTACCTTTCCTGTTTCTGCACATCACAAAAGTGCAGTGAGGTGCATTTTGGCACATTTAAAATACCAACATTATGTGGTTTTCAACTTGGTGTACGATCAGAAACAGTGCTCAGTGGCAAATTATTGTTTTAGCCAATTGTATTCTGCCCTCGCAACATATAAAGATTTGGTTTTGCTCACTTCAAATTCATTCATTAATTTTCCAACCAACTTATTCCGTTTCGGGGTCACGCGGTTCTGCCGAGAGATGGGGTTACACCCTGGACAGGTCGCTAGTCCATCGCAGGCCAACACACACTCACACCTTAAGGGGGAATTTAGATTATCAATTAACCTAACCGCATGTTTTTGGGAACCGCAAACACGGGGAGAACATGCAAACTCCTTCCAGGAAGGTCACCAGCAAGCCTCGAACCGGCAATCCTCTAACTGGAAGGCCACAGTGCTACCCACTGTGCCGCCTCAATCCACAAATATTCTGAATTTTTTCACTCATTTGCACCAATTGACATAAATATTTATGGTTTTTAATTCCGATATGCTTTTCATGTCGTACAACACATTTAACATGTTCAGATCATTCACCAGAACCATCTATTGTGCAACTGACACCCTTTTCTCGACAAGGAGTGTGGGTTCAGCGAGCCCACCTGCTATGCAGGAACTTTTGCTGCTGGCTACATGAGGGATGCCTGGGCGAAGTGGTGCAATAAGTGCCTGACTGCTCTGTCCCTAGAGGATGTCGAAGACATTTACCTAAATGGATCTGTGATAACTGGGGTTCTGCTGATCAGAGTATGTGGAATTCTCAGCTATTTTCGATCATCAAAGTCGGTCAGTGCTCAAAACCCCTATAAGCTGACCAGCTGTCCACAAAATGGATATCATCGGGGAGAGACTGATAGCTACGCAATGAATGTTAGATAAAATGGAGACCAGTGACAGACTGTAAATATCTGTGGAAGTTAAAGATTTTGACCCAAAGATTTTTGATCTACTTTCCTCCAATTTGGCTTTCCCTCATCTCCTTCAGGTGGCCTCTGACAAGGCCATCTTAGAGTCAAAACACTCCCCAGAGAGAGCAAGATAACGAGAAGCTCAAAGACGTAGTAAGAAAAAAAAGTGACGGACCGGAGAAATTTTCATCTCATGCAACTTAAAAAAGGCTATTTTGTGTTTATTAAAATTAAAACATTGTTCACCTTCTCGTAAAAATTCACAATTATAAAAAAGGTTCTTGCACGGGCACACAAAATAAGTTGTTTTGAACCCTTTTTGTTGATTTGAAACCACATGAGTAACAAACAAAGCAATTCTCCTGGGCTCTGTTCACATTGTGGCTTTGTGTAATGGCAAACTAATTATATTGTGTAATTACTCAAGAATAGTTTCCTGTATTGTGGAACTTTGCTCGCCCATTACCTTTTTACTGAACCGCTCAGAATGGGTTTGATTTTTAATTTCAAATTTATTGCATTTCTCACATGGCAAATTGTACTCTGTCATTATCCTAATAATGGCTAATTGCATTTTAAATATGCAATAGATTATACATTCACATAACGAGGCTTGGCAGTTCATTTGCACTATAAATCTTTGTCAAGGTAATTTGTGTTTGTAATAATACTTGAGCTAGTGGGCTACTGAATTAATTACAATCGATTGGGACAAAAGCATTAATCAAACTAATATATTTTCTAATTACAGGTTGTCACCTTTTGTGTTTCAGGTTGCTATTTGTCAAGTGCTTGAGAAAGTGGTGCAAGAGTGCTTTTTTTACCCACTGGCATCAGTTAGGCTTTAAAGATTGATAAGAAATACTGACAAACAATGAAGTGTGGAAGTGATATCCAACAATCTTAATTGTTTAAATATCCAACAGATGCATTTCCTCTTAAGATTCAATAATCATTCATCCATTTGCATTTGAGGCTGCTCCACTGACCTGCTATAATGTACAGGAAGTGCGTTCATCTGAGAGCTCTAGGACTCGCTTGCTCCACCTAATCTGATTTGTGTAGCAGGATTGATTACAACGTAATGTCTGTTTCTCTGGGTTAATGTATTAATGTAGCTAGCTCTTTGACTGCCTCAGTACCAGACAGACACTGGGGTATCGATTTATGCCTTTTCTTGTCTAATTACTATGGCAGGGAGCTGCACGATAGGCTGTTGGGAAGCCTCACAGAACTGCACTCAGCCAAGCTTTGAAATTACATCCATAAATGCAACTCTTTCACGGAGATGCTTTCTGTGGCAAAGCTGTGATCGAGTTTGAATAGTATGGTTATGGGCTTTGACAACAGTGTAGGAAATTAGGCACATTTTGTCTTTAAATTTTAGTATTAATTAAATGTTTGCATTGACGTCACTTTCGCACCACCCTTTGTGTGAGAATGAGTGAGATTCAGTGGCAAAACAAGCTGAGAAATAGTTACATTTGATACAGAATAGTGCCAACCCATGAAATCTTTTGGTGATTACACGCTTAAGTTAAAAAGAATTGAACTCAGATGTGATACAGAGACTTTACTAGATGACCAGCAATTTATATGTAGCAAAGCAAAGTACAGAAATCATATATATGTAGAAATAATTTTGTAGCCAGGCTTTCTGTATGCTCAGAGTCTTATGTTTGTGCAATTTACTATCATTTGTAGTTTTGGCTGCAAAAAATTGCTAACAGTAGAAAATTGTCATCCGGTTTAACCAAATATTTGGTTAAATTACAATATATTCTAAATAAAGTTATTTAAATCACAACAGAGACAGACAGTGGGTGCATTTTTTTGTCTCATTTAAATTATGTTTCCATTAACTCTTGGTGCATTTGCCAGTCACAGCATCTGTTTTGAATTAAGTGGGAAAGACGCAACCCACCTATTGTTTAATTTTGACTTCAAATATAGCTCGTAGGTTTCAAAAAGGTTATTAGTTTTGATATATTTGGATTCAAACAAACATTACAAGAGTTATGAGTCATACTTTGCAGGAAATTCTAATTAAAATGTTAGAAAATGCTGTCTTTCATTTCGTTTCATTTTACAGACCCCAAAACGTACCATCAGTGGCATCTAGTAGGGATAACCCTTGGAAGTATAAGACCTGTGATACGGCTTGTGTTTTTCAACATGATATGAAACATTACCACAATGTTTTAAAGATTATTTATTAGAGCAAACTGTAGTAAAACACTTAAAAAGGTCCCTTATTTTATTTTACAGCATATTATGTATTATGTCTTATTTTATAGCATATTATGTTTTTTTAAGAAAATTTCACGACAGGAAAATATCAAACATTTATTTTTTGATTAAACAAAATAGTTAAACTTTTCTAGAGTGGCCGTTGAATGCCTTTGAAAATGGTTTTAAGCAGTTGATCACACAACAGCTTTTACCAGTTTTCAGTGTTTACTCACATTTCCAGCTAGTGCATGAACAGGCTTTTTACCACTCACTCCGTGAAAGATGCAGAATAATAATGAATCAAAGGCTGCATCTCAATGATGATGCTAAGTCACATTTAGGTCACCTTTTATTGTTCCTATCTTTCACCCAATATGGCATGATGGCAGGAAATGGCATGGTTTCAAATTGAGAGTTTATGTTTAGCAAGCGGAAACAGAGATCAAGTTTCTTTATATTGATTTTTAATACTCATATTCTGAACTGAGAAACGGACCTGAGAGACTGATCAGTGGTATTGCATTAGAGTCTACGTGTGTAATCTTATTAGATTATACCAGGTCTGAAATCATTCAATCCCTACACAAACCCCTTCAAATCTGAAGGTTTCTGTTCTGTTTAGCAACCACGTAGAAGAAAAAGCAGCTAAAGAGAGAGCTAGTGGATTGGAAACTGGAATCAAAGACAAGAGAGAGAGAGAGAGAGAGAGAGAGAGAGAGAGAGAGAGAGAGAGGTGGGGGAAATCTCTCTGTCTGCAGTGCCATCTAGTGGTCACAAAAATATTGAAAACAGGGTCCGGTGCTCCACAGAGCAGCAAAACTCGCCCTCTTTTCTCAAATTCAGCAGCATTTTTAAAACATCTTTCACAACTTTTTAAACTTCTCGTGTCTTGCCATTATATCCATAGTCGCATATTCTGCAGACAAATTGAGAAAAATCACAAAATACATGAAAGTCTTTCTGAGTTCTTCTCAGCAGGACTCCTCTGATTTCATCATCTACATGTTTCCCTCCCGTGTACAGATTATGCTTGTTCCCATCAGGGAGCACGTGAAACGGAGAACATGATATGAGAGATAAAGGAGGTAACAGAGCGGCGACAGCTTGGGAAAGGCATGATTGCCTTGGGAAACAACAGAAAAAAAAAACAGACAAGGGTCTGGAGAGGACGTGATAGTGTCTGATGGCCTCTTGGTTCTCCTCAGATGCTGATGCGTGTCCCCTGGCACCGACTCATGGTGGCCCTCACATGCTTTCCTTTCCTTGGCAGCACCAAGTATCTTCAAGGATTAATCACACCCTGCTTGCATGGCATCTGTCGCCCCCGGCTTGGCCAACTGCACAGCATGAAATGATTAAACGTCCCCAGGCATGGTGCTTGAGTGACAGGGAGCGACGCTTCAGTCCATCCGGTAACAGATCACTCTGTTGAAGAAGATACTGAGATTTCAAGCTTCCTGATATCCTGCTTGTATCAAGTTTCTGAATTGAGTTTGTCCTCGAGTCCCGTTTAAGCAACTTTTGATTCTAATCTTGTTTTGTACAAAGTCTTCAAGTGGATTGTATTACTCCTCTTTTGACCACAGCATGTTTGAGTCAACATAATGAATAATCACACAATGTTCTTTTATAGCTGTCTTTCATTCTTCATCTGCTCTTCGGAAAGGAAATCAAAGCTGAGTGAATGGACAAGGTTATCTAACTACATCTTCGTGACACCTGGATGAAAAGAATTGTGGAAGAAGCAACCGCCATAGTTCAGAAAACTAAATGATGTGGTTGAGCCAAAAGTAATTACTTTAAGAAATTCCATGAATCTAATGTTTCACGTCGAGGTTACGTGGCACCATTAGAAATAGTCCTTCCTTCTTCTGCTTTTGGGTGTTGAACCAGAGCAGATATTAATAATTCAGGAAGTTTAAGTTCAGTTCAAATATGCATTCTAATTGGGCCTAAGTGTATGCACTTGTCTCTAAGTAGGTCTGCTGTCTTTTTTTTGCTGCTATTCTGACACAGTTGATGTACTTGATCCAGATTTATCATGCAAAAATTAATATCCTAACTGTACTGGAGATCATAACAAACACTATTCTCGAGAGACATGTATTTAAAGTTCTATTTAACTTGTGTATGTGGGATGCCAAAGGAAAAAAAAATGCTAATATATATATCGCAAATACAAATTATTACTTTTTATTTTTTTTATTTTTCTCTCCACATTTCACATTTTAATCTCCAATTAAAACGTGAAAAAATGTGCTTTCATTTCATTTACCCAAAAACAGTGCCATCACTGCCTTCTAGTGGTGAACAGAAGGGATAATCCTTTTAAGTACAATACCTGTGGTAAGGCTTGTGTTTTTCAAACCCCTCTTTTTTTACATTATTAACATTATTTTGGTCTTGAGTTTGTTTTTTGGTTTTATTTAGAAATATTTAGTTTGTTTCAACACTTTTGATTCTTGTTATAAAACATAAAATCAAGCTCCTCTTGAAACTTGTTTAGCAAAACTTCACTTTCTCACAATAATGAGATAGGTGTTTGGGAAAGGTATTTTCAGAGTTGCATTGTTAGTGGCAATATTACTTAATTAGTTTCAGTAGGGATGCAGTACACATAAAAGAATATGAAGAGCAGGATATCTTCTTTTCTCTTCAGGATATCATTCGTTTGAGATCAAACTAAATGAAAATGTCATTGCAAACATAGATGATATTTTCTTTCAGGATGATACAAACATGTAAAACTTATGTTTTGCACTTCTTTGAAAATAACAGTTCATGTATAATTTGCAAGAGCGACGTAAACATGGGAACTTAATAATATCTGAATTCACCATCGCCCTCTAGATCCAAACTTTTTCATGCGCTATCTTTGTAAATGAAATGCAATAGAGCAGGTAGAGAAACCTTTGGACATGCATATTTAATGGAAAGTATGAGAGTCCAGTGCCATGGCAATGCGTAGAACATTCACTTGCAGCCAGTGTCTGACTATTGGACTTTTTATTGATCAAAGAGCAGAGGGTCATAGGAATAAATAATATAGATCATTATGCTCTCTGTCTCCCTCTCTCTCAGCCTTTCTCTGGAGTGACGGCAGACACATATGCATGCACTCACACGAATGCACACTACGCATACAGATGTGCTCAGAGGTGCATGTAAGTCCACTACAATTTTGTGACAGATAAATCTCAATCGAATGTTGACTTAATTATGCATTAGAGGACAGACAAATGCGTGGTTGGCATGGTAGTTCCCGGGTGACGGTCAGGTGTGGGCTGGAGGTTTTGATTTCTCTGTCATCAGTACATTTTTTTCTTCTCACTACGCACCGAAATAATGCATAGACTGCAGACCACTGAAGCAGCTGTGCTTTGTTGCCATGGCAATTGCAAAGAAACTAATTATTACCTGGCGGTGTGAAGATAAGGGTAGAGAATGGTGTGTCTGTGTACGTGTGTATGGGTTTGAGAGGCAGAGAGAAGTGTTTGAATGCAAGCGAAAGAAAATGAGCAGATATAGAGGTGGCCAAGCGGAGGATGAGAACACTATACAAAGTATCAGTCATAAATGAATGGAAAAGCTTTTGTGAAAGATTAAGACGGCCCTCTGCCTGCAGGGCAAGATGCCTCTGGCCTTCCCTCACCTGCTGAGTGAACACACCGGCAGATCAAGAGGAGCTGCAGTCTCCCGCTAAAAAGATAAACAGAAATGTGAGTGAAGGAAACTGACTGTTTCACTTTAGATGAGTTCATTAAAAAATGTAAAAGCAGGCAAAGAAGGATGTGGTCAGACAGTTGATCATCTCTACACATAAATTAGTTCCAGTTTCCAAAATAACTGGCTTGCTGAAGGACTTTTCATTGTTTCTGTCAATGGGACGGACTAAAAGCATATTTAGACCTTTTCACATCATCACACAAACAATTGTGTGTACACTGTCTTGATGGCACAAAGTGCTGAGTGAGTGCGAAAGTAAAAATCAGCTGAATGGCAAAAGAAGCAATCCATTTCGTTCTCAGTCAAATGAGAATGAGCCTTGAACCATAATGTTTTATATTTTATTACGAATCAAAAAATAAGTGTTAAACCAACACTACCAATCACCAACTATTGTCAACATTGTGGACATATATACTGTTGCCTTTGCACTGGGGTAGTGTTTATACGACTCACATTGAGTTCTATTTCCACAAAGATATTGTTTATTCAACATGCATAACATTACATTGGAGTATTATTCCAAAGTGTTTAATTTACACTGGAATAGAGTTTATTTAATCCTCATAGTGTTCCATTTACACTGGGGTAGTATTTAATCAAATCACACAGTGTTCCATTGACACTGGTCTAGTGTACGTTCAACTCACTTAGTGTTCCATTCACACTGGGGTAGTATTTTATCAATTACACAGTGTTCCATTTGTACAGTTTATCCAACACACACTTTGCTAAATTTACACTGAAGTAATGTTTATTCAACTGACATAGTGTTTCATTTACATTGGAGTAGAGTTTATATAATCTTCATAGTGTTTCTTTTACACTGGAGTAGTGTATTTAATCCCCTTTTTTTACAAATAGCACAGTGTTCCATTTACACTGGGATAGTCTTTAAACAACTCATACAGTCTTACCTTTACACTGAAGTGATGTTTATTCAACTGACATAGTGTTTTATTTATACTGGAGTAGTTTTCATTTAACCCTTATAAGGTTATTTTACACTTCGGTTGCATTTAATCAGTTACACAGGGGTCATGTTATTCAACTCATAGAGTGTTAAATCTATACTGATGCTGTGTTTATTCAACTCACTTAGTGTTCCATTTAGACAGGTTTTATACAGTGTTACATTACATACACTACACAGGTATAGTGTTTAATCAACTCACTTAGCATTTCATTTACACTAAAGTAGTGTTTATTAAAATTGCACACTATTCAAATGACACAAGGATTCTGTTCATTGAACTCACATAGTGTTTATATAGGGCCACAACATTGACACTCGCAGTGCTCATTCAACACAGTGATATAGTTAACTGGCTACAGTGTATCCAATGGCTTAACAGGCCCAAACTATAAATCTAAAAATGATTTTAGATAGCAATATAAATCTTTTGATTGGTTTCCTTTGGAGAAATCAATCAAAACGTTTGAACTGATTAACCTTTTTTTCATCTCCAGATTACCTGGAGGGGTAGACTGCAAGAAAGTAATTTTTTCTTAAAGCAAAGAAAGTCTACTTTTTATTAGCTATATTTACCAAGTATTTTTTTTTTCTATTGCAATAACATTTGTGTAAAATCAAAGTGATTCAAAGCGCTTGCCTTGAAGTGTACGCCGCAAGGTTAAGCAAGTTGATTGCCACATGGAAGAATTGCAGTACTAGCCACTCTGGCCTTTAAAATTATTGATCTGTAATAGAGCAAAGCACAAAGCATGGTGGGAGAAGACCTGTGTCCAGCTCATGGGGGGAGGTGGGGGGTTAGTAATCCACAGGCACTCAGAACAATAAGCACCCATGACCAGCATGATAGAGTTGATATCCAGTCCTCTGAGCTCTTAAGCCCACAGACGCCAGTCCACTGTGCACCGGAGCAAAGAGCGTATCTCCCAAAGCATACAATCCGCTCTCTGACTCACACAAACACACATGCCGACAGACACAGAGACAAAACATTCTGTATTTACACGTACTGGAAGTATTTGAGCCAACTGAACTCACCCACTTAATATTGAAATGAAAATATCTCTTGTAGAAAAGCAGTTAAAACTATTGATGAGCAGAACAGATTTACAACCTTATAAACAAATATAAATCTTTCTGTTAATTGTCAATTCCTTATAAATATTACACAAAGTTAACGTGATCAAACCATTTCAGGACTGCTGTATGGAAATCTTATATGATAAAATGTTGTTATGTAACATTTAAAGAAATGTTGTTGTTTTTTTGTTTGTTTCTTTTCAAAGAATTTAAGAGTATGTTTTAAAGCAGTGGTTTTATAGGTAATATACACAGCATTCACATTGAATATTTCAGTAACTGGATTCTGTAAGGCACTACCTGTCCATTTACCCTCTGCAAATAACATCTGTTACTTGATTTTTCTTCAGGCTCTTTATGATCCATATGTCCCAAAATTTAGAGCTGAAATCTGAGCACATTGCAGTGCTGTACATATGAAAGTAGCACAATATCTTTAGAGGTTAATATCTTTTTGTAAAGTAATTATAATTATTATATATTTTTGTCTGTTTGGAACCCTCTTGTATTAAATATTGTTTATGCTAATCATAGTAAAAAATAAAAGAGTTTTATGACACTGACATCTGCCTAGCAACCAAACTGTTTACCCCAGCGACCAAACTTTCTGAACTGCTATCTCAGCTTAGATAAATGGGAATTGTGAGTTGGTTTATATAACTTATAGTGACAAAGGGAACTTTATGTTGTGTCACTAACCCCTCCATAGCAACGTGACTTTACCATGGCAACCAATTTGGCGTATCACTATCTCAACTAAGAAAAAAATACAGAGACAGGGGATGGTTAATATTGCTGATATTGACATGGAGAACTTAGTATGATGTCACTGACTCCTCCATAGCAACCTTTCAATTTTGCTGATAAAAAGTTTACAAGCCAACGTCAAAGTTGTGCACAAACTGTAACCATTTTGTTATTTCTTTAATGCCTAGTCTTATCTATTTTTTTATAATTATTTGATATTTTTCTAGCTTGGTTCAGTTTTTGTTCTGAATCACATTCCTTTCGTAGTTTTGCACCTTGACACTTGCACAAAATATTCAAATAGTATCTAAAAGTCTTTCTGATCTCTAAGAAAAGGATGTTGAGCTGTTGAAGAATGCTGACGACAGAATCTCTGCTTGTGATTTCACACTGAGGGCAGAGAGCAACTAGCAATCAGCTCTAAGTTTGCACAGTTTTAAACAAACTGGCATCTAGAATGTTTTATACATGAAGCATTTAGAGCTATAAGCCTCAGTCTAGGTATGGCACTTATCATAGAGCATAAATCACTCATTTCAGATGAAGTAATATGGCACCTGATACTGATGCGCCAGCCAAGCCAGCGTGACAGGAGCTCTTTCTCACCACGGGGCACCTACTTCCCTTCTGATGTGTAAAGCTCTCTGTAATGACAGGAAAGAAGTGCATTTATTCTGGTAATGTGTCCGAGAAGTGCACTGATGAAAAGATTTCTTTGCTCTGGGTCTGCAGTGGCACAAAGGAACAAGAGATGGCGAGAGGAAAATGGGCACATTCGTTGACGCTATTTGCCCACCATATCAAACGGTGCCAGACAGGTTTTTACTCTCTCTGTATAAATTAACCTCCATTGAAAATGAGTTTGCTACTTATGCATGTAGCTATCCAAATTCAATTTTCTGTGGATAATTCTAATGTGCTGCACGCATACTGAGAATATATTTGCATTCATACACAAGGAGAGGAAAAAGACCCGAATTGAGAACTCCAGTCGAGCTTATTACCCTCATGCCAAGAATGTGCCGGCTAGCAATTAATCATATTTTCGCTTCAGGTTAGAATACTGATTTTGATCTTTTCAGTGAGCGTTTCATGGGGACTTTTATTCTCTGAACACAAAATTCCTACTGTCAAGATAATAGCAGAAAATGTAGTACCTAGCTGCACCTGTACACATGTCCACAAGGGCTGAAGACTTTGGTAAGATAAAGGCTAATTGGCTGGCGGTGAACATTGCCTCATTGGCTCTGTGTAGCATAGGTGTCACTGTTGGAGGATAGATGAACCTACACTTTGGGGATGTGTTTTTAATATTAACTCTTGTGTGGAATCTCTGCAAGCGCGAGTATCTCTCAATGAGCAGACTTTGATAATCATTGTGTCAAGCAGATGGGCATAGCTGTAATTAAAGTGTTCCGTTTCAAACGTGATAAGCATTGTGTTTTAATGGAAACTTGGGGAATCACAGCATTAATAAATGATTCTCTTAGGGAAGAGCTAATGTGCTCGCATTAGGTCATTATTTAAATTACAGTTTCCTGTCTAATATGTTATTTTCATTCTGTGGTTGTTCAGAGCTCATCTTTACATAGCCTACATTCCAAATCAGAATTTTATGTTAACCATCTCTATCTGTGAGCTTAATTATTGGGAGAAAATCAACCTCAACGAAAATGTTTCAATTAAAAAAAAATCTTAAATGTAACTTGACTATTTTGAGGGATGGGCTTCTCTTTAGTAGGGGTGTAACAATATATTGTGACAAAATATATTGCAATAGAAAAATCCTGTGAAGCTACTGGGAGATATCATCTAGGAGCTGAAGTGTATTTGGTTCTTGGAGTGATTGTGATTCTAGTCGCTTCTGAAACTTCTTCACAATGTCGTCTTGTTTTATTAAATATTTACTAGGTGAATATCGAATTTGCTATGAAAATTGAGCGGCCTAACCATGTCATCTAAAGAGCCAGCTTTATTGGTTGTTCTCCTTGCAAAAAACCAAACCAATTTTTCGTTGGCACCTCTTGTTCGGTCAGATGCGTGAGCTCTCGTTGGCGCCAATCTTTCCGATGGAGGCGTGTTCTCGCAGGAAACTTTGGATCTAAAATGTGGATAGTTGCATAGACGCCTTCAGTCTTATGATCAGATTTATTTTTTTGACTATGTTTATAGACATGAATGTTACAGAAAGACTTCAAATTCAAATTAAAAAGCAAAAAATATCATAAAATAAAATAGTTGGGTCCTCAAACCTGTGCCAAGCACATTACCACAAGACCTTCATAACTTTTGAGAAAAGGTTTTTGTCCCAAATTGATCACGAGTCAAAAACAGCATGCAATTAGTGTTTTTTTTACTGTGCTGAATGTATGTGATAAATGATATATGACTGCTGTTTAAACTAAAAAATATAGTTTATTGGTTTGTATTTTTTTGTGTGTGTGTGTGTGTGGGGTGGCACAGTGGTGCAGTGGGTAGCACTGTGGCCAATAACGGTTCGAGGCTCGCCGATGACCTTCCTGGAAGGAGTTTGCATGTTCTCCCCGTGCTTGCGTGGGAAGTACCTCCGGGTTCTCTGGTTTCCCTCACAATCCCAAAAACATGCGGTTAGGTTAAATGGATAATCTAAATACCCCTTAGGTGTGAATGTGTGAGTGAATGCCCTATTTATTTTTTATTATTTCACACAAAATGTAAAGTGCAAGGTCTATGTGTGTAAACAAATTGTTATTATTGTTAAATTATTGTTAAATTGTTTTCAATTGTTTAACCCTTTCAAAGCATGACCAGATACCAATCCAAAATCATATGTTTTTTTCTGTTCTTGAAGACCTACATTGGATCACAGCAGAAGGTTGATTGGTGTGAACTTCTCTTTTTTCTTTCTTTGAAGCATCCTTAATCAGTTCAGGATAAATTATAGATGTCTCAGTGCCTTTAAGTCATCTTCATTTGATCTTTTTTTCTGTCAAATGTTTAGATATTCACGTGAGCTGTCATTTTGTCACTTATGATTTTGTATGAGGCTGTCATGCCTGTCAGCAAAAAAAATAAAGCTTTTTTCTCTTTAAAACTAACCATGTATATTTTACAGAATTAAAAAATCAACCATGGAAAGAATAAAAGTGAAAGAACATAAACCTAAAACCAATTTCACTCCAACACATGAGAGGAAGTTAACGAACTAAAGCTCTGTGTGAAGACCAGCACATTACATGTGTATATTGTAAACCAGGCCTGCAGCATGGCGACTGTTATTGTGAGTTATGAAATCAGGGCGAGTCAAATATCAAATCGAGAAATCACCCTCTATGAAATTAGCTTGGAATGAAAGTGTTATTGTGCATGACAGGCAATCATGTTTAGCTCTGTGGGAGACTTAGACCAGGATGACTTTAGCTTTGATCAGATACATTCTCCCACTCTCCTTCTCTGACTAGTCTGGTGGAGGTGGACAGCTTTGCTTTTTCTGAACACTCTGAAGAGAGAAAAAAGAGAGGTGCTACTACTCACAAACCACGCTTCCTGCTCAGCTTTTTTTTAACAGTTTTAAGCAAAATGAAATTGATATAAATGTCTCTATAAAAAAACTAAGTAAACTTTATTTAGTACGTTTCAAATAAAGTTCATCGTCATCATGTTCTTACTATCTTTCAGTTTTCTTAACTGTCAATATTTTTTTTTATCTTAAATTTTCAAATGGTATGGCAAACATTATTAATATTATTAATAGACACAGCACATATGTGTCTGTCTTGGATAGAGCACACACCAGGTTATTTAGAGCCAGACCATCATTGCAGCTACAATCAGTGGCAAAAGTCTTTAAAAGTTCCTATTAACCTGACTTTTAATTAATCAATTTGTTACAAATAGCTCACACAACTGAACTCAATTAATTTCACTGAAGAAAAAAGTATCATTTAATAAAGAGAATAAAGTGGTGGTGCTGACGAAAATATGTCAGCAAAATAAGTGGCTTAATTTATTGATGAAGTCATCAGGAATAGCAAAGAAAGCAGTCTTGAGTGCCTCCAAGAGTTCATCGATATTCCGTCTTCCATGCTTCCACTTTCATTCAACCCCTAGACATGCTCAATGATGTTCATATACGGTTACTGGTTGGCCAATCCTTGAGCATAATGATCTTCTTTGCCTTGAGTAACTTTGATGTGGAGATGTGAAGTATGCAATGGAGAACCTTCCTGCTACAGAATTTGGGCTCTTTTATGGTTAAGAATGTTTGGTATTTTAAACTATTGATGGTGCCTTTCACCCTGCAGATCTCTCACACACCCACGTACTGGATGCAACCCTATGACTATGATTTCTGGGTCAATGAAACCCTGCAGATCAATCCTTTTAGCAGTCTATGGACCTTGGCAAATGCCACAAGGTTTTTCAATTGTCTTTTGTTTAGTGCTGGCTTGAGGGTACAGATTTTGATACAGAATCTGACAAACTGTTCTGGTAGCCGCAGGGACTTCAGATGACCAGGTCTAGTGGAGCCCTCCTAAGTAGTTGTGTTGTGGAATTTAAATAAGCCATTTCTTGTAAAAATGTGTTCATAAATGACAAGGATTTTATCAGAGGCTGTAGATTCCTAGAATGTTTGTACAGTTTCTGATGAACATTTAAATGTTTTATTCAAAGTCCTTCTGAGGCTGAATGCTTGATTCTGAAAATTTGTGAATGTTTTACTGAAGAACATTCTACTAACAGATGGAACAAAACTGAGAGAATATTAAAAGTGGAAGACACTGTCTGTGGCATTTATTTGCAAATCTGCCTGCAAGGTTATTATATTTCTCTAGTTTTCATTACAGTTGATATTGGACTTTTTTTTTAATGATTTTCGTTTAATATTACTTTTAGGGCATGTCTGATGAGGATGATTTAGTCTGATGGTTTAGTTTTAGTATAAGTTTTAATACATTGGGTTATTTGTCAGGTGTAAAACTGTTTTGATTTCCAAAATGTATTCAGAAGTTTTACATAACAAGCCAGTAGCCCTAAGTGGTAAACAAATGCTGAACACCCATGATAGATGCAACTACGCATAGGTTTTACTTCCTGCAACTAAGGCAGGATATTTTTAAAGTTATCACTAATATATCACTATATAATTTGGCATATTTATGGCTAGTCATGCAAGCTCCCTAAGTGTACTCTGACTGTTTTTACCAGTACTGTGTCTTTTCCACCCTGTTTCCAGCTTGATACATAGGCTTTTGGCTACTGTGGTATTCAAAGAAGTCCCATATAGGGCTCTGCCGCTTTCTTCCAACCACATTTCTCGATAGCTTAGTGAGACCACGTGTGCACAAAAAGATTTTTTCAACAAAATAGAATGAACTGCCGTGAGGTAGTTTCTTTTTTATCAATACTAAAGGTGTGCAAATAAATAAACACATTTTAAGTTTGGAAATGTACAATACAGTTCCAGGAAGCATTAGTTTTTTCCCCCTTTCAATTATCATTTTTATTTGTTTTTTAAAATTTAACTGGGAGTTTTGTGAACTGCAATAACTCTTTTCTATTTTCCAAATAAAATTCCTCTCTTTTATAGTTTACCTCCTTCAGCCAGAAGGAAGAATTTGGCTTGGATTATGTCGCTGACTCTTCTGCCAGTGCCTCCATAGTGCTTTGATGACACCACGCAATTGTAATGGGCTTTTCATGGTGTGAACACCTAATCATCCATATCAAAACCCTTTCAGTAAGGCAAAACCCAGAGCCAGGGCGCCCCTTATTTATTTGATTTCTTTCATATTAAATTATATGGGATTTAGAAAAGGGATTAAATTTTTACAGTTGTAATAGCCTTTGCCACTTAATTAACACAGAAAATAATACTGCAATTATTTTGTCCTTTTACATCTGGCTTTGTGGGGGCAAATTCATGCAGTCGAAAAACTTTGGGCTAGCTAATTAGAACTGCGTAAACTTGTACTGTGGATAGAAATCATCCAGAAGTGTCAGAACAAAGCAGATGCTGAGTTACAATTTGTTTTGACTTTCATTGTAGTTTAACTTAGTGTACTTCATTTTTTTCTGTCTACTTAGGGACACATACACACAAAAAAAGAACATTTTATTTGACAATTAGACAACTGACAGTTTGAAAACCGAGATTTAAAAATTCTAGATTTAAAATAAACTCTTCGTGAATGTAGTGTCAATTCAACCTTTGAAGATTAACATATTTTAAAGTCACAAAACTCAGATAATCTATGTTGTACTTTATGTTATTTTAGCATGTGCTACTCTGGACTAAAGTAACACTTGAACAGTAGCTGTAACTATGAAACTTTTCAAAGCAGATGGTGCCGTAACTGAGGTTGTGATGCAAATCTAACTGCATCAGGCACTGGATGAACAGGATGAACAGGACAGGTGCTGACTCAACATCCTGATCATCCTTGCTGATGCACATTGCTTCATTATGCAGATGAATTCTTAAGATTATTTTATTCTTACCATTTTGTGTCAAAAAATATTGCTTAATAATGTATTAAACCCATCGTTTCACATAGATGTGTAGGATTTTATACAATATATAATATATTCATTTTTTTTCATTTAGTCTTGTACTGAGTTTACTTATCCAATAAAAGCAGCAATGAACTTTGAGAGAATGGTCTGAGGTGCCAGTTTCATCAAACGATAAATTGACAAAGGTAAAGAAATAACTTCTTTAGTCAAAACAGTTCACTTTGTTAGATACTTTTCAGATCTTTTTTTGCATTCATTCTCAAATACAATATATAATGTATGAAATAATTTATTTATTATTCTTTCTATTAGGTTACACCAGTTCTCTGTTCTAATTATTTTGTCCTTCCTGGTCTCTTATTTTGTAGTTTTCTTTTCTGTTCCTTACATGTCTCCTCTGGCCTTCTCCTCTGTGTGTGGATTGTTCATAGTCTAAGAGATTTCCTTTGTTCGAGAAATGACAAAAACATGCTTGTATTAATTTGCATTGTGCTACACTAGAAAATAAATAATTCAAAACATATTCAAAGATAAATAAATTTTGCATTTTATAGATGTAGATCATTTTGATTTGGTCATGTTATCAGTTGCTCACAACCCAAAAAACTGGAATGTAGAGAAAGTTTTCACCTTTAGAGCATGAATTACCTCACATACTCTTAAATATTGAATGTGTGTTCATGTAATATTCACAGTCTTTATAACTGAGAAGTGTTCATATTGTTACTAAAAATTGGATGTGTTTCAAAAAATTGATTTATTCGTAAATTAAGAGTCTCATACCTCTTACAATGCACTACAATTCTAAAAATCTAATCTGATGAACTGATACATTCTCTTTATACTGCGCTGATCTCAGTTCTCATGTCACTTTATTGTAGATGGTTGCATTTAGAAAGCTGCAGGAATGCTTCACACTCTCAGCCTGTCATATAGAAAAGAGGAAATGGGGAAGACATTAAAGGTGTTCTCCTTTAGGGGACCTAAAATGCAAAAGGTCAGGCTCCTCAACCCTGGCAGCTGGTATTTGCAGCCCAGCCATCTACTATGACTCCAGTAGCAGCTCAGTGTACAACCATGTCATAAGTTTGCTAAACATTTCATCCAGCTCCAGTACAGTGCAAAGCAAAAAACTGGAAAAGTATCAAAGTTTGTCAAATTCCAGGAGAGTGGGGAGAAGGCGGTCCCTTTGATTTGTCAGACACAAATTTTGCCACGTCCTCCATAATGGTTGTTTTTTTTTTTGTTTTTTTTGTTTTTTTTTTATAAATTAATGTGTCTGAGACATCACTGAAAAATGCTCTTTTCTTTTTCCACAATCAATCAAAAGCTTTGTGTTTGAAAGAATTTGGTTATTTTCATAATTTAGTTCCAAGCTCAAGAGAAAATCATAATAAATCAATTTACTCTATTCCGTCATTCAATCTTCCATTAAAAAGAAATTTAAACTTGTGTGCATTGCAATATTTTATTCCTAACTCTCCATGTTTATGCATGATGCACTTTCCATTTGCATTGAAATAAGTGCATTTTTGTTACAGAGAAAATGGTAGAATCATGCTGATAAAAAAAAGCCCTGGGTTTGAGTGCACTGCATGCATCTGCACAGGGGTTTAATTTTACTGCACTGATCTAATCTAACTTGAACCCCATATCTTAATCCAAATCATTTTTAAGGTTAGCCGGAATACAGTCACAGTTTGCATTCAATATATGTCACAGTGGTTGGCGTGCAAAAATAAAGACGACATGATTCATCCAGAATCCATGTTTATGGATGCAACAAGGAGTTATTGTCCTTAAAACATGGCTGACTCGTTATAGTCTAATGAAGTAATTGGAAGACATAGGGCAGTCACACAACTCCCGAACAATGCAGAATTTAATTGCAGGCGGATATTCGTTATGAACCCTCCCACAAAACAGCATAATAAAAAAAAATTAAATTCACTATATAACTTATAACTTTAGTCTAAATTCTAAAAAGGTGCTCACTAATCTACTTTATAGGAATATTAACATAAATAAAAATGTACATTTGCTTTATTTTGAGCAACCAAAAAAACCCAAGGAGTGGCTCAAGACACAACTTTCTGCCGGGACGGAATTTGGAATCGCTTTCAAAGCAGCCATCCAAAAGATGCAAATTATATTTATGTGCAAAACTGGAATATCGCAGAAAATATCTGTGAAAAAAGCACAGTTTGCATCCAATGAGTCGAAGAGAACAATTTCGTCACTTCCTGTTAAACTGGCACCAGATATCAAAAGAAAAGTGGAAGCTGCAGAGTTAAGAGAAGGCTTTTTTCATTTATAACTTACTTGCGTCTTAGAACATGTGGACGAAACACAGTATATGCAGTCATGTGATCTTGCCTTTGGAGGCGGAGAGGCCGGTTGAGATGCAGCCGGTCGAGACAGATCTGGGAGGTGATGATTGCAAACCACTTTGATGGTAGACTTTGGCTAAGGTATTTTTGACACTCCATTTTTGACAGAAAAAGCATTTTATTTCATAAATACGTTTCCATCAAAGTTTATGTGCATTTTTTATCAGATAAAATGTTGATTCTACTCAGTTTCAAAATGTATGTGCATCTTGGCATTTCCATCCAGGATTTTTTATGCGATATTCCAAAAAGGTGGATTTTTTTTTTCACAGTGTTACTGCGTCAAAACACTGTTACATTACAGAAATAACTTTTAATTCATTAGTGATGCATTTTAACAGGCCAACATCAACGTTTGTGTAGCCACTATCGCAACAATCAGCAATTAAAGTTCATGCATACAAGTCCTGTGTTTTTTAAACTGTGAAGTCTGAACACACACCAATCACAAAGTGATGATATGTTTATTTACAAAAAGAAAGCTCTCTTTTTTGCTTCCATTCAGTGACTAGTTCACAAACCTTTTCAGGTTTAAAAACCTTTCCTTTGCTTTGTTCTGTTTACTTGAGGTTAAGTGACATTTCAGATTAGTTTTCATTATCACCAAAGAGTGTGCATGTGCAAATATACAAATGGTCAGGCCTTAGGGGCAGATGAAGAGGGCATGTGCTTCCCGGTAATGACATGAACCAAACAAAGTCCCGGCGTTATCATAAAAACCTGTGAAAACCTCACCCATGAGCGGTTTACAGCTTCTTTGTACCCTGGACTCATTAGCACTGGTTATTGTTCATCTTTATCTGTTCCCAGTGGATATTAAAGAGCTCCACAAGTGAGGGGTTCAAGCAACAATGCTTTAATTAAATTTAATCAGATGAATTCTCATATATTCACAATTACCTTTGACACGAGCACTTCAAGCACACTTTGGATGTATGTTCCATTCCTTTGTTTAAAAATAATGAATTGCTTATTCAACTAATAAAATTAATGCAGCATAAACAATAAATGTAATCCACAATATAAAATAAAAAAAAAGAATCTCATGAAGAAAAAGGTCTTGATAATATTTTTTGTTAAATGGAAAGAGCTGCTGATGTGCGGTGAAGATAGGAACCAGCAGACCCCTGTGACCCCGAAAGGGAATACATAGCGTTTTGTACAGATTATGGGAGATCTGGGTTCATCTACATTCACCAATTTAAACAAGAAAGTTCTAAAACAATTGGAATTTAAACTTCCCAGGCCTCTGTAACTTTGCATCTTGTGTGATTTCAAATATTCCAATAACAAGCATTTTGGAGATGTTTTAAACCATAAGGGACATAATGATCTGTCCCATGGGACTAAGTGATTCTAAGACCTTCATCACAAGTCCTATCAGACAAATACAAGACATAAGGACAAGTTTTGTTTATCTAAAGTCTAACCCCAGCCAAGAGGAAATTCGCAAACATCTGCTGCATGACCAACGCTATGTAAAAACTCAGTGGGAACAGAAGAGAGGACCGTGTTGACGTGAACTTTTCCTCTTCAATGCTGTTTCCCAAACTATAATTGGCATAGTTCTGCATCTCAAGGGATATTTATTTCCCAAACATCACCATGTTTGTTCGTCCCGAATTGGCAATGTTTTCCAAGCTCATGATGACACTTTTCCATGACCCAAGTGAAGGATGCTGGGAAATGTGTTTGTGACATGTCTTTTCCACTTTGTGGTATATCTGGCTCAATGGTCTCTAGAGGGAACCTTTTTGTAAAGCTCTAGAGATTTGGAGATTGTTTTCCTTCTTCCACACGCATACTTTGGCAGACACTACTTGTCATTTCTTTGGAAGTTCACACTATTGAAATCACAATATTGAATCTTCGTATCTAATTTTTTTTATTTTAGATTATACAAATATACAAATATATATAGTTTGCATATTTAAAATTGCATGTTCAAAATTGTCATTGTAACATACACTGAAAACATAATTTATAAATGCACCTTTACCTTTATAAATTTTCTTTATAATTACATTAAAGAACAAATGCTTAAGATTAGAACATCAAAATAGATGCCTAAAGTTTGCAAAACTGTCCTTCAAAGCTTATAAACCAACCCCAATCTCAAAGATAGAAATTCCAAGAAAGATATTCCAAAGCTGAGAAAGACATCCCAAATTGGATGCTATGGTGGAGTCAGTGAGAAAATATAATGTTGCCTTGGTCTCTATGTGTTACTTAAACCAGCCCCACATCTCTTTAATTTACCAAAGCTGAGACAGAGTTTATAAAATGTGGTTGCTAGGGTAAACAGTTTGGTGGCTAGGGAGCTGTTAGTGATGCCACAGTTTGATTAACATAATCAAATCCATATTTCATCTCAAAACTATTTTCTTGCATTTTGAACACCCCATTTCTTAATTATTTGAATTCCCTCTCTTTAACAAATGACAGACCATAGCCTTGTGGGAACAATGTCAATGAGATTCTTCATTTTCTCTGTTGGTAAAGCACCCCATTTGTTTCGATAAAAAGAGTGACAATAAATGGCAACAATGAGTGAAAAAAAAAGTTTTTGTCATCATTAATATATATATATATATATTTTTAAATAGCCAAGAAATCAAAACATTTGCTTGCCAGGGTATGTAAACTTATGAGAACAAATCTCGCTACCAACAAATTTAATTATACAATTAATATTTGGTGATATTATCCGTTAAAGACAGATAATGTGTATCATTTTTGTTGCTCAAGCTGTGCTTTGGAACATGGAAGCTGACATGTTCCAAGTTATAGAATACAGCTAGAGCTGCTCATCCTGGATTTTCCACAAATGATTATTTCATCCACTTCGGAGCATTCTTTCACAGAGCAGTTTATTTCAGACACTAATGTCAATATCATCATGCAACTCAAAAGTTCAGCTGTGCCAATATGTGATTGAATTACCTCATAGAGCACAAAGTAAATATCAATAATACATTACATCTTAAGTCAACTCAAGAAGCTTCTTCCAATCTTATTCCTTAAACTCCAGAAGTGCAATACATAGGATTGTAAGTATACAATTTCTTCAGATTCTCAGAATATAGTCACAGAGAGGGTTCAAGCAGGACAGCAATAGAAGCCAGCGTTTAATTGATCAATTTATATAAGAAACCATTTTCAATTTGTCATTTATTAGCAATAAAGATGAATAATCAGGACCATCATTGACTGATTAAAGTTAAAACACTGATGAAAACTCTAGTAGAATCTCTATGGTAACTGCAGCTGATGCACAATACAAACACAGCAATAAATAATTTGATATTCTTTATGTTTACCATGATTTTATGTTTAGCATTTCTCATTGTCAGCTCATCAAAGAGCAAAATCAGTGGGTGTTCGGTTTGCATCATTTCAGTAATAAAGAGCAAATGAGGAGGAATGACGCAAACAGAGTTACAGACGTCCTGTCTTTGCAAAACTTGCCTGGACTATGATCATTGATTTATGACAATTATGATAAAGTTGAAGTTCAGGTGAAAAGCCTGTGAATGTTCTGTAATTTTAATCTTATGATAATGAATAGGTTCTTTTCATCACTTTACATTTCATAGCTTCCAATTAGAGTTTGGATTCCAGTTCAGTCAGGTTTGAAAAGTGAACGATGCACAGTGACACCATCTGCTGCAAGATGATGTTGTTGTTGTTGAACAAATCTGGGTTTAAAAAAAAAAGGAAGAAGCTGATTGGCTATTGGCGCTCATGTGACACCTCTGCTGTGAACAGGTGTCTCGTTAAAGACCATGAGGGTTTTGGTCTGTAAAAAGGAACCAAACAATCAAGACAAGAAGCACAGCAGCAAATACAGGAGAGACCAAAGCTCACAGCTAGACAGGACCACTGGTAGTAAGAAGACTCTTTCAACTATGTGGATGCTCTTTGTTTGTTAATTTGTACATTTATTGTCATGCTTGTTTGTTTGTATAGGTTTATCACCTAAGCCCTGGCATGTCCTGGGAGCAGGCCCACCAATAAAACAAATATTGTGGAATTCAGAGCTTTGAGTCACCATTTTTTTTTCTCAAGATGTGAAGGCCTTTTTTCAAGTTTGTGCAGTTTGGTCAAAGTCTTTGAAGAACTTGAAGACAGTTGTAGGTCTTTGGAGCTGGTCTGTGGGTTGACTGTGGCCATTCTCTCCATCTCTTTTCTTGGCCTAAACTATGCTACTGGTCTTCCAACTGCTCACAATGTTCCTCACAGTTGAAACTGAGAGCATAAATCTCTGAGAATCAATCCTTGTTTTCAGTTAATCTGGGAGTTGTTTTGAGAGTATGAGTCAAATCGCAAGTCTTTTACCGAATTGTCGAGTCTCAAATCACAAGACTCAAGTCCACACCTCTGGTTCAAGTTGCTTGTATTCAGTCTCTTCCAGTAAAAATATGTGTAGGGGGCATATTCCTAATCAAGATTTTAACTGTAAGCCAGCTTTCTACAAGAATTTACATATTAGTTTAAACATGTGTATTTTCGTACGCTGACTGATCATCTGATCCACGGACCATTCCCCATATGGCCAACAGTGTGCTCAGCCGGTAAATGAGAACAAGCCTGCCAACCTAAAAAACGTTGAAAAGTGTCCTTCCCAAGCACACATGAACAAACTCCCAAAGTCAGCTCTTCTAAAATTCAAAAATAATTTCAGCCATTTAATCCTTTAAGCACTTGAACGCCATTAACACAAACCGTGACTGAAACAAGCAAGCTTTTAATTTCAATTTCAAAAACAGATGATTCGGGAACACACCAATGCCCACTCACAAAAAGTCACTCGTCTCCATTTTTCAGACATTGAAGCGACGGTTTCTTCCGCTCTCTTTCATGCATTTAAAAAGCACTGACATTAGCAGAATCGCATTAATGACTCTATGCTTAATGGCGTGCTAATGATAAATATCTAAATGCTTAATGCTACATGATCGGCTGTGACATTAGTAAAGCCGCAGCCGAAAAGATTCAGCTCTAATGGAAGTTCATTGCCCAGCATGGGAGGCTTTCACTCCACTCACACACTCAGGCTAGAGAGCATCGTCGCATCAGCTCACATCACTGTTATTATGAAGAGGAGATTACAAACAAAACAAAAAAAGGCCTTGTCAAGATTATTTTTCCATCTGCTTTGAAGTTCTGATGATGTGAAAAAAGTTCTATTCTCTGATTTTTCCAAAATGATAAAGGAAACTTTTCTACAGCGTAATTATGCCTTTCTCTTAAGGCATTTGTGTATGCATTTGTCAGCTGTCTCCCACTAATTACATGGGAACAGGTAGAGTGCTTGAATGTTGCAGAGCACAAGCCCGTCTCCTACCGCTTTTGGCTTCAAGGCCCCCACGTTTAGATGAAATCCAAACGACTTGGATCTTTACCCTCCATCTGTGCAGCCTGCGCAAAAATGAGAGGTTCTCTGTCTAATAGGAAAAGCACTTTGTTTTTCACTGCCGGGAGTGAATCACCAGCAAATGGCAGAATGCTGCATTTTCATCTGTGCATGTCATAAAATTCATGCTGTGAGGTGTTTATGAGTAATTTTCAGAATCAGACGTGCAGACGCAGACTCGCGCACCCATGTTCAAACTCCCCGTAGCCTTTGATCGATGCTGTCATTAACCTCACACACTGAGAGGACTCTTTCGCTGAAGGCACTTTGCTAAGCAGCGTGTTGTCTTAAGGGAAGGGAAATCACAAAACCGCCTTAAAGACCACGGTTGCCAACATCATGTTTGTTGAGAGAACTCTGCAGCAAGATGCTCCCAAAGGAGATTGGGATCATTACAGAATGTTTTCAGGCCATCTTTCTGCTCTCTTCTATTCTCTGCTTTTTCAGTCATGATGTGTTCGCAAGGAATCTGAAAAGATGCTATTTTGTGTTGAAAAAAAGAAGTTCTTAAACCTCAGTGCGTGTGCCAATCACACTGGCTAATTTGAATTAAGTAGGGATGATGCGACCACTATATATAATGGTACACACAGTTCATGGTTCGGTACGCACTGCGGTTTCAGTTTGGTTTGGTTCTGATTACTTAGCAAAATGTAATTTTTTGCTATATCAATCTACAAAAATGTTCAGATGAGCGTTTGTGTCAATCAAATCTGATAAAACATTGCTGGCACGTAGTGACATTTTTGTTTACCGTTCTTTTTACATCTTCATTGTATTAGTCAGCAAAACAAAATGTTTTCAAACCATAGGCATAAAAAAAATGTACACCGTTTCCACTGGTTGGATATTTACAGAAAGAAGCAGTGCATTAGTTGGATATTTGTTCTCAGACATGCATTTCTTTCCCTGACATCTGTCATTTTATATGTTTAAACTAATAATAATACATACAGGAGTAATTAAAATGAGAAACTGAAAAACTGATGTTCACAAGCGCATGGAACCGAGCAGGGTGTACTCGGTGTAAAATTAAGTATTGTGGCATTCCTAGCGACCGCCTATTGTCATTTTGATTTCAAATCTAATGAAAAGTTTGAAAAAGGTTATTAGCTTTGATATTTTGAGCTTTAAATGAACATTACCAGAGTTTTGGCACAAAGTTTGTGAGGTAGTTCAAATTAAAATGTGATCGTCTTTCGGTTTATTTTACAGACCCCAAATTGGTCCATCAGTGTCATCTAGAGGTGAAAAAAATAAATAACCATTGGAAGGACAATACCTGTATTATAGCCTGTGTACACACAAATGGTGAATGAGGTTTAGGAAATGTTCGCCTGTTTTTTTATGCAATTTTCACATTGTTTTGACCTTTGCTTTGGAGGGGGTTATGAATGTTTAATCTGTCTCAACAAATTAGATTTCTGTAATAAAACATAAAAATTGTTTTAAATTTTCTTTTTATTTTTTCTGTGCAAAAAAAAGTCAATTTAATACTCGCAATTATTTTTTTTTGTACAATTTCAGGTTTGTTTTAGCATTATTGTGTAAAAATATTTGTTAAGAAAAAAAAAGCATTACAGAAATGCTCAAAATGGCCCCAGACTTCAAAGGGTTAAGAAAAAAGTAATTAACAACACAAGTTGCAGATGCTTCGGTTGTTACTGTTTGCTATATGTTTTTAATTCAATGAACACCAGTAGAGATCTCTATATTGTTGCCCTTAGGGAAATTAACAGCTGGGGTAGAAGAAAGTGTTGCTTTTTCTTTAGAAGAAATGGCTGCTAGAGTTTCTTATAGCAGTATATAATGTTTAAACGGAACTGTTTGCTTTAATGAACCCAATATCAAACCGGTATTGTGCTTTTTTAATGCAATTTTTCCCATATATATGTGTAAATGCAAGTGGTCCAAGAGGAGCTAATTATTTGATGATCACATTAAATCATATATAAATATGCTGCGTTACAACTATAATCCATCAACCAGCTGTCTTGTATTTTAACTCTGTTTAATAAAAGCTGAAGCAACATTCACCTCATCACAACATTATGAGAGTTTTGCTACAATTTAGTTTTTCTACCAGCACAAAAGTAAACTTTCTCTCAACAGAATCCCAGGATGCTCTTGGGTAGTACTCTGATCTAGGCCACCTTGTCCATGCGTCACTTGAAAAGCATAATGAAGTTTTCATAACCTTTAACCCCTCCTTCTGCCTGCAAACCGAACTTTGATTGGCTGACGAGCAGGCTTACCTGCTCATATCTACAGGGCCACCTGCACACACAGACGTGTCCGTCATCACCACCTGCTCAAGACCTGAACCTGCTGCCTCAGCTAATTCAATCCCATCTCAGAGCTCTATCAGTGGGCAGCATGGACAGCCTGCGAGGGCAACCCCAAACAGGAAAGGCCCTCCCTTGACCTCAAAATGGCCCAGCTATGCATTCATGCTAAAATCTAATCTCTCATTTGTCCTAATTGGTTCCTGACCGCACAGGAGGCATGGAGTCATGTGATTGCAGGCACTCAAAATCATTTGAATCACTGCTGGCCTTTAGAGGACAAATTTCCAGTTCATGAAATGTCCTTTAGAAGGGGAAAGGGGTGTCAACTTACAAGACCCACAATAAACTAATGCGATTGTAAATCTGCAGGCTGAACACGGTCATTTAATTAAACAAACAAAATTTTAAATTTTATAATTGCATTATTTACAGAATAAATAGTTAAAGTATAAATTATTGCATGTTACAGCCATAGTAAAGAAAAACAGTTGATATAGTGTAATGGCACTGTTATAGTTATATCGAGGGCACCCCACCGAAGATGGCTCCTTGACCTAAACATAAATAAGGTTATAGGCGATATAAAGTAAGCAGTTTGTAAGTTTCTTCCTGGTGATTAAAGTTTTTGATTGGTCAGAGGTATGCACATGGTGTTGAATGAGCTCATAGACTGGTGTTCTAGCTAGCTCATGCACTGTAGCAACATTCAAATACAAGTTATTGGGAGAGCATGGGTGCACACTTGCTGTGCCAAGAGTTTATCATAACTACCCGGATCAACCTTCTACTGTAGGGGATTAACATTTCAATACCCATTTTGTTGACTGTGTGTCAAAGCTGGTTAGTCTCAAGTGAATTTGCACAGGAGATTTTGACCATTCGTGGAAAGGAGGACTTGATTTAAAACAGCTTGGACAGGATCCTCCCGAAATATTTATACCAGCATTTAAAAGTAAGAGGAAGAAAATACACTTGTTCATTTTCCAGTTTATCATATGAAAGGTAATCTAACTAGATCTGGTGAAGCCAATGCTTTATTCTGATTCCTCAGTCTCCTTTTTTAAACTCCAGAATCAGACCCAGGATAAAGTCGGACATGTATGATGAGGTACTTTTTAGAAAAAGGCAAAAAAAAGTTTTGTGCTCCAAAGAACTGAAGGGAAAAATGTATGTATAAAAAAAAACGTAAAAAAAAAACGATATGTGAAGTTGTATATGTTTAACCTCTTAGCATTCCTAGAAAATCTGCATAGAACATGTTAAAAATTCATAACATATTAAATGCATGCTGGTTGTAGACTATTTTGAGTAAATGCGTGGTTTTGGTCTCGTTTGAAAGACTACGCTCATGTGTTTGTCTGTTGGTTATCAGAATAATAGTTTTTCTTACTTTTATTGACGAACTTTCATTAAAAGAGCTTTGGATAATGTAAAAATAGGGTGGAAAAAAATGCACGGAGATGTCTATAATGGGAGTAAGCTGAAATATACAAAAATACAAAAAAGTATGATGCGTTATCAAGCCAGAATTCAAATTTGATAAGAATATTATTTAAAAATGAGGGTTCTATATGTGTTTATGTATAGGTAAAATAGGCACTTGGAGATGCACAAGTATTAGTTAAATTATCGAGGCGAGATGACCGCTTTTGAATGCGGAAATTGGTTCAAATTAAATGTCAATCTAAAGGGCGGAGGCCAGTGGCTATTTTGACATCTATATGCAATGTTTACATGGAAAAAATATGTTATACTAAATGCAAATGAATACGCAAAAGTTTTAATTGTTCATCAGTAATGAAAAACCAAGGGGTTACATAATCAAATGTGATGTTGCCCTTTTTGACAGTTTTCTGATCTAATATATATACATTTTGGACATAATGTTCAAAATGAGAATTTATTTATATAGTAAATGTATATAGTAAACAGAAAAAGCACTCCAAAGACATTATTTCTCAGATTTCAAATGAGTTTAAAGAAATAAACTTCTGTTAAACTCCATTAAAGAAATGGAATGTAACAGAAGATGGTTGTATTTCCAGCCCGAGGGATGTTTCTGGCTGTGTAGTAGAGATAGCTTCAATATTATACACTGTAATTCAGACGCAAGGGAATAATTGACTTGTCAAATCTGGCATGGAAGGAGTCCTATCACTCAGCAGTGACAGCACAGAAACGGGCTAATAACAACCAGCCTCTAGCGATGGGGATCTTCTTGTCTCTTAAATTGCTACATTGTCCCCCAAGAACCATTAAAATGTTAGGTGGCATATCTTTTATTTTTCGGTTTACTTTTTACCTTAGAATGTGGCAACACAGTGCACTTTTTATCATGGAATAGTCCCTGAAGTGCTGGATCCTCCAAATCTATCTAAGGAGAAAACTTTATCCTTAGACCAGGAAATTCATTTTAGTTGACATGTATGTACACGTTCAGTGCACAGAGAGAAAATTCGACAAAATGACAAATTCATATGCAAAGATGCATTTTTATGAGTAGTTTATTGTAAAATGGCAAAGATATATAAAGATGCTAATATAGGGAAAATGTAATGTCTCTTTCTCTGTGTAGGGAAAGTGTGTTGTAACACAGGGGAATCTGTCTTTTACGTAAACTCAATTACCACCAAAATATTATCTTTTTTATCTTTTTTGTTTAAGGAAAGTCCAGCAGTTTCACTGAAAAACCAGTAATATAATTTATATTTCTGTAAAAAAATGGATAAATAATGCTTGAGTATATGCTCTTTCCTGACATATTATATATAGCGCTGGAAATCTGGAACCTTTTCTGAGAGCTTTTTTACTACTTTAAATTATTTTTACTGTTTAAATTATTTTCAAACAGTTTTTTTGTAGTACAACCCCAGCTTCTTTTTCTTTTTTTTTCTTTTTTTTTTACAAATATTTTTTTCATTACATTACGCAATAATTTCACAACAAACCTAAAATTTTACAAAATAAATAGTATTTATGTTTAATAACAAAAAATCAAGTGTTATGATACAATTAAAATTAATAAATCCACCACAAAAGCAAAAATAAGGTCAAAACAATTTGAAAATTGTATATAAAAAAAGAGAACCTCTTCTACACTGTTTTATTCCATTGTGCTTTTTTGTGGCAGAACTTTGAAAACACAAGCCATATCGCAGGTCTCCAAGCACTATACCTTCTTTTCACCACTAGATGGCATTCATGGCACCGTCAGTAAAATGAAACTGAAAGACGATTGTGTGTTTTCTCACATTTTAATTGGAATTACATTGCAAATTATGTCATGACTGTTGCAATGTTCTGTTAAAACCAAACATCTAAATGAATAACCCTTTTGAAACCTGCACATTATATTCGGAAAAAAAAAACTAAATTACTCAATAGGTCCTTCTTTAATTCAAAAGTAGGATTTGCAAACCCACCGGTGTGTGCAGAGACTTCTAAAGAGTAAAAACACTGACAGTGATGAAAAACCTCTCTAAACTAAATTGTTTCTTGGAAAGGGAATTAGTTTAAAAGCTTGTAAAGATGTTTGGAACAAAAATCGTATTGTGCACTCTCTCTCTCTCTCTCTCTCTCTCTCTCTCTCTCTCTCTCTCTCTCTCTCTCACACACACACACACACACACACACACACACACACAGTTAAGATGCATTTACTTTAACTGTACACAGTGACATTTGTACTACACTACAGTGGAGTAACTGGTGGAAATGAGTGTGGCTGATGCTCCAGCGGCACTGCATTCCCTAATCATCCCATGCTGAGTGATGGAGCGCATGGACTGCTCCGAGCTCAATAAAAGCATCTGAAATGTATTTCAGGCTCAAGGCCAGAGAAATGATTATGCTTTTGTATTGAGGGGTGCAGGAGCAGTGTCATTTTCATCATGCTCTTTGTAAATCTGCAAAGGGAAGCAAAAGGAAGAATAGGCTCCTGAATGAAGAAATGGCTTCAACGACAGGTGACCAACTTGACATTAAGATTATTACTTAGGTACTCTTTTCGGTTTACAGAAGCAAATTTATTTTTTCATCTCTCAACCAAATTGATTTTCAGAGGCTCTTTGTGGAATGTACGAATATTTGAAAATCGATGGAGGAGAACACATTGTATCATGCGCAGAGTGGAGTGGTGAGGCTCTGCACCCCTGGGCTATTGTTGTGCTCTTGTTTTTTTGCTTTGTTGTGCATTGCTTTGGTCTTGCGTCTCGTGTGGCTTTTTCTTCAGTCATTCAAATCACATTGCCGATTGAGTTTGGAAATCAAACATGTTCCAGCAGCCTGCAGCAAAATAGAATTCTGGGACATCTCAAAATTAATTTTCTACCCTGTGATATTCCAAACTAGACCATTTAGATTTCAAAGAGACACCTAATTTTCAAGACAATCCATTGAACAGAGGAGCATGCATGATGATTGTTTACATGCTTAAAACACACATCAAAGCAGTCTTGGATTATATTTTAAAGGATTATTTCTAATGTGTCATTTATTTTACTGCAACAGTTGACTATGGGATTGATGTTGTTTTTTTCATTACTTTACAGAATAAAATCACCCAAAAAATGTCACATATCGAAAATGAATAGTTTTTTATGTGTATTACAATAATTAAGTATAAAATAAAAGAAAAACTCATACCCCCCCCCCCCTCTCCAAAAAAAAAGCAAAGACGAGGTCAAAACAATGTACAAATTGTATAAAACAAAAAAAAAAAAACGTATTGTTCCATAGTGCTATTTTTGTGCCAGAACTTTAAAAGTGCAAGGCATATTACAAATATTGTACTTCCGATAGTTATCCCTTCTGGTCACCACTAGATGGCAATAATTTTGGGTCTGTAAAATGAAACTGAAAGACATTTTTTTATTATACAGCATTAACAGCATCTCTCCTTATCAACATTAACAACATCATTATCTCTAATAAGGACAATACACAATGATTTGCATTAACAAAATATAAATTAATAACTTTGGATGAGGGAGAAGGAGCCCAGTTCTTCACAGTTCTTCTTCTGCCAAATGCTCTAGCATTTAAACAAGTTCACTAGCGCCCCCACTTCTGTACTTTTCTTTTGTCAAAATTGTCATAGGATCAGTGTACAAATAGAAAAAAAAAACAATTGCAATCAAAAACACAAATTTCTGTATTTACATTTAGCATTTAACATTTTTTATTTGCATTTTATTTAAATTTGATGGTTGTCGTGTTGTGCACTAATGGGCCACCATAGTTTGATGCTTTGTTTCAACATAAACATTTTCAAACCCCACTCCCCTCCCTGATGACACGTGAGATGGTTGACATTTTCTTTTTGTACCAAAACAAAAATATAATGCATTGTTTTTAAAATCTTGACAAATATCTCAAAATAAGACTTTTTATTACATCCATAACGACCTAAAAAGAAGTTGGAAAATGTTTACTTTAGGCTAGCATTTGAATTCTGGTTTTTAATCGTCACGCTGCAATGAAACCCCTGTTCAAGCGGTCACATCTCAGCCCACAAGGAGCAATCAATCATAAAGAAAACAGCGGAGAACAGGCACCCACCCTCTCATCCGCCCAATCTAAGTTTAAAGGTCAGGCATGATCAGAGCAGGACCAGTCAGCTGCTGTCAAACACTCTCACTTTGCTGTAATAAGCACTGGAATTAGCATGCTTGTGTTTACGTGTAGGTGTATGTAGTTCTACTTCTCAGTGTGTGCTTGTTTGAGGGGGCTGCTGTCTGAAGTTATTGATGCTGGCAGAAAATGATCAAACTCTTCTTCTCTTGCTTCTGTTCTCATGCTTTTATTCTGCCATTTCTGATTAAAAGCATAGAAGCCTTCATCTGGACATTGCATACACGTGCATGCTACACGCACATACACATGTGTTCTCAGAAGAAATTGTGAGTGACATAAAGACATAATTATTATTTTTTTTGTTGAGAAAGCTAGTTAGTGGAGTTTTACTGGCACATAGCTACACTATTTGTTTCAATTCAGTTATATGATAAAGATACAATCCTGGGTTTTCTTCTAGCATTTCATGATACATTATCACAACAAAATATTTTTTTTTCTAATATATTTTAATGTCAATTTGGGCTTTAAGCTACAGTACATTACAGTACAGTACATTGTCAAATGTATTAACTTCAACTTTGAAACTTTGAAATTACTGATGACTATCAGAAGATCACCAGCTTTGGGTGAATTGAAAAAAGATTGACTTTCCTTGAGGACAAACAGTGTAAGTGATATAATACTAAAACTGGCTGGGTTCATAGTATCAAGCCACGTTCACACTGTGAAAACCAATACAGAAATTCATAGCATACATAAGCATGCTGTTTAAGCCCGCTCACAAAACAGAAAATAACCCAAAAAATAGTCTTGTCTAAATGTATCGATATAAATTATATATTGTCTACATTTTTTATTTCTTTTTTTCACTACTTTACACAATAAATCCACAACAATCCTGAGATTGTACAAAATATACAATTACAAGTATCACATTTTGGCTTTTTTTTTTTACTGTGAAAATGGAAAAAGAACAGGGTTTACATTTTATAACAGAAATCAAAGTATTTAGACAAAATAAAAAATCCTAAATCCTGCAAAAAAAAAATAGCAAGGTCAAAACAATATGTAAATTGTATCAAAAAACCTGAAAAATATTTTCTAAATCTTATACACTGGTCCAAGCTTTATTTTCTGTGCCAAAACACAAGCCATCTCACAGGTCTTGTACTTCCAAGGATTACCACTTATTTTCACCACTAGACATCACTAATGGACCTATTTAGGGTCTGTAAAATTAAACTGAAAGAAGAACATATTTTCATTTGAGAATAAATCTGACTTTCCTTGAGGAACAACAGTGAGAGTGAATGTGACACTAAAATGGGCCTAATGTCAAGCTGATTTTACACTATTAAAAACAATGCGTTGCCCAACCACAAAACAGCGTCTTCAAAACAAATAGACAATTCACTTTATAACTCGTCTAAATTATAACAGGCCGCTCTCCAACTTTACGGCAATACTGACGTCCTAAAAATGCTTTGGTGGACCAAAATTTGCAAAGCAATCAAAGAGGAGAGCATGCAAACCTAAATAATCTGAAAAAATGTAATTAATACTTCAAAAACGTATTTCAAGCCTCTGGATTTTCACGCTTCATCTGCTTTTTTTTTGAGAATGTCAGACTTTTTAAGAAAATTTACAAGATTCAAAATACCCATGCTTTTGTGGAAAACTGAAAATTGAAATCGCACAAAATATCTACCACACAGTTGCTTAACAATTGCACAATGAACACACGGTTACCTATCACTATATTCTTATTCTTCCAAAGCTATATAAGACATTACGAAGTCAAACTGTAATATAATTAAAAAGCAGGCTTGATACATAAGTGAAAGGGCGAGCTGTCCAAGAGGGCACATGCCATGAGAGGAACTCTGGCATAAACCCACCTACTCTTATAAAATAAAGAGTGGTCATGGGTCGCAGGAGAGATGCTGTTCATTTGTCAATGCCACTTAGTACAAGGGCAGATTAAAGCTGTGGTCACACTTTGAAATTGTGTCACACGATTGGGACATAACCGTATGCAGTTCATCCCATGATCACCCCATAGGTAGGGCTTGGTACAGCCTTTGTGTGGCAGCATCTAGCAAAAAAATAGCTAATTTTCTGTTTGTAGCTGCCCCCATGGGTTGATTTAAAAGAACGTACTGCTCTTCTGCATAGAAGTCATTAAAAAGTCGGTAAAACTAGGTAAAAATATTCCTGTGTCTCGGTTAGAACCAACCACATTAAACAGAATTTTCCAATTACATTTAGTTACAGAAAAACTTTATACAAAACTGTATATAAAATAACAGCCACTTACATGAAAAGCGTTAATCATTTTCCACCATTTCTCTTTTAAACTTCTATATATTATGACCTCCAACTTGCTGCTTTTTATGAACGTTCTGTGTATTTTTGATGTTGTTCCGTCTCTCTTAATCTCTGGAAATGCATTTAACTTTCATTCATTGAATATGGATTCATTGAATGAAAAATGAATAGCTAGAATGAATGTCAGTTTTCAAGGTACTGTATCTTACAAAAGTGCTGGGAACTCATTCTGGTGTCTTCGTAAAACTTTATTGGCTAATATTAACATTTTCTTTGGTCTTCCTCAAATAAAATGATTTGTTTTTAAATCTCTTTATAGAACCAGCTTTGGCATTTGTATCTTAGGGATAATTTGGGAAGTGAGTGTGAACTTTTTCTTTGAATAGGATAACTTTGTGATAAAGGAACACCCAAAAACGCAGCATGTTACTATTTTGGAAATTTTGTTTACGATTTTGTTTTAACATTGCTATACATATATATGTTTTTTTCCATATTTTAAAACTTTTCAGGGAGTTGAGAGTTACATTGGGTTGTAAAACGATTGAAAAGCTCTAAACAGATATTTTTAGCTGAACAAATTTAATCGGGGAACCTCCTCACAAAATTGCCCCTTTTATCAAAATATGGTTTTAATACATAATGATTTATTTATAAATATAAACTGCTGTCCGGTCCAAAAAAAAAAAGTCAACACAAAAAACAGGTCACCTACTCTAATACTGTTGGAGCACTCATTGTTTCGTTAAGCTTCTGCAATGTCACAAGATTTAGTCTATCTATGATTGCATTGATTTATCACTAAGATCTGGCATTCATGATGGTAGACAAACCCTACCAAAGATTCCCAATGGGGATCAAAAAGGGCCTGGACTCAGTGGTGACCAGTCCGTGGTGCCTTATGCTCCCTGAATCACTATAGGCATTGTCAACTTGGAATATGCCAGTGCATTCAGGGAAGAAACAATCCATTCAGGAATAACCTGGCCATTCCGGTCATCAGCCGATTCTTCAAGCACATACAGTTGCTGAACCTAGACCTGACCAACAAGTTGCAACCCCAGTTAATAGTACAGACCCCACAAGCTTGTACAGTAGGCACTAGGCATGATGGGCTCATCACTCTGGAAAAGGGAAAATCTGGGCTCATCAGACAACATGACTTTTATTCCTGAGTCTAATCTTATTTTTCCAGTTAGCCTCACTGATTAGTGGATTTCGTAAAGCTACACGGATGTTCAGTTCTAATTCTTTGAGTTCCCTTCACATTTTGCATGTGGAAGTGCTCTTACTTTTAATTTAAGTAACTTTTACTAATTTACTTTTAACTATTAATCTTTCCCCAAGTGTTTATCATTCCAGCCACATTTCTTCCTCGAAGACAATAGGACCCTACCGTTTTTAGCAGTGTTGGACAGATCTTAACCCAATTTTTTGTAGTGTTTACAAGATGTTATCTCTTCCTGATACAAGCCCTTCTCAAACAGACTAACATCTTTCCACAACCATGACCATGTCTTTTGATATGGTCATGGCGACGAAACTCATTGCAACAGTAGGCATAAAACAACTAGACACCTGGAAGATAACGACCAATGCAGTATTTATCCAAAAAGGGGGTAGAACCTATTTGTTAAATTAAAATCAGGTAGTGACTTGTTTAGGCTACGCTGTGTGTATAATTTGCTCCTGTTATAAAAAATTATCTAAGTTATGCTAAATGTTCCATCGCCAGATCACAAGTTCACTGATAAAATAAATAAAAAATGGTGAAACAACTTATTTCATTGGGGATTGATGAGAAAAATGAGTTCCTTTAATGATCCAGACATGTTTCCTCTTAAAGAGTGTTATGGTTGAAATGTTACTTTAGCAGTTAAACAAGTTCCGTCTCAAATTGTCTCTACACTCTGGCCTTCAAACACCAGATCCTCCTGTGAGTTTGCTAGCCAAGTCTGACATGGCATCTGACAGTTCGTCTAAGGAAGACTGAACTTCATTCTGCAGCTAAACTGTCCATCTTTCCTTTTTTTAACCTAAAATATGTCCCCGTTTTCAGCTAATTTGGTGTATCTGGCACTTTCACCATGGAAGCCAAGGAAGGCTACTATCTGCTTCTCCAGAAATACTGACTGGACGCTGATGCACACAGAGGGTATTCCTCATATGCCCTATGATTTGGACCAGACAGAGCCGATAATGAGCCAGATTGGCAGGCTGTTATGGCAGAGACTGGTGTCTGGTTTCCTTTGCCCAGGTGTCCCATTGCTCAGTCTGCAGGATTAAGGAGGGTTTTAAAGGCATATGGATGATTATTTTGGACAACTGGCAACCAGAATCCCACCTTTAGTGCTAATTAGATTAAGATGAAAATTGTTCCTGTCTTCTAAGTGTGAGTCACCATAATCCACACTCTGTATTTGCATAAGAAATAGTTTCCAGGCACCAGGTAAATGAAGTGCGGCGCAAATTTTTAAAACAAATCTAGTCACTACCAAAATAAGCTTTGGACTCCGTCAAAAGTCCTATCATTCCTGCTTCTTTGATTATTATTTTTTTTTATTTTTAAGTGCATGCTCTTATTTAAAAAAAAAAAAAAACATTAACTCTTAGAAGTCTGCATGCGCAGGTGCATTTGCCAATCACAGTGGCTGTTTTAAATTAAGTAAGAATGATGTGTTTAATATAATGTGTATGTTTTAGAAAGGTTATTCGTTTTGACATTTTTGTTTTAAAAGAACATTACATGATTTATGACAAAATTTGAATGGTAATTCAAATTGAAATGTGGGGAAATCGTCCTTAAGGTAAAATTCAATTTATTTTTTGCTGTAAAAAATGACAACTTTCCGAATTGTGTTTTTCTGTACAATCTCAGATTTATTGCGGAACAGTTGTATGATGTAATGAAAAATTATTTTAAATGAAAATCTGTTTTTACCACAGTTTTACCACAAAAACTGGATTTAAAAATGTTCAAAGGCAATTTATTAGAGCAAATTGTAAAAAATGCTCAAAAAGTCTCCCTGGGTTAATCTATTTGGAACAATCAACGACCCACATTTTCACAAGACTACCATGGTGGCGCCCATGTCTTCAGGGTTTTTGTCTTTTTTATGATATAAAACGAATAGTTTAGGTTAACCTGTGCTCTTTTCATCTGCTGGGGGGGGGTGCAAAAGCCAGTCACAGACAGCCACCATTAGAACAAGTTAAAATGCTGAGAAATTCAGGTGCTGGAAACATACCGCCGGTCTGAAAAGCAACTGTTGGTAAACTTTCTGCGAGTTAATCTTTGGTTCCTTCAGAATTATCCTCAGAAACATTGTTTTTTATCCGCACAGAAATTACTGAGTTGAATGTAATACCGCAAGATGAAAATAGCCTTTGTTTTAAGAAAGCTGGGGTACATTTTAGTGGATGATAGGCACTTTGGGGACTTACCATAATGATAAATCATATTTACTTGTTATTTATGGTTGTTTTTTTGTCATTTTTTGCATAAAATTACTATATACTGATGGAATTATTTTTGGTATGAAAAACTTGTGGTTTCATAGCATTTTGGGGAAAAAACAAGATTGGCAAATAAGTGTTGATTTGATTATGCAGATTTTATTAGAGACTCATTCTTGGGGAAGAAAACGCCTATTTTCAATGTTTAATTTAAACATTGGATTTGTGGGTCACTGAATGGGTGCAATTTCTGTCCCTTTAGACGCATAAACAGCACTAAACAAGTCATACTTAGCAAATACATGCTAAATAGCCGTGTGGTCCACACGACTATAGAACCTGGAAATTCTGCAATTTAGTTATTTATACTTAAATAATTAAAGCTCTAAAATAATTTAAGTAACAGGATAGTATTTTTTAAATGATGCTCCGAGATATCATATCATCATCATCAAGTATGTAAATAAGGAATTGAGAGGGCTTACCTTTACTCTTGCCAAGTGATGCAATTTCCTGCTGAAGAAGTGAAATTCCCCAGTTATTCATGAGGGGGATGGGTTTGGGTATCAGAAATAAGTAAAAAGCTAGGGACATGACTAAAAAGTTTTTTTTTTTTTTATCTAAGAAAGTATAGATGTTTGTGTAAATAAATGTTTTTAAAACAAACGTTATTTGTGGATTTACATACTAATGCAAAAGAAAGGTTTCTTTTTAAAATATCTTAGTTTTTTTGGTGAAGTGTAGCATCAGAGACAAGCAAAAGTTTTTCAATATTTAAAATGTTCTAGTTTCGATTTGCAAAAAGAATAGTATGTAGTACACTTTGCTTTGTGATAAAATGTATAAAGAATAGCAAGAGGTTTAGTAACAAGACACCCATTCTTTGATTATAAAATTACCAAAACCTTTAGATAAGTTACTTAATATGGACCAAATACCCATTTGGGATATTTAAATATGTTTGCTATTGGATTCTGAAATGAGGCAAAATAAAGACATTTTTATAAAAGATACAACAAGCAAATGGCACCCATTTGGTGGAATGGCTCTATATTGCATTTCTCAACCAAACTCTTTAAATATTTCCTCTTATGATCGCTTTCTACAATTAACAGCAATGTACCAAGTTGCAGTGCAGAGTGCCAAAATAGAGTGACATTAAATTGCGTCTGACACTTAGCACAGTTTATTAATCAACGTGACACTCCGTTTCAAACTAATTGGACTGTTTTATACACTCCACGTAGAGGGTATTCAGACTAGTTTGGTAATTTATTGGTTTACAGAGAGTGAGTTTATTAATGGCCAACAATATGTTGCGTTTTAAAGCACTTCCCCATTTGAAAATTGAAGTATGCTGCCAAAATTAAATGACTTCTGCATTTTGGAAAGCTTTGCATAGCAGCACAAAGCCGTCACCATGAGAAATAAAAGCAGTGTCAGTATAACAGTATAATGTGAACATTCTCTGGTTTTGTATAATCTACAAATATAAATAGTTTCACGGATGTGAATCCATCACACGAAACATGAACTTTCTTGCATGAACATGACACCGATGTGATTTTTAGTTCTCAAGCTCTATCGTACAGTAGCTTTGGTCAGCATTAACCGATAGCTTCGCACACAATAATTGATTTTCCTTTGAAGCTTTGGAAACTTTCCTAATGGTGTGTGTGTTTTCATCGGCAACATAAAACATTAAAACAACATCATTTCCATTATTTACAATGTATTCGTTCTCTTTCTACTCTTCCTGGATCCGGACGTCCAGGTTATTTTATGTGTGCAGTGGACAGAAGCCTTTTCTTTTTTATCAGCGCTTTTCCTGTTATTGTTTTAGACATCACCACCAAAGCTAAGAATAGAGGCAGAAGAAAGCAATCTGCTACAGTAGTGGAGGACAGAAATAAAATCTAACGGTGAATGTTTGCAAAAACATACAAACATATGCAAATGCATACACATGCAAAGCACAAGAACAACAGAGCCTTGGATTATTTTATGTCAAGTAAAGACATGTTAACCCTCAAATTCACCACCCTTTCATGTTGTTGTTTATTACAGAACTAAATAAACTGCTATAAGAATTTATCAGATCAATATTTTTTCCCCATTTTCTTGCACAAATCTCCTTATCTACCTCAGTTCTAATCAAAACTACTCTTTTTGTTTAAATGCCCTTCAATTGCAAAGATCTTACATGATGCCACTGATTTAGATAAACAATGACTTATTTTCAACATGAAAAATGATTGCGTGAGTACCTGTATCCCAGTGTCAGATTTGGCAAACATTAGTAAAAACATTGACATTGATGAATTTTTAGTTTTTGTGTTTTAGTTTTGATTGCAAAGCCACAACCCCAAATAATCATCCATTCTTTTATCACCATCTAGAACAATTAACCCTTCTGATCGATATAAGAGTCATTACGTTAAATGGGCACCATTTGCTTTTTGTAACTTTTGACATAAATAAATTTTTTTCAGATTCCAATAGCATACATACTTAAGTGTTCCAAATGGGTATTGGTCCATCTTAAGTAACTTATTTACATGTTTTATTAGATTTATAATTAAAAGTTGGGTGCTAACCCTCTTTATATAAGTAACAGGACTCAAAGTAACAGGACTGAGTTTTTTAGCACAGAATTAGCAAATACATGCTAAAACAAATCCTCTCTCTCTTTCACACATGCACACACACACACACAGGATAGCATGCTTTTGTTCTGCATTTAACTTCATAATAAGCTTTTTTGCACATGCCAATCTGAAGGGTTAATGACTAAATGGTGATCAACAGTAAAAATCTCAAATTGTCTCTCTTCCCAACATGAAGGACCACTAACATTCAAGATTGGAAGATTATTTGATGTGGTTTTGCAGTTAAAACAGGTCTTTATAATGGATGTCAATGGGACATGAACAAAAAATAAATCTGCCACTACACAAAAACTAAAAAACCAACAACGCCAATGATGTTACAAACGTTTGCCCTGTCCAATACTGTGATTAAAGCTAAAAAAAAATCACAATCATTATTAAATTAAAAAGTCCTTTTGTTTGTTTTTCATGTATCATGTAAGATCCTGGCAATTAAAAGGTACAAATCCTGGGTTAAAAAAATACAGCAGTTTAGTTTAACAGCCACAAACAGCACAAAATGGTTGTACATTTGCCAGGAGTGCATTTTTGAGTTGCCTTCAAAGCATTTTCTTAAAATATGTTATTCAATTTGATGAAACAAAGAATGTCTGAAAACATCCCCAACAACGCAAAAGGTTTATTGCAGAATCACTGGTTAAAAGCAACTAATTTGTTCAAAAACACTCTCAAACACACTTGAATTGTTCTGGACTTCAACTAAAATCAAGTACTCCTCTGCACTGTAATTGGATCAGCACAAGCTGTAAAAATGTTTTGTTCCAGTGTAAACACAAAGCCCAGCCCTCCTGTAACCTAAATTGTTAATGGAGACAAATGTTCTTCTGCATCCTGGGAGATTTCGCTAATGGGGGAAATAACAAGGGGTAAAGCAGGAAGGCTTTTCAGAGGAGACCGCTCTTTCTGGGGTCCCGAGACGTCCTATAATCCCCACGTCCCAGCTCCTTTAATACGGTGAGTTAATCTACCTGACAGAACATCATCAAAACTCTTCCACTTCCTATAGCATGTCCCTGTCTACTGTTCAAAAGAGCTAAATCAACAGCAAAAAGACACCCTCAAACCCCACAGCACTCTTAAGAAGGAGAATTCTGCAAACCGGCAGTTTCGTCACTAAATATATATCTCAGCACAACACTGCATCATCGCCGGCTGGCTTTTAAGAAGTTCTGGGAAGTTCAAACAGGAGACTTCAGCAAATCTTTTGGAACTTTGAAATGATCGTGTCAACAAAACATGAGCAATGGACCTGAAAAGGCCCAAAAAACACTCTGCGGGATGTTTTATCTTTCATGGTTCATGAGTTTGAGCTCGAGAAAATCCCGGGTTAAATAAAACTTGCTTTGCTAATGTGAAGCTTCATCGTTTGATTTAATTTGCTGGTTTCTTATCAGAGAGGAAACATGCTGCTGCAAACACACCGAGCTGGGGACTGAAAGAGAACTGGTGTTTTGCTGTACTTTCCACTCTGTCTGCTGGCACAATCAATAAACTCTTGTATAAAGCAGATAAAGTGACCATGAAGCAAAAATCTACAGGGAAAAAGAAGATTTATTCAAACAAAAGTGAAATATATCAATGTCAAACAACATGTTTGTGAATCAAGTGTATCATTGTGTTGTGACCACTCAACCCAAATGAGTGTAATGCGTTTCATTCTTTATTTTATTATTTTTCTTTTAAATGTAAATCGTTGAAGATAGAAGAATGTTGAAGAAATGTATTTCTTTTTTTCATGTTTAGCTCCATCATTTTTAAAATGTTTTCTCGGAAACAATCCAGCCTCATTCCATCCTTTATAGACGGTGTTTAGAACCTTCATGTGCTCCGTGTGTTATTTTTTTGCTGCTTTTTTTAGTGCATTTCCGAGGGCCTAAATGTGCTCAAACTTTACCAAATTTCACACACGTCAGATCTGGTGGAAATTTACGTCTGATTGGGGTTCGAAAAGTGTGTGTAGCGACATGGCTCCATAGTTTCAGCTAATACTAAAGCACTAATAGTTTATCATATTTGAATGAAATTCAGTACACATCTTTAGGGTACCAAGACTTAAATATAAGTAATGCTAATCACATTTCTAAAACTAACAGGAAGTCTGTTATTTTGCTACAAAGCTGTAAAAATGGCCACTTTTGCTTGTGTCATACTTTAACAAACTCCTAGAGATTTTATCTGTTCACCTCCAAACTCCATCAGTCTTATCTTATGGCATGTGGGATGCTAAGTTGCGAAGCTTTTTTGACTTTGTTAAACTGTGTGTGCACAGCAACCATTGAAAAAATGAATGTCTCAGTTAACAAGAAGTCAAACTCAGCCATACAATGTCCAATTGTGATTTTGCCGCATGTGTTAAGATCCCATACCTGAACACTCGATAAAGCAACCTGCAGTGTCAGTTATAGTGCAGACAGTATAGTTTGTTTGTTTGTTTAAAAATGCTTGTAGATGTATGTAAATGTTAAATGTTGAGTGCTTTTGTAAATAGATCATTTCTAAATTTAAGTTATTTAAATGGCTTGTTGGGAGTTTTGTTAATTGATTTCGTTGAAATTGTCATTTGGGCCCAAATGTGTATTTATTTCCTTCTATATTTGATGTTTCATTTGTTTAACTGCAAACAAATGCAAAATTTTTGCATTCCCGGTCCTTGGCCGTTCAATCCTTCGCAAGGTGGAACACTTTTTGAATTTAACCCTATAAAGTCTGACCCATAAAAAAAATTGGCAGAAAATTATATCTGTCTCAAACTGAAATGTTTATTAATCATTTGAAGTCTGGATCCCTTTTGAATGCTTTTACTACTTTACAATTTGCTCTAATAAATTGCCTTGAAAACATTGTTGTGGGAATACTTGATATCATTTTTAGTACAACCCTAGCTTCTTATTTTTTTTCAAATATTTTTTCACTATATTACATAATCTTTCCACAACAATCCTGAAATTATACAAAACATACAAGTCCTAGTATTACATTTTGTACATTTTTATTGCAAAAATCACTTTTTTATGGTTTATAACAAAAAATCAAAAGTGTTGAGACAAAATAAAAAAAATCACAAATCCCCCCAAAAAAGCAGACAAGGTCAAAACAATGTCAAAATTGTATCAAAAACTATATGAGAATTATCACAAGCCATATTCCAGGTCTTGTACCTCCATGGCTTATCCCTTCTTTTTACCACTAGATGGCACTGATGGCACCAATTTAGGGTCTGTAAAATGAAACTGACAACTGTGCATTTTCTCTCATTTTAATTTTAATTACCTTGAATTAAAACACAAAATATCAAATTTAATAACCTTTTGAGACCTACACATTATATTTTAAATCAAAATTAAACAATATCTGGGTGGTGACATTCCTCCTTAATTTAAAACAGACTCTATGATTGCCACACGCATGATTGTGTGCAGAGACATCTCCGGGTTAAACCTTTTAAGAAAATCGCCATATAATTTTATTTACTTAATATACATTTATTTTTCCAAAGAGTTAGGGTTCTGTAAACCTGATCATCTTTTCCTTTATTCAAATACTGTTTCCCTTATCCACAGGAATACTCATTCCATCCTTGAGTTTCTCTTCCAATTAAATGAACAAACACTCTCTACTTTGTTTATAAAGATCAGATTTGATTTTATTTCATTTTTACTTCCCCATATACTGGCACCTCTCTAAAACAACAAGTAAATATGACCAGAATCTGAGAAAAATCCACACCTGTAAACCCACTTTCCATTTATAAGCAGCCTGACGTGCAAATAAACCAAATGTGAAAGTGCACTTACACATTTTACACATTTTAATGCCTTGTTATGCTTTCCTCTCACTCTCGGTAGAGTTGCTAAAATGCATTTGATCCCCACAGTACGATACGTCTTAATTTCTCATCATCCTTGTGACATCATCTCCCTCACCTCTGCTGTGTTGTAATCTCAGTGCATCAACAGTGATGAAAAGAGCAGGTATTTTATAATCCTCTCAGCACATGAACGACACACCGTCAGATATTTTTAAAGCCCGTGAGGATAAAACTAGTGCCTCACCTTGAATAGATAATGCTCTGCATATTGATATTCTCTTTCTTTTTCTCCTTCGCTCCCTCGTTTTCTATCCCAAGCTCCATTTCTTTTGTCTGCACTCATCTGGCATTATGGGAAATCTGCAATACAAAGTCAGAAACAATTCAGGGATACAAAGACACCGAGCAGTCCCACAGTTAATTTATTTCAAATCCAGCTTTGCTCTACCTACAGACCGCAGCCCTTATTCGCAAGCCATCTGCACTCTTCACCCGTCGCCCATGCTTCTCTTCATCCATATTAGACAGCTTGACGTGAGAGCATTATTAGAGCTAACTTTTGAAAAGGCTCCTCTCGCGGGGGCTCCTTTACAACACTCGTTATTTGAACACATCTGAAATGTCAATGTCAAAGAATTTAGGCATGATCTGGAAAAGCGATTATTGAAAAGTTTTTGCTTCATTATTTTCAGAACAGAAAACCCAGAGGATAAATTCTTCAAACTTTTGAGGGAAGATGTCACAGCGCTCTGGTGAAAAGGAAGATACGTCTCGGCACAGTTAGAAAATCATTTCTTTTGATTGATGGCTTCAGTGGAGAACCCTCATCCAAGCAGCACCTTGAAAGCTCACGTTCTGCTATGTTTGCGACCTCGGGCAGCATGAAACACTGGAGCAAGTGTGATGCAACAGTGCCACATCATGCACACATTCTCGAAAGATGCTGTCGGGATATTGCTGGAGCAATGTCAGGATATCGCCGATTGAGTGGATGAAGTCCAAAAAGATCTGTAATTGAAAAGGAGAAGAGAAGATTGTAGCCTGTCAGGCATTCTGCTATCTTTTTAATTACGTTTCTTTTCCCAGTGTCTAACAGGAATGTGATGGTTACGATGATAGGCACAGCTCAGCTGCAGAAAGCTGCCTTCATTAAAAAGCGGGATCTTCGAGACGTACCGTAAGACTAATTAAAATGGGAAAGGGAAAGCTAGAGATGGCGGAAAAATCTGCTCTGTCTACATAATTACTTTTGCCCTTCATTTGAAGCATTATTTTGCTTGGAACTTCAACCTTGAAATGAAAGCAAAAACCATTAAGGCTGAAAAATTCTGCTGAAGAACATTTAATGATAAAAGGATGTGAAGGGACTGTGTACCTGACCATGGTTCTCTCTTTCTCTCTATCTCTATATTTCAAAGAGCTTTTGTGACATCTTCACAGCTAAATTGGCAAAAAATGTGTTTCCAAATGGCAGGGTACGGTGAAGCAGGAGCAAGATTCCCTTTGAATATAATTCATTATTTGTTAGGCCTCAGAATGTTAAAAACAGAAGAAGGACACATCAAAAAATGTGCTGGGACATATTTTTTAAATTGATTTCTCACTTTTTGCCCAAGGAATGTTATGCTTGGAATCCGTTCTTCTCTTATACCCAAAGTTAAACAGAGAATAACAAATATATTATTTACTTTTCTTCTGTTTAATGAGAGTCTGACCATTGTAAAGTACGTTCTGAATTAGAAACAGTGTTTCGCTTGCTAGCAGAAATTATATGAAGCATTATATATGAATTCATTATCATTTCCCAACCTTTGTTGTGTTCTCAGAAAAGTAATGAGTAATATTACAGTGAATTAGTTTTGAGTTACTTTCACCAAATGAATTCAGATGAAGAACATACATGCGCTGTTGGCATGCGGTTTCTTAGATTGGTTGCTGGATAGTGTAGTAAACATTGTTTATAATGGACTAAGTGAATGCTCAATAAATTAATAAAAGGAATGCAGCTAGAATAACAACTGATCTAACTTTGACAGGACTTGACCATGGGTTTGGATTAATGCAAACTTGGGATTAATGCATATAATAACTCAGCAAATCTTGATAGAAATTACTGAATAAATGTTTTTAATTCAAATTAGTAAAACATAACCAGACAAGACTATATGTGTTTCATTCAGGATTTACTGCAGTTTTTTTTTTTTTAAACAAGGACAAAAACGGACGAAGTAAGTCATATTATTATTATTTAAATCTATGTATATAATATATATAATATATATATAATATGGGGGGTTGACAAATAACATAACTTTGTGTGTCACATATGTACGTTTTTGAAAAAAATATGTAGAATCTTTGCTCCTCTAGACTAGATAGAGTAAAATCCTAACAAAAATGTTGTGGCCATATTAAGATTTCCAAATTAAGATAATCCAAACATTAAATTACTACTTTGTTAGTAGTAATTCATGATAAAAAAAATCAATAGAACACAGTGAAATTAGCATCAGCAGGGGTTGTCAAGTCTTCTTACAGTTGCCCCAAGGTTACCAAAAATATACCAAATTTTTGCAAGGAATGTTAAATATCAAATCAGTCATAAATAAATGTTTGAAGTGAATTAGAAAATAATATTAATACTTTTTTAACTTAATAAGAAATTGCTTTCATGTCACAGCAGATGACAATTTATGACAATGGAGCAGAAAAAAAGCAAAAAAATCATAAAAGTATATATATACCTTTTGGAGTTTAAGTTGGTCCCGCTTGCTTTTAGTTGATTTTGGAATTTGGATCTGAAACTTTGATTTTTGGGGCAAAACAAACTTACATCTGGGTCCTATTCTGTGTATCCTTAACATTAACCAATGCTATAACTACATTATTGTTGTATTATTTAATGTTTTCTGGAATGAATTGTGGAATCATTGATGTTAACGAGCCCACACTCCACTTGAATAATGTTCTATTTCCTTTCTAAACGCTCCTTCTGCAGGTCATGTTCCACTTTGCGTTTATTACTTGGAAGACCATTATTGTGTTACTTGAAAACAGTTCTGTTTGATATGGCTTCTGGCTACTCCGCCATGTGCTCGTCCTCTTATCTGCTCTGCCGGAGGCTGAAATTACTCTCTAGCATCAATATCGTAGAGGTCAATCGTGTTACTGCAGGCGCATACATCAGGTAACTGATCTAAACAAAACTTTTTTTATTGTTAACATTCTTGCAGACTAACTGTCACATCTCTAGAGACTGATATTAGTGGCTTATTCTAGCATTTCATTTGACCTCAAATCACATTACCTCCCACAACCCACCTAAGAGGTTCTGGCAACCTCTGAAGAAAAAAATAAATATAAGGAAGCAGACTAATATTTTAAAAAGTTTGCACGTGCAGAATCTGCTTTCAAGACTAAAATGTGACACAAATCTGACATTTAAAAAAAAATACAATTCTGAGCTTGGGACTGGGAATGAACAGTTTTCATGTTTTATAACAAAAATCAAGTGTTGAGACAAAATAAAAATTCCTCCAAAAAGCAAAGACAAGGTCAAAAAATTGTATCAAAAACCAGACAAACCACTCCTAATCCTTATACTGTTCCAAACACTTTTTGTGCTTTTTTTTTTGCTCCAGAATTTTGAAAAACACAAGCCATATCATAGGTATTGTACTTCCAAGAGCCATCCATTCTTTTCACCACTAGATGGCACCACTCTGGAGTCGGTGAAATGAAGCTGAAAAAAGATTGCACATTTTCTCACATTTTAATTTAAATTACCTTGCAAATTATGTCATAACTCTTGTAATGTTCTTTTAAAACCAAAAAAATAACCAAAAAAACTTACTTGAAACCTACACATTACAGAAGGGTCGCGTCATTCGTACTTAATTCAAAACAGCCAATGTTATTGGCACATTGGCACATCGCGTTATTGCACAGACCTCTAAGGGTTAAGCGTTATTTGTACATTTATTGGGTTTATTTTTGCATTTTCAAAAGCAACACTTCTCGTGAGGAACATAACAAGCTAGTTGTTGTTCAGGAAGTGTAAATTGTACAAAGTTAGTGTACATTTTTAACAAAATTATGGAAGACACACATATAGTTGTAGACAGCTACAGGGAGTTAATTGTGTGCAAGGATATGAACTTCTCCAGCAGATTGCTGTTGAGTTGAGCTGTCAGATGCTCACAGCTTTCATGAATCCATCACATACATATGAAAAAAACAGCCATACAGACAATTAAATAATGCTGGAGGCTGTTTATAAACTCCATTGTGGTTCTAATAGGCTGGATCTTAGCTCTCTGCATCTGTCGCTGGACATACGGAGGCTCTGTGGTGTCCAGCATTAGAAAAGCTGATGATTTATTTGAACGCCATAGCACTCGCCGAGCTAATCTTTGGCTTTCCTGCGGATATGTGAGAATCTCTTCAGATGCTGAGCTCAGCTCAAGCTTTGACTCGAAAGAATGGATGCTCACTGAACAAATTCTGACCTGTTATGTCCCGTCACTCTGAGTGCTGGAGCTGGTGATAGTCATCGCTTGGGCCAGATGGTTGGAGGAGATGTGTGTTTTTGTATCGCAAAGTTATTGTTTTGGAGGGAAAAAGGCCTCATTTACATTGCTCAATTCTGATTTGTTGCCCATATATGATTTTTTTCTCCATCTGTTTACTAGCTCTTTTATTTGCAACCTATATCTGATTTGAGTGGTTTAGTGGTAAAAGAAAAGAGGAATTTAGTACAGTCTGTACATATGATGGTCTTGAAAATTTAAAGCACAACAGCCTTGTACAGTTTATTCAAATTCCACCCATTCAGCTCCCTGAGCTTGTTTTAAGATTTTCTAGTGTTTGTGAGTTAGAATTTAAAGTGGATGGATGGATGGATTGAGGGTTGGGTTGATTGGATGGATGGATGGATGGAGGGATGGATTAAAGGTTGGGTGGGTGGATGGATGGATGGATGGATGGATGGGTGGCTGGGTGGGTGGTTGGGGAAAATTTTAATAGTTTTCTGTTGTAAAACACAGAACGTTCTTCTCTGTATGCGAGCAACACCTGCATGATCAAAAGATTTTTGCTAAAGATTCGTGCCATTCGTGAGAGGGTGCTATCGCGCACCGAAATTCAAAAAGCCACATAGAATTTTGAGCCCCCCCCCCCCCCACCACTTGTCAGGAGAGTGCTTACAGTCTTCACAGACCAGTAATCTTGTGAAAGTGAGGCAGGTTACTTCTGGCATCATGTGTCACTTCGGGTAAAGTTGCTGTTGATTTTCACCCATTTCTTTTTTTCCCTTCCATCTGAAGAGGGTGTGTTTCTGTCATTGCCAGCTGCAATGGCTCAAAACTCTGGGCTGGGTGTGAAAGCCATCTCTTCTAATGGCTGAGGATGTTGCACTCTGAAGCCTGTTATCGCAGCCACAAAAGAGCTTAATAACAGAGATTTCATTTATGACTCTTGTTTCCTTTCAGACAGTACTCTTCCATCCCGGAGGAAATACACCCTTATTACTGCAGTCATAAATTACACGTATTGAATTATAAAAATGCCCTTATTTCTCTCTCTGGATGGGATTTTCTGATTATTACTATAATGACTTTGAGCTAGTCAGAGAAATGTTTTTTTTTTTTTTCTCTCCTGCAGAAGTCACACTGCTCTTGATTTCTGTGAAGAAAGCTGTGACCAGGCATTCGCAACTGAGAAATGAATAATGACGTGTGGGACATGTGAAATATAAATCCTAGTCACAAATGAATGAAATGAGGGCCAAGGAGTTTACGGTTTCTTAATTAGTTTGCACTATGTGTGTAATTATGGCTGAATTTTAAAACACACTTAAGGCATTCCTCTCTCTTTTCGGATCTAGTTCAAAGATGTCCTGGAGTTACTGCAGAAGCAATCCATGTTAATCGACTGCCATTATTATGTAATTACTCCTGGTATCTATACACAATGAATAGCCATCTACGAGGCTCAGGGGTGCAGGAGAATTGTTACATCTATAGAATTGCATCTAAAGGAATGACCCTGCTCCAAAGCTGTTAATGCTCTTTTTGTTTCTATGTAACGTTTATTCTTCGTCTTCTTCACCTGCTCCTTCTTCTTCTTCTACTTTGCCTTCTTTACCTTCTACATCTTTTTCACTTTTTTTCGTCTTTGCCTTCTTCTTCTTCAAGGCTTCTTCTTCACCTTCTCCTTTTTCACCTTCTTTGTCTTCTTCCTTTTTCTGCTGTTTTGTCTACCTCGCCTTATACTTCTTCGTATTTTTTTCTTCCCTACATTGTCCTTTTTCTTCTTCACCTTCTTCCCATTCTTCTTTGTCAACACCTTCTCCTTCTTCACCTTTTTCTTGTTTCTTCTTTTTCTTCATGGCTTTCTTCTACTTTGTCTTTCCCCACCTTCTTTTTCTTCACCCCATCTTCACCTTTACCTTCTTCTTCATTCTCTCCTTCATCTTCTTAATTTTGGCATTTTCCTTCTTCTTTGCCTTCTTCTTTTTTCTTCTGCTTTGTCTACCGCGCCTTATACTTCTTCGCATTTTCTTCTTCTTTGCATTCTCCTTTTTCGTCTTCACCTTCTCCTTCTTGACCTTTTTCTTGTTTCTTCTTCTTCTTCATGGCTTTCTTCTACTTTCTTCTTCACCCCTTCTTCATCTTCTCCTTCTTCTTTATTCTCTCCTTCATCTTCTTCATCTCCTTAATCTTTGCATTTTCCTTCTTCTTTGCCTTCTTTTTCTTCTTCTTCTTCACCCCCTCTTTATTTTCATTATTTTTTTTATTATAATTGTGGTTGTTTTCTGTGGTCTTTTATTTTAAAATATTTTCTTGTTCTACCGATGGGCCATTGTTTGAGTTTTGACACTTAAGAGCTACATCGTTACATTTTGGTGTCAGAAGAGGGATGGCCTTGGTACAAGAGCACACTTGTGGTTTGTGACAGAGAAGCTTGTGGTTTTGGAGGCTAAGATCAGGTTCCTGAGTATTGTGACTGTAGAGTAGTCACCTGGAATAAAATGGTCAGGCCTACCTTCCCCTGAAGTGGCTGCCAACCACATTTTGGCAAAATGCCCGACATTTTAGAAACATACTACCTTCATAAACTCTACATCCCCTCCAGATGACTGATTTCAGAAAGTTACCAGCATATAGTGGTTCCATCCCAGAGAGGCAGAAAATCTCACACCAGAACTTTCTCATTCACTGTTCCTGGCTGGTGGAATTCTCGTCCAGTCTCAATCAGAAAAAACAAAGGATGAGAGTCTCTCGCAAACGTTAATAAAGAAACTAGAAACTGTTCTTTTTAAATATAATTACAAACTATTTGTTGTGTTTTCTCCTGAATTGTAAGTCGCTTTTGATTTGCTAAAGTGTTTGCTAAATGAATAAATACAAATGTCATATTGAAGGGGAGATCCCCATTGACCAGTTTCTTGTCGCCTTTGGCTTTGAATTTCAAGGCCATCTTGGTTTTCCTTGGAATGTTATAACAAATAAACCAACTTAGAAATATACTCAATAATAGGATTCAATCCAATTTAATGCTTGTGCGGGTTTGCTCCCACCCTGATGATGTAATCTCTTGCCCACTCTATTGCTAAATCTGGCAATAAATAAATAACCTGCCAGGGAGAATTTGGGAATTGTTGTTAGTTAGGCTCGGGTGATTCAGGTGGTTATTGGATGTACAAGAATGGATCAGTGCACATTTCTCATCTAGAGAGGTGAGGAATAAATGCCTTTTGCCTGTGTGCTGAGGAGGCAATGGGAAATTATTAAATTTGAATGAAACGGAATTCTAACCCTGGGTGTTCTTTCTTTCTTCTGTCTGGTTTTTATATGATGCAAACTGCATATGCATCAGCATTCCAATGAGCACCTAAACCATCTTAAAATGATACAATTTGATAGACGAATAATACAGGCCTAAATGATTTAAACCGAATGCCCTATTACATAAATAATATAAACTATGTAGCGAACATGATATATTTTAAATAATATAAATGTTATATAATGTAAATAATATAAAACATGTAAAGCTGATACATCCGAATTTCAAAATCCATGGCCAAATTTCAATATCCATGAGATAATAAACATGCTTTTAGTTAGTCTTGCAAACTATGCCAATTCTTCTTATATTTGTCATCACACCCCATAATGACATTGTGATCTGTAGTGAGAGCAGAGAACAGGAGGAAAACCTGGAAAGTTGGAGGTCAGCTCTAGAAAGAAGAGGAATGAAAGTCAGTCGCAGCAAGACAGAATACATGTGTTTGAACGAGAGGGAGGGAAATAGAACAGTGAGGTTACAGGGGGCTGAGGTCAAGAAGGTGCAGGAGTTTAGGTATTTGGGGTCAACAGTCCAGTGTGACGGGGAGTGTGGAAAAGAGGTGAAGAGACGAGTGCAGGCAGGTTGGAGTGGATGGAGAAAAGTGTCAGGGGTGTTGTGTGATAGTAGAGTGTCAGCAAGATTCAAAGGAAAGGTGTACAGAACAGTAGTGAGACCAGCTATGATGTATGGGTTGGAGACTGTGGCAGTAAAGAAGAGACAAGAGGCAGAGCTGGAAGTAGCAGAGATGAGGATGTTGAGGTTCAGTTTAGGAGTGACGAGGATGGACAAGATTAAGAACGAGCACATCAGAGAGACAGCTCAGGTTGGTTGTTTTGGAGACAAAGTCAGAGAGGCCAGGTTGAGATGGTTTGGACATGTGCAGAAGAGGGATAGTGGTTATATTGGTAGGATGTTGGAGATGGAGATGCCAGGCAAGAGGTCAAGAGGAAGGCCAAAGACGAGATATATGGATGTGCTGAAAGAGGACATGAAGTTAGTTGGTGCAAGAGCAGAGGATACTGAGGACAGAGTTAGGTGGAAAAGGATGATTCGCTGTGGCGACCCCTAAACTGGGAACAAGCTGAAAGGAAAAGAAGAAGAAGACACCCCATAATGCCTTAATCATGCGATCTAATTAAACTCACCTTAAAAAAAATAACATAAAAGCTCATCACGTTATGAGTTAAAAGTGTCATCACGTTATGAATGATTAGATGAGGGAATCCAGTCAGAACTCAAAAGAACTGATCAATTCTTCATTTGGTGCTGAAAGCGATTGCACACGATTGATTCACTCCCCAAAAGACTCGTTGTTAAGGAAGTTCAGCTCACGTTTGAAACCACATGCAATTTTCTTACCGTTTACATTCCAGATATAAAATGGTGCTTAATCAAACAGAATACAGCAATAATCTAAAGATTAATTGAATTATGATCTCAAAGAGACGAGAGAAAAATAACAATAATTTCACACATTCGCAAAAATCGGCCATCTATTGAACTATTTTCCAATGAAGCACTGAATATTTAGGAAATGTATTTATCTCAAAAACAGGATTTGTTGTCTACAAGCTGTACATGCCACTGGAAATTCACTCTGTATTATGAGGAAAGATATTTCAGAAGCTTGTATGCCCATGTTTAGCTTTATTGAACCTACAGTACTGTGCAAAAGATGATTCTGATCTCTACATCACTGAGTGTGTCTGGGACTACATTAGGAGACAAAGGATGTGATCACACCAAATACTGATTTTATTTCAACTTTATTTGGTTCATTGTTGAAAATAAAGAGATTACAAAACATCTTCACAGCATTTTTATTTTATTTTATTTTTTTACACAGTACCCAATTCCTGAAAGTATTATATATTTCATGTAGCAATACCGAGCCTTTACTCTCAGCCATCATATGCTATTCCTCTTGAAGAAAGGGTGATGTCTGTGAAATATAAGACATGCCATCTGTCAATCTTTTTGCACACAATTCCACATGAGAGATTATCTCAATTTGTGCATTGTATGTAGATCTGTCATTTCCAAGGGGACGTTTCTGCATACACGCTGACTTGCTTTCCTCATATAAAATCAATGGGAAATACAATTCCCCAACTGCACTGAAATTTTAAATTATTTGTGTTCATTCACCTTCTACCAAAAGGGGTTTCCAAACGGCATCCAGGTTAGCTGTAGTTTGGAATAGCTTCATGTCTCTTGAGGCATAATTGAAATACGGGTCATAATTACAGCCCACTTCCTACACACTGTGACATTGTGCCATGCGTTACCACCATTTCACAATTACACAAACATACGGCTGTCTGCTTCTGTTATTATCACTCATTACCTTAGACTCAAATGTCTGCATTAATTACAGTCTGTCATCATGCAGGGCCCAGTCTTGCTGAAACCAGTGTCCATCACTTTAGCCCTAGGGGTCCTCATCCACCTAATACAAGACGGGGTTGTGTATCTGTGTTGCCAGACCTTCTATGACAGAAGGATCCATTGGAAAGATCCATTGGAATCTAAATGGTTGACAGCGGAGCATTCTTGTCTCCAGTAGAGAGTTCCCTTGGTAGTCAGGTATGGAAATGGCTCGTTTTAAAGCAAAGATCTGTAGAATGAAACAAAAGGAGGATGAAAACATAATTTGTTCTGCAGGCGAGCTGGATTAAGTCTTATAATGAGAAATTGATTGTGTTTGTATAGATTTTGTGTTTCATAAGCCTGTTGAGTGTTATGAGCAGGTTTATAATAAAGTTGTTTTTTAATAATTATGAAACATATTTGAAAAGCAAAAAAAAAAAGTGAAGCTCCCCTGTGGAGTTTTAAAAAAGGCTAAATAAAAATGAATAAAATGCAGCTTATACCAGAGATAAAATCCAGAAAAGTTGTTTACTAATAAATTATACCTGTCCAGGGTGTACCCCGCCTCTAGCCCAATGTGCTCTGGAGACCCCCGTGACCCCAAAAAGGGAATAAGGGAGCTGGAAAAATGAATGAAAGAATTATACGAGATATAAAATCTGATGTATTTTCTTCTTGGACCTACTATACCACTAACCATTTGAATGAGGTTGATTAAGATGGATAATAGTTATGAATTGGTATGATAACACGTGTCATGTTTCATACAAACACATGTAGAAAAACATACTTTTTTTTGGGGGGGGGGATTGTTTGGGTTTTTCCACCATTATTTTTTTTGTAGAAATATTCTTCTCATTTTAGTCTAAAAACCCAAATATGGCCTTTAAAATCTTTTGAAAACCTGCTTTTTTTCTCTATGCATTGTCCATGCTAACAAGAACTTTCTTTAAAAAATGCATTCCGGTCGGTCGGTTGGCTGGTTGGTCAGTTGTCTGTTTGGTTGGTTGTTTGGTTGGTTTGTTGGTTGGTTGGTTGGTTGGTTGGTTGGTTGTTCGGTTGGTTCGCTGGTCAGTTGGCATTGAGCTGCCACTATGTCATATGTGTGTCAATATCTCAGCCACCGACTGGACATTTTGTTCACATGACAACTGTTATCAAAGTATCCATTCTGTGAATTGATAATTGTTTTCTGGCTTATAAAGTGTTTTGATTTGATTTGGTCATGGGAGGAATTATTATCACTTATAGCATCAGTCACAACTGCAAATAGTTGATATTCCTGCTGACTATATCAGCTAAATGCTGCTCCTGGAGCAGATATTCAATGGTATTTTAAATCTGTTTATATTGGCAAAACTCTACTTCATTATTCAATCGATAAATAATTGATGAATCATAAATAAAATAAAAAATATTCAGGGAGGTACATGACTGTAACAAATGGTAACTCAAAAAAAAATGTAAAATTGTGTTTAGATTTACAATGAGAGAGTTTAAGCTTTAAGGTGGCATTATTAGTTTTTAGGATATTTATAGCTAAAATAAATATTTTAATGCCATTGCTTAAAACTCAGCTATGTGTCTTTGGAGTTTAATTGGTAGTCAGAATGTGTTGGTGGTGTTTTGGTGTTATATCTTCTTGGTCGGATTGGTTTGAAAATTCTGCTTTCATTGCCTGGGTTATTGAAGACGAGTGATCATACGTTGGAGGTAGAAGCATAAATATGGGCCTAAAGTGCACAAAACAGTCTGGTCAGCTTGATACTCGATCACTTGATAGCTATTACTCTTATGGTGTTCATGATTCTGAGGTCTCAGATCTGTGCACTTAAGAGGGGGAACACTAAAAGATGGAGAGAAAGAAGAATGGCAAAGAGAAGCCTGTTGCTCTTTGTTCCATCCTCACATCGCTTCCCTTGACAAATAATGTTCCTATACCTCAGTCACATCAGCGATGGGGAGAAAATCCCATTAACTGAGAGAAAGGAGAGAACCACAATAGTTTTTATGTTTCCTTTTCCTCGCCGCTACCATGCTCTTTTTCATTTCCTCTATTGATAGAAGAAGAGCATAAAAATGAAAACCACTTTAGCCTGTGCCGCTGGGCCTGGGATAGCACGTTATAATCAAATCATTACTTTTATTAATGTTGGGATGGCTTTTTAATAGATTTGCTTTATTATGTCATTCCTTTCTCTCGTCTGTTCTTGGTGGCATTTTTGTTTTGTTTGTCATTTCCTTTTTTTTGTATTATTATTATTTTCTTTGGTAAGCCCATGGGATTTCTGTCCTCGGGAGAGGAACTTGAAGCACAGGGGAAACACTGTTGATATTTCTGCCTCCCCCTCATTGCATCCCTCTTCATAATTTGTTTTCAAGACGAATGTTCTCCCGTGCAATACAATATGTGTGATGTGGTTTTCTTCCTCCTGTTTCTATACTCTCATTTCTCACTATTCTACTTGTCTTTGTACTTTGTCTTTGTCTGTGCAGAAGGTAGAGCAGCTCTCTTTCAAATCATAAAAAATAAAATAGGTTTGAGGGGGTTAATGAATGCTTTTATAGGATTTAACAAGTTAATGAAACCTCAAACCTGAATTGTTTAGCAAAAATGTTAAACATATTTGATTTGTTTTTGTTACATAAAAATCATTTATTTTCTCAAGGGGTCACAAAACCCTTGAACACTTTTTTGAGGTATTGAACACATTGGTTATTCACCAATAATGGGTCAATTTGTTAGGTTAATTTGGCACTTCCTGTTATAAAAGAAAAAGTATGTTGTAGGGAACACATCATTGTTTCTTATAGGCCAAAAAACTATCTAATGTTACCTGATTGTGTTAAATGCAAACCAACAGTATGAGAATTGTTGTGTTTAAGCTTCATAAATATTAATGAAAGCATTGTTTTGATTACTATGTAAACTGCTCTTGATTCTTTATCGAATGGTTGATGAAGGGTATCACACACTATTCCAATACCTGATGAGTTAAGTGTTTCTATGATCAAGTTTTTATAGAAGCAAGTGCATATGTGAGTATAAATAATCATGTGAGCTTCTTTTATTCAATGCCTTTGTGGTGTTATTGAATTTTAAGTAATAACAGAAAACACGGTTTATTTAGCTTAAACATTAGAGATGCTTTCAGCTAAACCCATGTTGCATTGAGAACAAAGAAGATGGGGAAGGGAAAAAATGGGCGGAGAGTGAGAAAAATAGCAACCAGGCATAAGGGGACAAAAGGCATTAGGGGGAAAAAGTCTCTTCAGCAACTTTACTTAAAGAGCTTTTAACTTCCTGTTTGTTGTATTCCCTGATCTCAAAAATCAACCAGATAAATATTATTTTCAGTTACAGCTGCATGTAACACTTTTGTATTTTAGGAGCGACATCTTGCCATAATGTCATTCAAATGCATAACTTTCATAAAATCAAATGATTATTGTCTGGAAAATGGTCATGGAGGCAGGATCTGAAGGGGTGAAAGAAGCTTGACGTAAATTGCAAAGTATAATATTGCACAGTCACTGTACACCTTTTCAGTACCAACAAAATATTTATCGGAGACATTACCCAAGTCAGACACCATTAAACCATATCTGAAAGCTTTCAGGCATTCTCAGATTAACTACACTCATTAAACGCATGCACCCTTCGCCACATTATCCAATAATTTCTTTGAATTGCCCATCTCTTGATTTCATGGGGTTATGAACTTGATGGAATTCGTACAAACTTTGAATTCTAAATACAAAACATTTTAAATGAGATTGTTATGAGCAACTTTTTCTATTCATTGTAATGCCAAAAAGATCATTTCTCAAAATGTTGTAGAAACTGATAATCTCAAAACATTAAAATTGTCAGTCAATATCACATCATAATGGTCTAAAACAACTTAGAAGTTGGTTCTAATTTTGCTAAATGTACAAAAATACTTTCTAAAATGAGTGTAATTGCAATGCCCATACACACCTTTGTTCCCACACCTTCCAAAAGTTGATTTTGCAACATAGGAGCCCTTTGAATCCCATTTAAGTTGCAGCGCACTGCTTTTGCTCTACACCAAATCTAACCTTTTGATACTGCACATTTCCAAGAGCACTCATCCTCACATCACCTTTAAAATGTGCCCTTAGAGAGCCACTCACACTGACCTTCTCATAACTAACATCAGTGTGGAGCAGCTGACAGAACTGTGACATAAAATGACAGTCTGACCTCTTAAGCCTATTAGAGTTGTTTCTGTTTTTCATTTACTGGGCAAAATGGAGAGGCCCAAGGTAAAATGTAGCATCTGGCACAAAGCAGAGAAATGGTTGAGTTTGCAAGGCTGCATAAGCAGACGTAGCTATTCAAAACGGAGACATTCATAAAAGGAATACGGCGTAATGGGCTACATTATTGTGTACCGGGTTTGCTGATTCAAGACAAGCATGCTGTTTTTACACTGAGGTGGTTGTGAGTGTCTGTGTCAAGTGATGTGAAATTTCCTTCTCACCTTGACTTTTTTTAGTGTGCCATTAACGACCTCTGCAGAGGAAACAAGTGACCTGTCTAACTCTGTTGACGTGCTGTATAATGAGTTGTGTCAACCACCTGCTTTTGAAATCGAAAGAACACTGCATTTGGCTTCTACTCACTTCAAACTGTGGTGAAATAAACCCCTCGGTTGCATAATGAGAGGACTGATTATCTTGGCATTATTGTGCATGTCATGGCACTGTCTTTGAAGAGGTGTGTCTGCTCCCAACACCTCTAGAAGTCACCTGTAGTGATTAAAACTGGGCTGAGATGGCAGGCTACAGGGATGTGTCTGCATGGTGATAAAAAAGTGCATATGACTTCTGGGGCACTGGCTCATTTAGTTTGCTTTTTCCCAAACTCAAACCAGGGGATTGAAGTCTTGAACTCTCTGAATGCCTTTTGGAAAGAATGTATTCCTAAATGATTTTGTTCCATTGGTTTTGTAGCTCATTGCCGTTTCAACTATTCTCATTCATATTGGATGAATGACTGAGCCACACGGCATTTGCTTTCCAAAGGGGATATGGTTTGAAGCTGAAATCCCCAACGCACCGTTCTCAAACTATTTTCTATGTATGGAAACAGACATAACTCTGTATATATTGATCTGTCTTTCTGTTTGGTGGCTTACAAACAACCCAGGGCTTTAAAATGTATCCTTAAGTGCTTGTATCATAACAGCCCGCTCATGTAGACATACATCATTACAGATATACAATCCCCCCCCCCCCCCTAAAAAAAAAAACCTGACACACAGACAAATACAAATACCAGGCCGTGTGCAGAAGGTAATAACCAACCTGTCATGTCACATACTATGTTCACTAGATTATGAAGTAATTGAATCACAGTTGGCACGGCAGGGACCATTATACCGGTGAGAGATGTGCAACGTGGTTAAGTCATCATATTTATTGCCCTCACTTAATCTCTTTTGCTCCCTCCCTTCAATAAGGGTAACCTTCCTACCCCTTCCATAACAAGCTTAACCAAAGGCCGGGCGGTATCCTCTCTGCAACCAAACATCTTCACTTCTAGCTCAGGCTTCAAATGATTAGCAACCGAGCAACGACCCCTCAAGGCTCAGATCTTCAGCAATAACACCCAGGCAAACCCAATTACCTTAAAAGATCAACCCCCCTGCCTCTACACACTCCACGCTCCCATATCAGGTAAATCTAATAGCAAGGTGCAATATCACAGAACAATGGCACCATTATTTTTCATCAGTGTTCCTCCGAAACCAACACCTCCGAGCAGCATTTAGCCACGAGCCTCCATTTGTGCTGCATCGAATCATGGGAGTTTGCCACAGATTTCCTTTCGGTCATGCTGTGGCAAGAGAGTTGAATTATTGCCTCAAATTCATGAATATGAATTATTACAAGGTTTTCGCGATTAGTGCTGTGTAAACAGCTAACCAGATGGCTCCTCGCTTTATCATAAGTCTTCAATGACTTTTTAAAACTTCTATGAATTTTCAGTCAGCTCACAGATGTTCTCTTGATTGCTTTTTGCCTTGAGGAAATGCTAATAGCACCTTTAGATTGATTTCATTGCCCTTTTTCTTGCATCCACATAAGCGAGAGGGTTTGTGGTTTTGAATATCAGCTTATGTAATAATCTGCCACATTTGCGTCAATGATGCTATTTTAATGAACATTGGAGGGAATGATGCACCATTGTTTGGTGTTGCTGGATGCAGAACTGGGATTAAATGGCTTGTGGCGTGTCTCACAAGAAAACTCACACAAGACTAACTTCAATCTCAAAAATGTCAGGATTAGAATTAGTTTAATGAAAATATTGACTCCCATAAGTTTCCAGTTTATAAAGTCACTGATTTATTTTACTTTGTACAAGATGAGTCAATGCATTTTTGTCCACATATTTCATATTATAGATGTTCTGCTGGTAAATGAGCGTGATACGTTAGCTGTGTCCCAATCCAGAAGTGTGCATCCTCCCGATTGCGTAATTTAAGACCACTTACGTCATAACAGTGCACCAGGGCCATCTCATTTCGCCTTAAAATGCACCCTTCAAATGCGTCCTGCTTTCCCCTGAATTCGGAGGATGCATCATGACCATACTTCGTGACCTCAGATATCCCACAATACTTTGGCTTTTTTTTTTTATTTTTTTTTTTTTTAGAGTCAATACAAAACACACTTGATTTTGTATTTACATGTAAGTTACACGGTTTTTATAAAAGACAGTATATTTAAGCTTTGAATGATGGTAGTGATAGGCAAATTGTAAAACATATTTTTATTTTAAAACACAAGCAGCCAACCAAATGTTAACTAAGTATTGGTGGATGTCATTATGTTTGTAATCAGGTGTGTAACCAGAATTTAAAACAAAAAAATGTTACATACATTATTTCCATTACATTATCTGTACATATACATAAACACAGTGAACCCCTAAAAGCTTGCTGCATTGCTAAAAAAAAATAACAAAGGTTCTTGTATGCGTTTTAAAATCCAGCTGGAATTAATGTAGCCTTGGACAAAAAAATATTTGTCATGAATTATTCATTAACCAGATATGGGGTAGTCATCAGAATGAGAGGCACACTGTTGAATTATGAGCATGGAACATAATGTTGCATGATTATCATTCAGACTGTGCCTCATTTGTCAGAAGGTTAAGTATTTTAGTCTCCTTCGATAAGGACAACGGCATGAATTTCTTAAAATATGACGTTGGTAAGGAGTACTCTTATGAGTTTACTGATTTTGCAAGTAAATGAAAGTAAACCAAGCCAGGCCATGGTGCCAAAGCTGCACAGTATCTTCAGAAACTGTTTTAATATTGATTACCTAGCTCTTTGCGAGGCTGAAAGGCAAGGCCAAGACATAGCAGCCTGACTGCAGATAAAGTTTGAGTTTATGTCAGGGCAGATAATCTGAATCAAGAAGAATAGGGCAGATATTACATGTAAAAAGTAAAAAAACTATAGTACTGAACGACTGTGATAAATATACTAGATAGGTAAACCTTTGATAAAAGTAACTTATCTATTGAAAGATTAGATATGGTTAAAATCTTCTGACTTGCTAGGACTTAATGCTACTCAGTTTGGCTCTATACTGCTAACCCAAAACATTAACAACATACTCAAATCTTTTGTGTAAATCAGTTTCCTCAAACACTTGAAAAATGGCACCACTTTTCATGCTAAATGAGAACAAACAGAATACATTTTGTTTGGCTCGTCCTTTTAAACAAGGGGAGGAACTTTCTGATCCTGGACACTAAAGACGCTGTTAAAATTTGGCCTGTATTTTATACTGCTCTCTGAAATGTGATCAACAAATCTCCTCTAGTTTTTTCAAACTGTGCCTTCTCTCTAAGGTTAAGTCTTTTCTGAGCTGAAGTGATTTGGAGAAGGCTATTCATGGATTCAATCGTTCGTGCTCCGGTGTATGTTGGAATACCCCAGGCCAGCCTTTTGCAGAATGTTGCAGCCTGCCTTCTCGCTGGTGCCAGGAGACATGGTCATATTACTCCTATTCTGTACACCTTGCACTGGCTCCCACTTAGATATAGAAACAAATCTAAAACACTTTTTTATATTCTGTTCAATGAATATCCCCATCACCATTCCAGCAGAGTCCTGGGATCAACTGGAAACTGCTGGTGATTCCTTGGTCACGGTACAAGAAATGGGGCAGTTCCTCCTTTGCTGTAGCAGAACTCTGGAACTCCCTTCCTGATGATCTTCACTCTATTTTCCCCTGTAGAGTGTTTAAAGTGAAACTAAAACATATTTATTTTGAGTGGCTTTTAAATCCTGAGCTTTTAGATCAGTCGGATTTTACATACATTATTGACTTTCACTGTAGGCATTTAGTTTAATAATTATAAATACATTTAAATACATTTTAAATATAATTGGATGCTTATTAGCATTTCATTTATTGTTTTGTTATATTATAATGGTAAAACCACATGGGGAGGAGCATGCTGTGCATGTTGTCATGGCTCAGCCCTATTATCACTTTTGAGCATGTGCTGCTCACAGTGACAGCACCAATTTCCCGCTTATTTGGCCTCAATACATATATTTTTTCCAAAGTTTCTTCCTCCTAACCTACTGGCCATTTTGTTGCTTTTATAAATGTTCTCATGGCAAGAAGCTGTTCAATGACACCAATCGCATACACGATTCATTTGATGGGCAGTTATTATTAAACAACAATTATTTAGACTAAATGAATCTTATGCACCTAAGAGTATTCTAGGGGGGAATTTTATCAATAAACAGATGCATCATAAACAGATGGTGTTGTAGGGTAGCTTAATGTAGTACCATTGTAAGTCTAGGGGTGGGTTGCATGCGGCCAAGAATTGTAGTTTGCAAACCCTGGTTATATACCAATATTCATGATGTTGGTAGACATCATCAATGATTAATTCCTGATGAGAAGGCCAAAGTTCTAGACTTTATTAAAACTGTCTGTATGTTTGTTTGTTTATTTCACATCTTGAATGTGAAACAGTTGGCACATTCCAACTGAATCGCTCAATGCTGGAGTAAATCAAAGTCAAGCTTTGATTTCAGATTGCTCATGTGGTCAACAAGAACTTAAGTAACTTAAGTAACACACTAAATGCTGTCAGTGTGTTCAAATATTCTGTTTGTAAGCACGCATTATGTGAACCGGTCAAAAACTACAGTCACAAGGGAAAAACTGACTGAAACTTGTTTGATAGTGGTCTAGCTTTGTAGCAGAATATGGAAGTTTGAAGACATAATCCCCACAGGAAATAGAAGCTCTGACTGATACAAACAACAGCTGGATCCAAAAACTTTCTCACAGTTTGCTTCCTAGTTCTCATGTTGTTGTGTCCACAAATCCCTGGCCAGTTCAAAGTCCACAGCGAACCCACAGGCAAGTCACCACTCAATAAGTTATTAATACTTGATGCCAGCGGCCCCTGTGCATTATTTAACAGTAAATGATAACGGCTGCTCCATTATAGATTAAAGGAGAAGTGCTGCATTTTTTAATCACACATTTCCAAAGGCCACGGAAAAAGAACTCCTGAGACAAAAGGAACAGGAAGTGCTGTTTGTCTCTGTGCAAAGGAAAGCCAGGCTGGTGAGTGTACTTGTAGGATCACTGACCTTTCATTGACCTGATTAACAAGAATAAGTGAAAGAAGCACTTGGGTTTTATTCGGAAATGAACACAAGCCTAACAACACTGATATTGGAAGTGCTTGCGCCCAAACAAAGAAAAGTACAGATTCAAGATCAAACAGATCAGAGGTTTCTCTGATCATAGGAGATGTTCCGAGTGCTCTGAAAGCAAAAGGGCACTCAATGTAACACGACCAGGTGCTTATCAATTCAAGCCAACGGTGCTTCAGGATTGTTGTTATTCTTGATCATTGTGACGTGTTTGTTGTATTGTTCTTAGTCCACTTGATTATTGCATGACAACATAACAAAATATGCGTGTATTCCATTTGAATAAGTACAAAGTGTTTCTATGTAAATTGTGTTCCTTTTTTAGGTATTTAATATCCATTTAAATAATTCCTGCAGCTAAAACTGTTTCCTATAAGTGTGAATGACAACGTTATAAAAGAAATATCTCAAACCTGTAATCCATGTTCTGACTATTTTGAATCTTATGAACCACTTATTAAGGTTTTTCTCAGGTGTAAATGATCTCATTAAATGTAATGAGTGTCTATCTCATTAGCTAGGAACAATAATTCATCTTAGCTTCTGATATTACCCTCGCAGGCCATTCGCCTTCTCCAGTGCAAAATTCTATCAATACGAGCTAATCATTCTATTTACATGTATTTTATGTTTGACGGCAATGGGACATATACAGCAATTAAGAATTTCTGTTAAAATTTCAGCCAGCTAAGTTACTTTCAGTATCATACACAGAAGCATCATTTTGCCAAGTGAAATCTCTCTATGCAGAAAAAAATTATGTTTTTCCGTATAAGACGCACTTTTTCTTCCACAAAAGTAAGGGGGAAAAGTTGGTGCGTCTTATACAGCGAATGCAGAGCGCCTCGAATACCATAGCGTGTAGGACTCCGTGAAGGAGGACATTCTTATAAAATCATTTAAGAAGTGTGGCATTAGTAATGCCTTGGATGGAACAGAAGACAACATCTTATTTGACACCAGTGAGGAAGAAAGTGATGACAGTTACTGCGTGGATCTGTCCTTCCTCATTTCTGAAAGCAGTGACGAAGAGGAATTATTGGGGTTCGAATAAAAACATTACAGCCTTTTTTTGTTACTTTTTCTGTTTACTGACTGTTCATGTTTGGCATATAATTGTTCTTAAACTGCTGTTAACTTTTACACAGTTGATATAAAATATTTTGCTACAGTAGTTGGTTCAGAATCTTTTTTTTCTAGATCTTCCTCATTTAAAATTGAGTGCGTCTTATATGCCAGATACGTCTTATACATCGAAAATATGGTAAATATCATTGCATTTAAACTTACAGTGCTTTTCAGCATTTGAGTCACATTTTTTAATACGCCTGTGATTTTTGCATCACGTTTCCCTATTGGAACTGTCACATTATTTTTTTCTATTTTCAGAACATTTCTATATTTGCAATGCTTTTCTCTGTTTGCTGTGTGTTGCTCTATTTGCATACATGTACTATGCTTTTCTTTATTTGCATCACATTTCTATATTTACAGTAATTCTCTCAATGTAGTTCTGTAATAATTAGTTCAACTGGCCTCTGGAGTGTGAGAGCCTTAATATTCTCTGAAAAAGAAGAACATGAAAACTATTTTCCACACAACATAAATGAGACATATGAAAAGTCTCATACATTTTGACTCTAGTGTCCATTTGCTTTACCCTGTCATGTTTTTTTTTCCATTTTCAGTTGTTTTTACAGACATTAAATGAGGACTTTTGAAGACTTTCTTAACCTGGTTTTAGGAGGTAGACAGTGTAAGCCAACAATGTTATTGCAATTTATTTTTTAAGACTATTGAAATTATATCGGAAATTTTATGTTTGAAGACCTTGAATTAGTCTAGTCCTCGCATATTTTAAGAGCAGGATTCATCTTTCTCCCACTTTGAAAGTAAATCATTTCTTTGTTTGCTGAGAAATCACCTTTATTCTCCTTCTATAAAGGCCAAGAAGTAATGCCAAGGAGGTCTTTGCTGGAGACTGTGTAATTGCTCTTCATGGAAGCGTAGTGCTGTTGTAACTGGAGGCTAATGCCAAACTGACCTGTTCCATTTGCCATTTCGAAGTGAGCTTGAAGTCGTGTTTGAGCTGAGAAGCGTGACACATTCACATGCTGCTTTTTGAGAGCTGTAGAAATGGTAATTCACCAGTGCTTCTCTGAGAGGCTGTACTGACTTCTCAGTTCTCAGCCACCTGCTGCAAGCAGGAATGTTTCAGAAAACTCAGAGAATTTCAATCAAACAACCTACAAGCACTCAGAAATTGTAATTACTCCAGCAAAATGCTTTTTGGCTAAAAATAAAACATTATGCTCATTTATCTACTGTGTGTGTATTTGCCATAAAAAAGAAAGGTTGTGGTCAAGTTTGAGATTGGAGTTATTTTGTCATTTAAATGTATTATTGAATTTTGCAACCAATTTAAATGTCACTTTTGGTGTTTGTGCTCCAACATTTAACGAAAGGTTAGGTGTTTTAGTTACATTATTGCATAAGCAATTCAGCAACTGAAGTGGATTCATGTACAGTAAGGCTATGCATATTTATTTACCCTACGTTCGCTGTTTCTAACAATAAATAATACTTGCTACGTTTATTACCAAGTAGCCAAGTCAAATAAATTGATTTTTATAAAGATTTAAACAGATGAACTGTAAAAATCTATTAAAATAAATTATTTAAAGTGCATTGCTTATGATCGCCACACTCATGGCCAAACACGTCAGTGGCAGAAAACAAAATAATTTGTCCTTGTGTGTCCTTCAAATGTTGTGTTCCAATATGACTACACCTCACAGTCTACACTTACCAACAAGGCATTCAGCTGCGCTATACCCACAATAATTATAATTTACAGGAAGAGGACATCCAGGTCTTCTTAAATCATTTAGGGTAGTGGGTGCAAATCGACCTTAACAAGTTAGGTGTGAAAGCACCCTCAGAGTTACTTACATTTGAGTGACGTTGCGAACACTCCAAGACACTAAAACGTGACCAAAAGGGCCTACACTCTTTTTTTTTCAAGCTCCATGTGATGAGGCACTTACCTGACCCCATCCCCTGGTATGATTTATGTGTCTTTTGAGTCCAAGAAAGACTTATTTTTGGATGAAGGTGAGATTTAATGGATTCTCAACTTTATTTTTATTTTTTATTACCTTGTCCTGTCCTGGTACTTCCTTTGAGTTGGACAGTTTTGTCACAGGAGGGTAATCATTTATTTATTTTCCCATGGACCAGTTTGCATTAAGGGGACCAGTTGGGGGAGTTAATCTGTTGTACAATAAACACCATCTTCAGGCAGGGAGCATCATTGCATCAACAGTTCCTCGTCCCAGTTGAAGGGCACCCTGCAGAGAAGCCATCTGAAGAATCGTGCAAATCTCAATTCAGATCCGTGTGTAAAGGCCTTATTTCTCTAGCACTGACTCAGGACCTGTCAATACACAGTAAAAACCACGATGTTCAGATGCAAATTTTCCTCTGCCAAAAGCAATGTAAATTTTGTTGTTTTTATTACTTGACTTCACTCAAGTGTGCCATTTAAATGTTTGTAAATGAGGTAGGAAATGGGGTGGGGTGTTTGGCTTTTGCATGTGCGCTCCTTTTCATGTTGGATGGTATATACAAAATTTTGTGCATAAGTACATTGTACATACGCAATGCTTTAGTAAGAAATCCATGCAAATCTTAGGCTCCTGGACATGCTGCATGACTCATTCAATTTAACAGTTTGACTGATGTGTCTTTTCACATTTACCAAAGGCACTTAATAAACTTTAACATTAATATGAAACACTTTTTGTATCATTATGTTTATTCATGTAATTGCTTCACAGATGGGAGATTACCACTGATCAGGAACACTGATTAAACTGTCACAGTTTGGTATGTCAATCCTAGTTGAGCTGGAGTGTTCATAGTGCCTCTGGATGACAATACCGCAGCTTCCTCTCACCCACAACTTTAGGGCACCTCATCAGCAACTGGGCTTTTGTATTTGTGAAATGAAGATTATTTGATGCAATTATTGCACAAAACAACAAGATTATCTTCACAGTGGTAATAAAAGGTCTATTGCTCAGAAACAGTTGGACAGATGTGGCGGTGCGTGTGAACAGGGCCCTCATTACGCCAAAAGACAAACAGTGCCTTCAGATAATGGACTCTCATTTGATCCAGTTCAATTCAATACTGATTGAATCAAACAAAACATTGCCCTTTCATTCTCTCTGAAATTGCATTCCTCAAAATACTGCAGGGGTGGAAGGAGGAGATGAGAGGCGCTGTAAAGGCAAATAAACAAATATAGGGAATAATTTGTTGTGAAAGATTAAATGGCACTGGCTGGCCCTTCGACCTTGATTGTTAGAATCAGTGCGGTTTATCCACTTGTTCAACTCAGAAGAAATCCGTATATAGATACACAACATTGGAGGAAATGGCAAACATATGACCAATCTCCATTGCGTAATGCACCCCTGTGGAAGTTATTACTACCCTTTGGCTTCTCTTGACATTAAAGGTTATTTTGAATTAGGTTTGTGCACCCCACTTTAAGTTGCTCTGGTTGTTCTTGTAGGGGCTGCAGAGAAAATTTTGTTTTTGCTCAGAATGCTTCCTTAGACTGTGTTTTAATTTTAATTCTAACGTTTTTCCATTTTGAAAATTTCAGATCTTCTACTGATGTCTTAAGATTTGTGTGGAAATCAAAAAATATGAAGAGGAAATCTCTGATTTGTTGTGCTTTATACACTGCACAATTTTCTTTTTAATTGAAGAGAGACAAACCAAACCAAATGTTAGAAACTCAAACAGCATTAAACATTGTTTAAAATGTTTATAAATAGAAGCAATTCACATGCATAATATTAATGATTCCACTATCTAGTGCAGAATCAGAATGTAGTTTCTACCCTGCTGAACAATGACGACCATCTAAAATATGTGCATCCTAAACGGTACTACTACTTGATATATCTCACTTTTAGGTTCTAATCTGCATAACTTTTCATGTTAAGCCAATTTCAATTACGTTTCATTGGTATTATTTATTCTAGTTCACTGTGTTACCACATTTCGTATGACACCAGACACCAATCTACTTTTTTCACGCGGCCACCATTTTAAAAATGAGAGAGAGGCCATGGTTGAAAAAAAAAAACATGAATAGTATGAAGAAAGTCAAGAAAAAGGATGCCTTACTGTAGTACAGTCATTATCTGACCAATAATGTAATATATGCTTATGTAATAATGTTATATACGTGTAACATTGCTTTCTATACTGGTGATGTAGCCTTCAATAAAACATTTATTTTCAGTCCACTTTTCAACATAAATGATGAAATATCTTGGCAGTAGTTCCAGGTTTGTTTTCATTGCCATGGCTGTTTACGTTTCTTTCCACCAGAGTGTCTTAAGGTTTAATGTCACCCTATTCAACATTTACAAATAATTACATATATTCAATTAAAAAAAGACAACAGTCTTGTCTGAATGTGCTCATTTATATACATTGAAGAGATATTTGGAAAACTGTGTAATTACCCTTAGAAATCTGGGGCCTTTTTGGTTGTTCTTTGACTACTTTACAATTTGCTCTAATAAATTACCTTTAAAACTGTTTTTTGTGCCAATGCTTTATATATATTTAGTACAACCCCAGCCCCCTGTAACAAAAATCAAAAGTGTTGGGACAAAAAAAAAAACAAAAAAAAAACAAAGACAAGATCAACCCATTGTATAAAAAAAATAAAAAAAAAACACAGGCGAATACTTTCTACACCTCTTACAATGTCCCAAGCACCTTTAGTACCATTGTCTTTTTTGCTTGTACTGTTTGTTTAACCCTCCCCCCCCCCTATTTGAAACATACATCTTATATTTGAAGTTGAAATCAAACAATTTAATTCAAACATTGCGACTGTGACTGGCACACACACCGGTGCGTGCTGACACTTCCAAGGGTTAATCTGGTTCCCCTGTTTTTCACTTTTTCCTTGTTGTATTTGACTTAAACTAAACATCTCCTCAGTGACAATTCAGTGAGCAAAGGAACACAGTCTTCTAAAGCCGAAGAACATTTGCAGTTATAGATCGTTCAAAATAAACATTCATTCTAATATGATTCAGCTCAACAAGCGAATTTACTTGCAGTCAGCAGCACTGCAGACTGCCCTCTATACAGAAAATGGCTTATACCCTGAGATTAGAATCAGATAAAAGTCATCTGATACTTTACCCCAGCGCAACAGTCTTTGATTTAAATGTCACTTCTGTGCTTACCTCTGGCTGTCAGTGCCTCTTGACGGATGGCATGCAGAGTTCAATAAGTGTTTTCATTTACAGTCGGTGTCTATAGCCTTCTGTGATTTTATACATTTCCCAAATAACAAGAGACACTCTTCTGACAAACAGGGCCCTGAAGAAAAAAATCTGAAATATCTGGCAGCTCTGACAAAACAGCTTTTAGGTTAACTGACGCAGAGCTGGGTTTATTTAAGACCAACACTGAAGGCAGTCCTAAAGGCACATTTAAAGATGGTTTTATTTATATATGGAATTAAATTGAGAGAAAAAACATCACGTTTTAATACACCATTGACTTTGATATCTGAGAAAATCTGAGATTAAGTTGTGTTTAACATTGGCATTTATAGTTTGAAAGCAAACGCTGATCTTTGATAATGATCTGTGTTTTTTGTGCAACTAAACATATTTCTAGCTAGACAAAATTGGTCCGTGTTGGTAAGCTTGCACTGCTGCTGTTGCATGCTACATCTTTCATAATTGTGTGTATAAATTGGCCACCTGTCAATATTATTTTTATACATTTTTAAGTAACCATTAGAAAATCTGAGATATGAGCCCCAATATAAAGTATATAAATGGAGCATGTGGACTTTAACAGAAGGACATCTGCTCTGAGCTAATGCCTGTTTTACTTCTGTCTCAAATTTCTTGTGCAAATGGATTTGAAAAACCTGTTTGAAAAAGAATATGATTTTGAATGTTATCTGGTAATTTCTGCAGAAATCATGTTTGGGTTTAACAGTTAAACAGTACAGAACATTCTGGTTGGATTTTTGTTTGACTAAAATTAAACTATGTAGAAATTAGTGAGTTGTACCAGAAGCTTTTTATTTTCAACAGTGTATTTTCTATATTCACATCGAGCTTCACAGCAATACAACTGTACGAATAACAGCGTAACACATTTGTATGTATTGCAAACCTTTATCCCAAACAGCCCGTTTCATTACAACTGAAACAACACATAAAAACAAATGAACACATAAACACAACTTTATACCAAAAAGCGTTCCTTAATAAGCTCCCCGATTGAATGCATATGCCTTATAGCACAAAGTAATGAAAGAGAGTTGAAAAGGTACAAAATTTGTTCTATAATAATAACAATAGACATGTACGATAACACAGTACTCACTAATTTAAACTAAAACTTAAGTTTACCTTGAATCACTACAAAATTAACAATAAAACACATATTAACAACTAAAATGGGAACTATTTGTTTTAGAATTATATATGGAAGTGTTTACTGACCAACTTTGCAGCTCTTTGTGCTTTTCAGGGAACCCATTCATGCTCTAAAAACGGAAATAATTAGAGAACTCCTTTTTCAGCAGAAGGTACTTAAACCTGAGGCTGCTCTTATCTCTGTCTCAAGCTCAGGTATTTACCTCCACTGGGAGAGAAGCCATCTTAACGCTAACTCTGGATTAGCGGTGGGGCACTGTCAGCCCTGCTTCGCCCAGTTGCACATCAACACTTATTTGGCACAGTCAGAGTGAAGACTCTCTTGCTCTTTACCTTGGCATAAATAAAATGACAAATCTCTTTGCTGATCAAGAGTAAAGTATCTCAGAGGCGTAGTCTGAAGTGAGGGCTGTGTCAGCCAGGAGGATTCCACAGCATCAATTTATGCTCTTAAGCGGACTCATGATGAGAGTGAAATCCTTTAATTCCAGGACTAAAACACAATATTTTTACATTTGCATTAGGAAATATTTAAATCCACTAAACTAAAAGCAGCTAAACCTAAACCTTGCATAATCCATGAACGAGGACTTTATGTCTTAAGTGGTGTGAGCTTTCAGCAGTACTTGGTAATTGAACATCTCAATTTAATTGTTAAAAGTGGTTTTTGTCTTTGTAACAAAGTCCAGCCCATTTTGTGGCATGTGGGAAATGGCAAAAGATGTCTTGTGGAGTTTTTATGTTCCACATGTACGAGGACAACATTCATCTTTCAAACCAGGAAGGGCCGGTAGCTCCCTGAGGAGGAAATCATGCATACGGAAATATCTGATGTCTTTCCGTGCATTCACAGATCTTTTGATTGCAAGAGAAGGTCTTCCGGGTGCTTTTTCCAGTGTTTTTGTTTCAGACAGATGAAGAATGTGAACGAGTCCAAAATTTATCCAGAGGAAAGTGCTTTGACGAAATTCAAAAGTGCAAGAATCCTCAACCAGGGAAAACAGTCCATCGCAACCCTTTTGAATCCATGTGAATGAATTAGGACGGACCTTGGAGGGTTAATTAGAGGCACTCTGGGCTATTTGTGAAGTACAATATTAATGTACTCCACAAGCAGACAGCTTTTTACTGTCAGTTTACATCCACAGATATCATACCCGCTGAGTCAATGATAAAACCATTAAAAGCTTCCATGAAAGTCCTCCTGAGCTTCTGCGTGTGTGTCATGAATATAATAAAGTGGACGAAACAGTCTTGTCTATATTTTTGCGTTTAGCAGACACTTTAATGCGAAGTGACTTACAGTTTGGGAATAAACACAACAAGCAGTTTGTTACAAGGTCGGATTGATCATAAGACGTGCACACAGAGGAGGTTCCAGCCAATTCAGAATAACTTCAGCATTTCAGAAGAGTATTTTCACGATAGTAAGTGTTCTTGAAAGAGTTTTTAGTTGCTTTGTAAAGGTTGTGAGAGATTTCTGGATTGGGACAGCAAGAGAATTCCAGGAACTGTGAAAGACAAGGTTCTGGTGAGATGAGAGATCTCAGATTCTTGCTATAACAAATTTTGTTAACAAAGTCCAGAAACATTAAAACACTTTGTAAAGTATCATTTTTTTCTCACTCGGGGGTTAAAGTTTCACACAAAAGAAAATGTAGGGTTTAAACTGAGTTTGCTTTGCATGGTATTCTCACTTTTGAGTATTTTACTATATTTGGATTTCTTGGGTCAGGTGAATTAAGAAATGAAGCTATATTTCTATTTATGTGCTACTCACTAGATCAGGGGTGCTCACACTTTTTCAGCTTGCGAGCTACTTTTAAAATGACCAAGTCAAAGTGATCTACCCGCTACAAAAATGTAAAACATCAATCAGCAAACAATTATTTTCAACTTTATTGAGAATTGACAAAACACACATAATAATTAATTATTTACATTTTTTGTAATAATGTGAGTTTATTTTGATGACTTGCACTGAATTGAATCATTAGAACAGTTGTGAGTGACCTGAATTTGATGGTAATAGAGTGATTTTTATGGGAGCAATTGAGCTTTGATCCAAATAATGAAGAATAAAAATGATGCTCTAATAAATGTTAACATTTTTTATTGAAACTGAGTCGTGCAGTACAATATGCAGGTGAGGAGTGGCGTGTTGCTTGATTTTAGTTGTAATAGAGCAATTTAGAAAAAAGTTATTTAAGCATATTCTGGGTAAAACATATTTTGGATCTGGTAATTTGCAGACGGTCCCTAAGCGATTCCATGTCAGCGGGCTGCGCATAGACGGTAATGTGTTTCTGCGAATGCAGAGAGAAACTTGTTTTGATTAAAAAATGTTTTGTATTTTGTCCGCTAGATAACAGATTAAAAATAGGTATTATTTGTTTACTAAGAACATTCTGGTCTCGAGCTATTGAGCAGAGAAAACCGAATCTGTGAATCTGCAGCTAACTTTACTGAACTGTGACGGGATGGAAGATCAGCTGATATTGTTTCAAGCAACCGGTCGATTATTATCGTTTTGAGCACCACTGCACTAGATTGATGTATCTTAAATTTAAAATTATTGCTGTCAAAATTAACATGTTAATTTTAATAACAAATCGAATGAGTTTGTTGTGGAAAGGACGGCTTGTCAGACAAGCCATCTCATCCAACATTAGAGTCTAATCTCACAAAGGAATTCCAGACAAATAATAATAATAAATAAATAATAATCACAGTTGTAAATATTTTGGAAACCCTTCAGTTTATGCAAATTCTATTGGTTGGAATGAGTAAAAAAGGATGTATGAGTCTGCTAAGAAGAAGCAAAAAAAAAAAGACCTTGACAAAAAACATGGCATCAGACAAGTGAGACAAGTGTGAAGTAAGTGTCCTTTTATTTATTATAAATCAAATATAACTCAAATAAAAAGAAAGGAATTCAACAAAATAAGTACCATGTACACAAAGCTTTCACTTGCACAAACCATGTGCTTTCCAACCTTCACTAATTAATTATATATTCAGTTGTTAGCGTCAAATAATCCTTAGCACTGCCTTGTGGTCAGAAGTAGCTAAAACCTTTAAATTGGCTCCAACAGTTCTTTGGATAAAAGCATTTCCCAAATGCATAAATTTAAATGTTAATGATATCGGCCAAAATTATTTAAAGAGTTCTCTCTTCTTAAAGGCGTTTTCAAATGTAGCTCCAAGCCAGTTAAACAATGTGAGGATTTTCACATTATGTGCATCCAACCACTGCTGCATTAGAGAACTGCATTTGCATAATCTACATTCACATTCCTCTTCCCTTGGATCAGATTGTAAATGTGCAAGATTCACATTCACAATTCGCTTCTGTGAACTAGTTCTCTTATTGAAATACAAGCAGAGGTGCCTGTTCATCCATGAATCATTATGAGAGAACATAATCTCTGTCCGCCACTAAATGAATAACTGATAATACCAAAGTAGTCGGGTATGAGCATGAAAACGTGTACTCCTGATTCGTTTGTTTAGGTGGAGATTGCTCTTTTAACTTCTTGGTTGAAACACACTACATTTTTATCTCCAATATTTTCTGAATGTCTTAATTTGGCAGCTTCAGCCATTAACTTTGGTCCGGTGAAAGGCAGAACAAATCGTCTTTTTTGAGGTAGTCACCAATCTTTCTCTGTATTTACAAACCAATTATAAACTATTTGGAAAAAGCACATATTTTTACATTTACTTCAAATGTATCAGGGCAGCACAGCGACGAGGTGTGTAGCACTGTGTCCTTCCAGCTAGAAGGTTGTCGGTTTGAGGCTCACCGGTGACCTTCCTGGAGGAGTTTCTCGCCATGCTTTAGTGGGTTTTCTCCGAGTACTCCAGTTTCCCCCACAATCCCAAAAACATGTAGTTAGGTTAACTGAATAATCTTTATTTATTTATTTTTTTAACCATGTCCTGTCCTGCTCAAAAGCCATCACATGGAAGAGTGAATGCTTCACTGAGTTGGACAGTTTTGTTATCTCCAGGGGAGTAAAACACCCGGTGTGGTGTTTTCTCCTCTGGATTGAAGCATTGTTGTATTTGTTGTAGTTGTATTTCCCACAGACCAGTTTACATTAATTGCGTCAGGACAAGGCGGCGTTGCACTGAAAGGGGGAGTGAATAAGGGGTCGGGGAAGATGAAGGTGAAAGGTTCAGGAGTAAGAAAAAGAGGAAGAATACCTACCTCAACATACAATTAACAGTTAACAAATCAAAATTATCCTTAGATGTAAATGTGAGTGTTGCCCTGTGATGGACTAGCGAACTGTTCAGGTTGTACCATCTTTTGGAGATCACCAGCTGACCCTCATGATCAAGTGTGATCATTAATCCTCATGATTAGGTTTATTTACTTAATAAATGTAAATCCAGTAATAGTTCCTGAAGCTCACCCCTGTTATTCTTAAACAAACGTCAAAGAAAAAAAGTCATATTATTTAGACCTGAAGTTGACATAAAAAATATCAGCAGATTTCCGTTGAACTTTGAGTGAGCTTGTTTCTCTATAAAGCAAACAGAAAAACCACATGTAGCACACGTCTTTCTACGCCTGGTTTGCTCCTTCTATGCAGAAACAGCAATTTTTTGGTTGGAGGATGAGGGTAACAATGTCTCAATTCCTGTGGGGATTACTCATGCTCTGCTCAGTTTATCATTCATTCTCTCTCCCATACAGAAGCGAAGACATTTGTGTGGATTTGTTAAACTCCACAGTAGCACAGGACCACTAGATAGAGCCCCACTAAGTATCTTTGGCAAGGAAAGTAAAGTAGAAACGAAAGGAGAAAAGTAGGAAGAAAAAAGTTGAGCTTGGCTTTGAAGACCAAGCAGAGGGCTTGTCTAATCCTGCAGGCAGATTTAAGCACAAAGAGAGAACTAGAACAGGCACAATGGCAGAAAGAGAGAGAGAATAGAAGAATCTCCTGCTATAGCCTTCCACAAAACATTTCTCTCCATACCTTCTCTCTATGTTCACTTTTTTTCATCATACGCTTGTCTATTTCTCATGAACTCGCTTTCTTTTTTACCACTTTCTTTTCTTCTGATAATCTTGCTTGCTTTCAGCTCTCTCCCATGTCAGGAAGTGTGAATCTAAGTGCTCTATGTTCCAAGCATCTACATGTCTCCAAGGCTGAGTGACATTAATGGTCTCTTTCTCTTTTTCCTTCCTTGACGTGCCGCATGGTTGGCAAGCAAAGCTGTGGCCCATCTGGAGAATGAGAAAAGGGGCATAGGAGGGGGTATCTCTGAGGTAAAAGAGCTTGAGGTTCATATGCCATTCCCACAGCACTTGAATCCAAGCTTAATGAATCATTCTGCCTCTTATGGAGGCAGATCCTTGAATGATGAGATACTGCAACCGCATTTTTCTGAAGCTGCTGACACATTACACAATCCAGGGGTCTGCTTCAGCCATGGGTGCAGTGCTGCCCGAAGGAAACCTTAAATACTACTTACACCACGATGACAGAACGGAGAAAAAGAGTGGTGTTTGATAGAGCTTGGTTCGCCTCCAGCGCTCATTACAACTAACTTTAAATCCTAATCGATGGCATAAGTAAAGGAAACAACATCATCCAACAATGTTTTGTTCAAACCTTGCCATCTTCTATTTTATTTTAAATGCACAATGCAAAGCACACTCTATTTTGCTCTGAGTTTGCTACATTGTCCAATTGCTAAATAGTGAATCAAGCATCCAAGTTTCCCTCGCAGCTGTCAGAGCGTACAGCCTGAGAGTGTACAGCTGCAAACTGCAAATGTTTGAGTGTGCTTTTATTCCATTTTTGCTTGGTATTGGAAGTTGCATCATGGTAAATTGCCCAAAAGTATGATTTTTAAATCGTCAGTGGTGATTGAGTGTGGGTAACTTAACCCTAAGCCAGAATCATACCTTCACCTTCACCAAGTACATGCTGGGATACAATTCATCAGGTGGATAATGAATAAATGAAAGCGATATGTACAGAATTATACACTGTAAAAAAAAAACAAAAAACAAAAAGAGATTACTGATCTTACTAAGACGGAGTACAGGTGATTGCCGTGTATGCTTAGTGTTGAAGATCTCAGAGAAAGAGATGAATAGAAGAGGGACAATGTTATCAGAAAGCAGTTGGTAAGTGTATTTGTTTTCTCCTGTAAATGGAGCCATGCTGATGTGGTCTGAACCATATACCTAATATCCAAAGATGCAAATTCATGAGCATAACATATTTGCGAAAAAAAAACTGATGCCAGATTTCAAAGGAGAAATGGAAGTTGGTGCGTTAGGCCTTTTTCATATATGACAACTTACTTGCATCTTAGAAAACGTAGATTAAACTCAATATACGCAGTAATGTCATTTTGCTTTCGGAGGTGGGAGACTGCTTTTTGGGAATTGGTACATTGGTTATTACATTGATGCTGCCCCATCACGTGCTGTATTTTTTTTTTTAGATTTACTCTGTAAATGCATTACCACAATAGTTTATGCAGATTTTTTCTTATCGGAGTAAATATTTATCCTACTCGGTTGTGTGCATAATTTTTATGTGCATATTGACGTTTGCATTCTATGCGATCTTCCAAAATGCACATAAAAATAGGTGGATGAAAATGCAGCTAAGGAGGAAATGCACAGGGGTGAATTTGGAGGCTATGCATTGATGTCAATTTTCCAACAAGTCATGGCCCCTTCACTGAGACTGAGTGGTAAAACAAGGCATAACAAGGCTGTTTAATACAAGACAAAATGGCAAAGTGCAAGTTATAATGATTTCTTATAATGATTTTATAACAAAAAGCAGTTAGAACTTGGCAGCGATCCCCACGACTTACCAGATGACCAGCTTTCCGTGCACATAGATATCTGGCCAGATTCCTAACTTTTTTATGCTCATGACCACCAATCCAGGTTTTGGGAAGTTAATCAAAGTTATTTCTTCAGATTTCACCAATCAGTTTGTCTATTATTTATTTGGATTTCAGCAGTTTGTAGAATGGTATCCCTGAAATCTTTGAGAATCAATTCACACAAGAGTTTTTTCCCCCATTTTTAGTATTGATCCAAATTCCATACAAAGATAGTGTATGAATTGGCCTTTTGCCCCTCAATCAGCAACTTCCATGCACTGTGATGCCACATGTATACCCTCTATAAACAGGAAGTGAACTTTGGCGTATAATGCTGGTGATTGGCTAGAAAGGGGACTGGTATGATTAGGAGCAAATTATGGGTGGTCGTTGCACTCCTTATTTTCTGGTGACTAAGATTCAGTGATGGTGTGTGAATTTATCTTGCATTTTATCTGACATAACAACTGGCCTTTGCATGGCCAAGTACCCAAATGAATAACAGTACTCTACAGGAACAAGTCTGGATTTCAGACAAGAGGTGTTACTGAGCCAAGTTAAACACAACATATGGCCCGTCTTTGACTTGCATATCATTTGCCATAGGAATGCCAGATGTGCAAGAAAAAAGCCAAAAAATTATGGAATACTAAACCCAAAAAGTTGGCCTCATTGGAAAATCACATAATTTAATTCTTTTAGGGTAGCTTTTCCCAGGCAGCATATGATGCTGCACAGACACATCATCACGGTTTGTATTGAAAATAAAATCCACTTTGCAGGTATAAAACCAATCAACTGGTTAAATTGAGCAAATCAGCACAAAAAAACAATGTGAAATAGAAAAATGAAAAAAAAAACCGTTGATTTCACATTCAGTGTTTTTCTGCAAGATTATAACCTGCTTTGTCCAAAGTAGACCAGCCTTCGCATTAAGAATATTGAAAGCCAAATAAATCTAATTAAGTCTATTAAAATCCATTCAGGGTGCATTGGCCTAAATGTCATGCTGACCATGGGAAAGGCTGAAAATAGGACACTGTTTGACAGGAGTTTGTCAGGAGCCAGAGCAGATAGTTGGGAAACTAACTGATGAGCACATCTTTCGATACACTATCTGATGCAATACACCAACCTGGAAATCCTGATAAATACTGGGCTGGAAACCTAAAATAAATCATTGCAATTCTGAAATCGTTGTGTGTCTCTATGTATTCTTTTGCAATCTGGAAGCTTGCGGTGGAACACAACTATACGCAATGTGATCAGATAAAAATGTATGCAAAATTAATCTAACATGATGAAAAAAATGTGAGAAATCTCTAAAAACATAAAGATCCAGATTTACAGAGTAGCACATTTTTCTTTGAAATAGTTTCCACTAACTTTCAGATCTAGTTATAGAGCTCTATAGCTAGTAATGTGTATTTCTTTAGCAAATTTATTGAAAAAAGTGGCTTCAAATTGAGATTATGAGTATAGAGTTGGTTTCAAATATGGTAACTAATTGTATCTTTTTTTTTTTCAATTTACACACATGGTATTCTTTAAATAACTCATACTATATGATATTTAAAGTGACAAATGTTTTTGAATAAAACATTCATTCAACCGCCGCTTCAGAGCTCTGTAAAGGTTCAAGCTGTAGAGATGGATTTCAGAAAATATGAAAATCCCTCTGTCAGACCATCTCTCTGCTCTGGCAGAGGAGGGAACCGTTTATGATCACATCTCGGGCCGGGACAGGAGGAGCAGAGGGAACCGAAAGCAGGCAGATTTCCCTGGTGAGATGAATGGCACGGTGAATCATAGCTGGTGTCGAGCCGTGGCGACAGGCTGGCGTTCCCCTCTGTGGAGGCTCATTTAAAGTACAGGAATCCCAAACGGCATCGACACCATGGATCTCCAACCCAAGCATAACTCTGACAGCTGCATTAAGAGCTGCCACATTCACTTCTCTTAAAAACCTTTTTGCCCATCTTTCTTCTAGATTCTTAATAGCCTCTGTTCCTAGAATGAAAAGTTTGTTATGTATGCTTTTTTCCTTCTACCCTGATTGGTTGCTGGACAAGTACAATAGGATGATTTCCATACATGCTTATGTAAATCATTAATTGAAAATGACCTAATATTAATTTAAATTATGCAATGGTCTGTCTGGAAACTGGATCCTGATTGGCTGGCAGTTGTTTGTTGTCACATAACAGGTTCCTCCAGTTCGGTTTGTTCACTTAAAATATCAATAATATTTTTATTAATTCTCACAGCTTCCATTATAATTCTGTTATTAGAGCAAAAGCAAACTTTTTCAGATTCACCGAACTAGGATTATAGGATTATTTGAGGATTATTTTCATCATTTATTCTGCCACAGCCTGACTTGAGGAGCACTGCTGTTGTCTTCTACTGAAAGACACAAAACAGACAGGTGTGTTTGACATTTTGAGCTCTTTTAGATGGTCTCTTGTCACGTGCCAGATGCGCTTTTAAATTGATATGTATCTTAATAAAAGAAGTTTGTCTTGTCCAAATCTTTGGCCCAAAAGTGATTAAAAATTAGCATGATTCTTACTAAAATGAACAGCAATTCGATCAGTGTTTTGTTATCATGAGAAACTTTGAAAAACAGCACAAAACTAAATATATAATCTTCTTTGGTCAAACAAAGAGGTATAGGACTTTTTATTGCACATATCCAGATTCACAGCCACTCTGAAGTGCAGGAGAGAACCCTACTGAAACTATGTGAAACGTTCTGTACCTCTTCCTCGCCATAATGGTCCATTTATCACTTTTGTTCCTTTTGATTCAACTTTCCCTTTTCACCACCCCTTCACAACATTCATTCCTACCTCGTAATCTCTCCTTTTCTCTCATTCTGTATTTGATTCATCACCACAGGACTCTCTTGACTCCACCGTGCAGGTGTGCTTCAGCGATATCCAAATGTTTCGCTCTGTTTAGTGAATTGTAAGAATCAAGCTCCTCGTGGCTGTTTCTCTCAGTATGTAAAGCTTTTGCAGAGCTTTGGCTGCCAAGCTGTCTTTGCAGTGCTGATGATTGACAGGTAATACGCTCACTGAAATGAGGTTTTGTTCTGGCTGTCGGGATTTCTTTATGATTTACTGTTGGACTTCCGAGCTGAACTTGTAATTAGTTCAAAGCCCAATGGCCTTATGCAAGAGGTCATGGAAGGCGCCTCTGTTAAAGGCTGAATGGTGCTCAGTAAGGTTTTTCTTTCACCCCTTTGCAGTCATTTAAATGCTTTACAAACAAGTTGAAAGCATCACACTCCTGTGGAAATGTTTGGTTGATTTTGATTGTAGGAAATTGGTGTTGGAATAAAAAGTAGACCTTTGTGTTGTGATTTGTGTCTGCTCAGACTTTTAAGTTAAAGCATAGTAAAAATAAACACTTGGGCACTTATTTCATTTGGGCAGCCACTGCAGTACGCAGATTTTTAGATTAACAGTTTTCAGCTGTTTCTTTCTGCTGTTTATTCATACTTTTGGGTTTTTGATGAATTCAAATGCTTAGCAGTCATTTGACTCATGCATTTCTTTGTTCTTTTTTTTTTTAGATTTTGCTGTAGCCTTTATTTAGAACGGCAGGACAAAGTAGAGTGGCAGGAAGTGAGGTGGAGTTCAAACCTGCATCACACTGCACAACCATGTCCTGCTAACCTCTTGTCTTTTTTTCTGAATTATTAGAAAGCCATAATAATAATTACTAATAGTTGTTATTCTCATCAGTATTTTTCTATTTGAACTGTTGAATTGACAAAAAAAATGTTTCTTCCCCAAGAAAAGTTTTGCATGAAAAGTGTTTATTTTTGTTTACACTTTTACAACAAATTTTCAAAGATTTACAAAATGTTTTAAATACATTTCTATTTATACACAGTCTGCATAGGGGAGCACCATTATGCTGTTTGCTCTGATTATCCATTATCCTGTTTGCATCTCTAAATATAAGGATTGAATGAAAGAGGAATCATGTAATGCTTTACAAACAGCTCAGAAAACCAATCAGCAAAAGATTTTCTCTTAGGTGAGCAGCAGGAGATCTCCTGTATCTTTCCAGCACCTCAATTTCTCTTCTTTTTCACATGTTCTGACTGTGGATGGCCTTCACTTCCTCCCCATGATTGTAATGTACATAGCCTCATCAAAATTGATCAATTTATATAGCTAAAAGGACAAAAAAGGACAGCATTCCTGTGGCTCGGTTGGTAGAGCATTGCACTAACAACGCAAAGTTTGTGGGTTCAAATCCCAGGAAAAGCAAGAATTGACATACAAAAATGTGTTAATTCTTACAAATGTAAGTTGCTTTGGATAAAAGCATCTTCCAAATGTATAAAGACCTGGCTTCTGAGACAGCCAATGAAAAAGAGCTGAAAATTATACAATTTTGAACAGATACAGTGAATTTATAAGAATGCAAAGAGCAGGAAAACAAATCTGACATCAAGTTTTAACAGAAGAACAATGGCTATGACTGAATAGAGGCCAAAAGTTAAACTTATTTGTGTAGTAACTCAAACTTATAATTTTTTTCCATTCAGTATGACAGTAAAGAATCTTAGTTCTGTGTAGACACTTTTGTTTAACTGTATTTGTGTTTAGTACTCTAAGGTTCTAAAGCCATGCATTCACATATCATACAATCATTCACATACACCAACAACAAAAGAAAGTTGTAAATGTAGTTTAATGTGTACCCTCTTATTTTAGCAATCTGAAGTCACCCCTTAAGATTGCTAAAATAAGAGGGCAATCTTTTGACTCCTTAATATACATTAATTCCAGATGTAGATTTGACAGATGCTTTGTAAACAATGCCCTCAAGTACAGCACTCGCCAAATGACTCTCCCTCACTTCCTATCGCCGCCTCTTTCTCCATTCCTTTCAGATCCAAATAAAGAGACAGTCTCTTTTGTTACAGAGTGCTACAATTCATTACTGTGAACATCTGCGCCCGTGCACTGAAGCAATTAAAACAATGAGTCGCTCTCCTTCAGAAGATTTCTTAAGTATGAAGTGACACATGAAGGTGACTTTGTGTAGGCGAGAACTGTCTTTTGCCTACTCTTCTATTCAGTAGCTATTTACTTTTCATTTTTTGCTGATGAGATGCATAGTCTTGTTCCATTTATCAAGAACATTCTACAACTAATGGAAAGTCTTCAGAAGTATTGTCAAAAGAAAATCTAGAGGTCACATTTCATTTTATTTCCTGTCTTGTTGACTATAAATGTGAATGTTCCCTGACTTATGAAAGTGTACAATTCTAGTTGACTTTTACAGTATTGACTTTGACTTGTACAATTCTAGTTGACTCTAATTGGACAAAATGTGAGGTTCAACCATGGCTGGTCACAGAGTTGCCCACAGACATTCCTATGGTCAATTTAGGTTTAGTTGCAATTCTCTCACCTACCCCTTAGCCGTTTGCCTCCATTTTACATTCATGTGAGGTGAAGGGATTTGTCCTTCAAAATTTTCTTTTAAGGCAAAAGGAACCCAGTCAGTAAACAATTTTTGAGCAAGCTTGCCTCATGTCCTGGCATTTATCTGGCAATGGCATACAGTATGTGGGCCAAGCTTGGCCCAAGTCTGGCAGAGGTGGTGCAGTTTTTAGTGTGGCAGAAGATACTTAGTAGATCATAATGATTAACTAGGTTGGCTGAGACTTGAGTCTGTGTGACCTTTTTCTAGTAACTTCACTTCTGTAACTGGGGCCAAGCAGAAAGTATGGGCCACAGTTGGTCCAAGTGAAAACACCTGAAGAGCTTTCCTGTTGGTGCGTGATCTCCATCTGTGGCTTGACGTGCAAGTTGGGCTTGCTAGTTAACACCATAGCCAGTGTGCTCCCTCGATTCATGCCTGTTGGAAGAAGATACTCACCTGGACAGACCTCCTCCAGATTACACTCTCACCTGGATATTTACCAGGAAAAACTGGTTATATCCCAGAAGTGGTGACTGTTTGAGCTTAGCACTTACTGCTGATTACCATAAGACAGCCATTACAGTACCATTACTCTCTGATGTCATGTAAAGAGTGTGTCTTCATACAAAGCATGAGAATTTTGTTACTTTTAAAAGTTTTGTGTTCGATTTCATGTTCCATATTAAGGCAAGAAAAAAGTAATTTAGCAGCTAATCTCATAGGGATAGTTCTATAAGTTTCTTTATAAAACTTTTGAGAAAAAAAATCCTTCCTTTTGTAAAAAAAAGAGTTCTTTACAATCCTTTCCATACTGGCAATGCTGGAAATGCTGGTTAAGTGTTTAAGGGTTGTTTAATTACTTAAACATGATTCGGGAGGCGTAATTAGGACATTTCCTCATGTTCTTATCAACCAATCTATCCTGTTTCTCTATTACTCTGATCAGCTTCCTACCTTCCTCCCCTTCTTTACATCTCATGGTGGGGCTACTCAGACACATCCAAGAAGGACAGAAAGCCATCTTGACAGGAAGATGCATGCCATGTAGATTACATATTTCCATTTTTGTGAAAAAAAAGGTCTATCTGTCACAGATTATACGAGAAATGGTTTGGAGTGACCCCAAATGTGGGAAAAGTAGTAACAAGTAAATTGTGATTTTCTTGACTTTGATGTGTAAGCCAGGTCCACATGGATGTTAGGATTTCTAATGTTTATTTAATTAAAAAGCATTTCAAATACATTGCTTCGAAATACGATGAGAAAATAATCAGGTACCTTAATAAATTTTATCTGTGTAAGGGAAGGTCGATTTACTGCCTGCCCTCTGATGCGATACTCATTTTTTGAGATTGCAGGCAGAGGACGGTGCGGACAGAAAAAAAAACAGGTAACATACATTTCAGCTCTACACATCAGGTTAGGTTCACAGACACAACACATAAAAGATGGAGAACTTTAGCCTTGTAATTAGTTTGTAAATGGTAAGAGTTACAATGAAGAGCACCATTTATTGCTCCAATTTGGAACAAATTAGATCAAGGGGTATGTTTGAGGTTAGTTTTAATATGTGATTTACACATTTATGTTGTATTTTTACGAAGAAACCATCAAATAACCGGAATATAAGTTCAATCTCTCCAGTGCCTGTGGAGAGGAAGAGCCAGTGACTGAATCCCATGGAAGAGCAAAGCTGGGACAGAAATGCTTAGACTCTCAGAAATCCACTTCATCAGAGGGGGCAAGCATGCTGTCTGAGCTCCAAGAGACCCACACACTCATTAAAAAGATCCAATTAATGCTTAGGCATGGATGTGAAGTCTCCAGAGAGGGGACAAACCTCAAGTTCCTGTCTCAAAACAGCCTCGGTAGAAGAGGATTTTGGTCACAGAGTCAATTATTACAATCCTTACTGGAATACAGCCATCCGTAGCCTTCACAGGGACAGCAGGCTACACAATAACAGCAGCTGGTGACAGGCAGCCAGTCATGTGTGAACTTTTTACACCGTTTTCCATGTTTCCAAATCATTTAAGTTGTTTTGTCTTTATAGCCTACAATTTAAAAACAAGCCCCTGCAAAAGATCTTTAAATTAAGTTTTAGCGTAAAAGTACTCACCACAATGGCAACCAACTTCAATGCAGAGATCCTATTTAAAATGTTCCAGTAAAGTTCTGAATTTCCATAAAATATTACCAACATTTACATGATTTTGTTATTACTGTTACAACATTGCTATTAATGTTGTATTAATGCTATTAAGTTTTGGGGAACATTTATAAAACGTTTCAGCAGTACTTGTTTTCCCTATGTTTTCTATTCATTTGCATAAATCAGCCTAACAGCATGTAAATAGTTAATTGTTTCAGAAGCAATTACAAAGAAATAGAAGTGAAAATGGCACACGTGTATTGGTTTAAATGTTGCGTCTGGCTGATCTCCTGGAAGTTAACACACAAAAAGCACACCCACATACTAAAACAAGAAGACAACAAGAAGAGATTGTAGACGTTGTGTCTAGGGTCAGGGAAACAAGCTCAACTATTTACGACAATGGAAAAGCAAAGAAAAGTGAATATACTCTAGGAAGGGGTTAGATGGGAACCAATTGGCCTGTGTCTCAGGCAAGGGTCAATAACACAACAAGCAAGTTTACAAAAAGTCGGAGACAAATGAGCAAGAAAGCTGTTCTTGTGTACAAGTGGTGGGTGTATAGGTGGGATTGTGGGGGAAACCCACACAAGCATGTCGAGAACATGCAAACTGCTCCTGGGAAGGTCATTGGCGGGCCTTGAACCAGAAACTTTATAACTGGAAGGCCACCGTGCTACCCACTACACCACCGTTCCATAACTAAAACTGTACTTAAAAATGGCATTAGCTGTACTGGGTAAGGCGCTTTGGGCTGATGCACTTTTCTGTGCCAGGTTGATGACAATTTCATTATTACATATAAAGTCCATTAGGTAAATTTATATCCATATTAGACACAAAACTAGGTCAATTTGTTGGTTACCACAAGGATCCGCCACACCTCCCACATACACTATTGGTTTGTACTTGGCTTGCACAGATGTGCATCAGACTGAGGGGGATTCTATAGTTCATGAATGGAAAATGGAAATTATTTTCGGTAATCACATGCTGCTCTCAAGTATAAAGTTCTGCTGGAGAAAGAACAGTGTACTTCAGTGCCATGCCATTTCCTAAAAAAAAAAAAGGGTCTCAAAAGTGACTGTTCAACCTTATCAGAGCAACCACAGCTGCTCATCTCCAAACTTAGTATTTGGGGCAAATCTCTATTAATTCTCAATGTCTATGTTTGCAACTGCACACTACATACTATGTATGTTTCCTTTGGAGCTGTGTTCATGATTTTTAAATGATTAATCGATTAACAATCACAATGTGTGCATTTAACTTCTGATGCATCCTATGTCGATGCATATAATTTAAATAATCAAAGCAGGTCACGACAACCAAAAGTGACATCCCAGTACAGCCCATTACAGTTCAAATCTGTACTGTCTTTGATCACTTTTAGTCAGCACAATAACCATTTCCTTTCCACTTTGTAAATGATTTACTTAATAGAAATAGAGTACAGTGAGTTGAGCCTGCTTTTGCATCTGAAGTATTTTAAGCATCGGCTCAGCTGAAAGTGTCTAAATTGTACAAGATCTTTCTGATTTCTCAATTTGCTCAAATGATTGGAACCATGCTGGTTACATTACCTTGTATGACTAGATGGTGTGGCTAAAATTCCCAGTCTGGGATTTGATAAATGAGAGCCATGTTTGTGAAGTTTGGAATTAAATATCGCTCTAAGACGTCATTGACCACTAAATGTGAGTCTCAGAAAATCTGTAATTTTTTATACGCATATTAAATACTTGAGGTTGTGCTGGATGGAGCACCATCCCATTTTTTTGAATGCACCTGGGAAATATAGTCGCATGGTTTCCATTTTGACTGGTTAAAAATGAAATACACTATTTATTTGCTGTCAGACTCATCATCTGCAAAGTGCCATGTAACTCTGCAGCCGGCTCATTTCTCTTCTCTCTCTTTTGACAGGCCGCACAAGCTGTAAATAATCACATGGCCATAAGTAATTTCTTTCACACAGTCCCGGGATTCATTCTGAAGTCTCAGTTTATTGCAGAACTTTCTAATCACATTCTTTTCTTTTGATGTGATCGTGTTAACACAAGCTGTTGAAGGGAATGTGGATTGGATTGTTTTGTATCATATGGCAAAAAACATGTTAATGCACTTACTATGACTAGACTAGCTTGTGTATTATCTGCTAAAGAACAGTCATATATCCATGTTGGTTTTGTTGGTTCATGTAGGAGATGCTCAAAAATCTACAATGCTTCATCAGAGATGCTTTCAAACCTAAAAATCAAAGACCTTGTGATCCAGCTTTCCAAAATCCACAGATTTCCAAAAGTATTCATTAAATTAGACATTAATCAATCTGGTTCTGAACAAGACAATATGTGTTGGTGATTGAATGGTGGCTGGGATGAAATCCTACGGTTTAGGAAGAAGTATGAATAATCAAAAATATCCAATCGCCATCATACGAAGAGATTTTTTTCAGGGTCTGTTGTAAATATTACAATATGTCATGAAAGCCCTACAGTGAAAATGAACTGAGTAATCTTTCAAGTTAGAAGGAAGGAGTTTCTTCCTACTTAGCAGGAATCTGGAGGCCTGTGTTCCAGAGTGAAAAAAGTGTGATGGTGAAGAGAAAGCCCACCACTATCGCACCACCCCACACCTGCTGTAGGTGGCCAGCGTCTGTCTTCAAGAAGCCTCTTCATCGCCACATGGGCAAACAAAATCCCTCTTCAGAGCCAAACTGCTTCAAAACCAGCAGGCGTGAGCCATACATGTTTCTGGCATAAAAGTACACTGTGCATGCTTTTTTTTCTATTGCTGTGCTCTCAGACTTTCCTTGTGCACAAGGAGATGGAGGTGTTTTAACGTTTCCATGCCTCTTTTTCCTTTATCAGACAATATCAACACCATTCCTTTGATTCAGTGAGTGCCTCGTCAACTTATTGGCGAACCAGGGGCCATAGATGGCAAACTTGGCCAACCTTTTTATTTCTTGTACAATTATTGTTGTGCATAATGCTTAAAACTTTGATACACCTGCAATTAAAGATTTAACCACTATTAAAACTCACTAAAATCTACAGATGACACCTAAAAACTAAGCTGTTGTATAAAAAATTAAAACATGCTCGATGTCTATCTAAATTATATCTTTTTTTCTGTTGGTGTCCTGCTTCTTTTTCACTAAAAGAGAGAGAAAAAGCAAGAATCATTTCAGAAGAAATTCAGATAAGCCCATTAAAGTTTACCAAAGAAAAGCCTATAAATGGCATGGAAATAGAGATTACATGCCTGGAATGGAAGAAAATGAAAAAGCAGTCAAAACGTTACTAGATTGAGCACATGAATATTTAGGAGATCAAGCTGATGTACCAGATATTCCATATTCATTTTGCAGTGAGAACCAGAACCTAGCTTTTGTGTTTGCTTCTACATTTTGACATGGCTTTGGGTTATGTTTGTTCATAGTTTTGTTTTTGCAGCTCAGGAAAAGGCATCAGAAAATTAACTGTTTCAAAAATCTAGTTCACAATCTAGTAATTCTCAAGAATTGAAAGAGTAAATTGTTAACAATTGGGTTATTTTTTACCCCAATGCATATGGTTTTATTCAACATGTAAAAGAAATAAGGGCACTTACTCTGTAGCTTTTTGTAGTCTCTAGAAGACTGCAAGAGAGTAATGCCCTCTCTGTATAAGAGTATAACAATGAAAAATGTTATAGAGAAATTTCTTGTAACAGTACATCAACGGCTACAATCAGTTTAGAAAACCCCCATTTGCTAAATCTTGCTCTAATTCCTCACAGGTTGGAACTGGGATCTGATTGATTGGATGAGGGACCTTCCTTGTCAATCAAAATGTTCAAAAGACTATCAGTGTTTGTTGTGATTGACAGCGTCATGTGAAGATGCAATAGCCTGGAATATGTCCTCCACATTCGTTGAATTTCATTGTTGTCGATGCACAGCTACCTGAGACAAGATCGCTTATGGGCCATCTGAAAAGTTCCAAACCTAAATACATTTTGACCAGAATATGGTTAATAACTAAAATGCTCTGTTATGACCAAAATCAAGCCACACTCCACTGCTCAGCTGCTGGTCATCACCAGACTCCATTTGAAAAAGTATGGAACATTGATTATTTTGATTAGGGCTAAATAGCTTCAATATAAATCACTCTATTACGACCAAATTCAGGTCAAACATCACTGTTCTAATGCTTATCCACAAGTGCACAATGTTTCAGTTATATGGTTATACGGTTTTGTCCTTTTCGTCTTTTTTCCGGGTTTGTTACATACACAATAATTTTACAGGGAAATGGCATTATTTTCCAAGTTTATTTTTAACAGGTGTTGCAATTTAAACACAGCTAATTTAAATATATATTTTACTAATTAAATATTTAGTATTTTCCAGCTATTCAAAGAATATGCAAAAGTATTGAGGATGCATTCCCATATACTTAAGTCAAAGTAATTCATTTTACAGTGTTAAAAGACATTCAGATTCATCTAACATTTAAATATCCAGAATTTTTACATTTATATATTGTAAAACATATTGTACATTCTCTGCAAGTTTATATGTCCACAACTGGAGTTGGCAACAAAATGATGTATTAACTTTATGCTGCATTGCAGTGCACTTTTTATTGCAGTAAACCATATTCTCATGTTATTTAAAGGGTAAATTTCAGCTTACTTTTGTGAAATAGAATTTGAATAAAATTTACATACAAGAAGTGTACATCACTATTTGATCATAAATGACAATGAAAAAGTGGCTTATAGTGATAACTAACCCACTGTTTTTATAAACGACTTGTTTGAAGGTGAAATTTCCCAGCCTCTAACCAAATGGTATATTTCAAAGGTAGCTTCATGGTCAGTGGTGGCCAACTACACTGTGAAAATTGGATAGAGACTGAAGGAATTTGTGGATGCACTGTAGTGTAGTTTCTGACATGAACTGTAGTGTTCGACATTCAAGCAAACACAACCAGAAAGAAAAGACCTTGATGAAAAACAGAAAGTGAATTGACTAAACGAGAAAGACATCATCAAATAACACAAATCATCATTTAGTTCTTAATTACAGAATTAATGACTCGTTTTTTAAGACTTCTTCACATGTGACTAAGTTGCAACCACAAGTTAATTAGCTTCTGCAAATGTTTATTCTGGAGCAGGTTTAATTTACTCTTGTAGGAGTTTGCTGAAATCATTAAACTGACTCTTCTGTTTGGTCTCTGTATTGGAAATGAATGCAGATGTTGTTTTATTAATTATAAAGAACATAATTACATTTTGTTGATTGAAAACTTTGCTCATTTTCATATTTGGGTATTGTTGGGAGATGATGAAAATTAATGTTCTACCTATTTAGTATAATAGCTACAATATAAAATTAATTAAACAGTACTTTAATTAAAATAAACGGGAATCTGGATTCAAATAATAAATTCAGTTATAGTGTCAAAATGCAGTGCCATTTGCTTTCTACTAAACTTATAAACTCAGTTTAAAATGGAACACATTGTAATGTGTGTAAAGGAAAAACCTAACAAATATACATGAAAAATATTTTATCATGATTTTGATTGTTACATTTTATTCATTAATTTTGTATTTTTTATATAAATTACATTTTAAGGTTTTTAGAGTCAACTACTTTTTTCATATTTATTGACAATAGCACTAAAGGAAATGGAAAATAATCAGGTAATCAGGTTTTTTTTTTTTTTGATAGTGACAAAGAAATTAATGGTCGTAAAGAATTAGGTAAAGACAAGAAAGAGCCAAAGGTACAGCACAGTTGTGTATGTTTTTTGTTACTTCAATAACTCCAAAAGTAACAGTTGCATGTAAAATCTACAGTGGTTTTAATAATTGCTCAAACACATGCTGAGTTTAGTCTAGGTGTGAAGCATTCTAGGGCCCTGGAAATGTCAGGTTTATTAGGTGTGCAGATCAGTGATGTGTGAGAAACCAGGTGTTAATTTTCTTCTGCTGAAGTTTCATTGTGTTATTATAGAAAATTTAAGCAACATTATACTTACTTTCATGACCTGTCTGCTCTCATTTTACTACTACTGAACAATGCAGGAATTCATCGTATCCATGGGCGGGTGCTGGCTGCATCTGTTATTAGCCCGCCCACAAATACTATATGCATTATAGCTATATGCATAAATGCAATACTGACTGACATTGCTTCATATTGAGTAATCAAAAAACTTGGGCATGTGGCCTCTCCAATTTGGTTGCTCAAGTTGTATTAAGCTCTGTTGAAGTGCAATCTGAAATTACAGCGCATAGGCTGGAACTTCCTGTTCCACATTGTCGGATACATCATCATTCAAGTCAATAGAGTTGTTTTCATAGTGTGACCGGCTTGAAATAATATCAAGGACAGTTTGCTAAACGTTTTTTGGGAGGAGTTCATTTGGAGCCTCGGACTTATCAGAGTAGTCAGCTAGCCTGTACATTTGTACCCGCCACCCACGCTCTCGAACCCAGGGCAAGTTCAGATGATCTCAAAAATGAATTATTTTGAACTAATTATTTGTAAATATTAGAAGATTTTTCATTTGTTGAATAATACATTTCTGGCAAAAACTTAAATAAAAATAAATATGTTTCTTTTGCACATTCATCCGGCACAAAAAAGTTTCATCTGGCACAAAAAATCAAAGCCAAGTCCTTGAGTATTTTTCACATTTCAACCTTCAAATGAGACACTGTTCAGCCTAAAAGCATCTCTGAATGCAAACAGAGCAGACATTTAGATGGAAATGTCAAGTGGTTTAATTGAAGGCTTACTGTATAACAGCATCCTCTGTAATCACTGAGCGAGAGCTCAAACTCTGTGACCTGCTGATCAGAGATGCTGTGCAAAAAAAAAATAAAAAAATTTATTTCCCTTTTAGTTCAATTCTAATGACATTCTTGCTCTCAATGGCAGAATATTATTGGTATCGTATGCTGATTGTGTGCTGTGTGGGAATGATTTCTTTAAAAGTTTTTAAATTGTTGTATGCTTGGAAAGGTTGTGTGGTGAAAGGTTGGAGTATTAAACTATTAATAAAGTAGGGATCATATTACATGAATATAACTTAATAAACCCTACATAACAGATAGACAAAAATCGTATTTTCTGTATACATTAATTTGGACAAACTTCACGTAAATCAAACAAAGACTTTATGTCTCTTACACTGAAATATACTGGAATATATCTGAATCTCAGTATACAGCATCTATGCCAAACAGAACCCAATGTGGTTCCCCCAGTCATTCCATTCTGAAGTTTATTCTTGAATAATGTTAAAGTAAAATGTTGCTTTTTGGACCAGTCCAGCAAGTCATCTATGAGATTATTTGTCGCCCCTAAGTGTTAAAATATCAAAGCATGTTTTTGGGTTTTTTTTTTTTTTTGTCAAGTTAATGCTGCCGAATAGTGTCGTTTTTCAGGCACACTCAGGTACACAACGATGAAGCTTTCTCACTCTCTCTCTCTCTCTCTCTCTCTCTCTCTCTCAATCTCTCTCTCTCTCTCTCTCTCTCTCTCTCTCTCTTTGACCCTCAAAACATGAAGCATGAAGTTGAGAAAGTGTACATTTCTGATGTAATAATAATCAAGTGGTCCAAGTGGCCCCATGTGATAACAATAGTGAGTACTTTCCAGCACTAATGTGTTAACTTCAATCCTTCTACATCAGCAGCCCCAGCAACATCATATTTTCTAATGTTTAACATCAAATGAATCATTGAATAATTGGCAGCTCCTGACATCCAGCCAACACTCAGAACATGTTTGTTCCCCTTTGTTGTAGGAGCAGATCAGGCTCGTTGCCTGAAACGAGTCAGTGACCCTTACTTGTTAAGAAGAGCATTGAAGCCATGAGGCTTCCATCAAGCGGGCAGTGATATGGAAGAAGACCATATTGCCCTTTCCCAAAAGATAGGTGTAGCTAGAAAATAACACAGCCTTGGCTCATTCTGAAAGACTATATTATTCCCATTCATATTTTCCAGTTACCTAGACATACTCTCTGCCATATTCCAGACTGATAAAGACTCAGTAGTCATTGGAAATGTTATTGAAGTGTGTCGCAGAGAAATTAACCAGAAGAGAGCTGCATCTACAGTAAATTAAAGACCTTTTTCTTGAACAAATGTGTGACATGCTTCAAAAGGGGTCTTTATTAAAGTGGAAACTGAATCTCACTAAAAAAAAAATGTGGTCTGGTCATCTTTTATCCTGCAATTGTGTGCTACTGTTGTACCTTTACACCCAATTTAATACCAGCATGTGGATAATATTCTGGCAGAAACAGATTTTTTTTACGACTTTACAATTTGCTCTAATAAACTGCCTTTAAAAAAGTTTTGTGGGAATTATTGATATAATTTTTTCGAGTAGTACTTTTTTCTCTTTTTTTACTGTAAAAATAATGAAAAGTTTTTTTATGTTTTAGAACAAAAATCTAAGTGTTAAGATCGTCGTAAATCCCCAAGAAAGCAAAAAAAAACCTCATCTAAACTCTATACATTGTTCCAAGGAGTTTTTGTACCAGAGCTTTAAAAAAATACAAGCCACCTCACAGGTCTTGTACTTCCAAGGGATAAACCTTCTTTTCACCACTAGATGGCACTGATGCCACTAAATTTGGTCTGTAAATGAAACTGAAAGAGCATTTCTGAGAAACTGAGATCACATTTTTTCACATTTTAATTTGAATTACCTTGCAAATTAAGTGTTGTAACTCTTGTTATGTTCGTTTAAAATGTCAAAACTAATAACCTTTTTGAAACCTACACATTATATTTAAAATCGAAATGAAATGAGGGATTAGTCACGTCATTCTTACTTAATTCAAAACAGCATGCGATTGGACATTGATCATGTTATGCGCTATTAAAAGAGATAAACTCATCACAATTATATACACTTGTTTCCCCCTGCCAGCTACAAAATATTTTGTAATGTAGCAATCAACGAATGTAAAATCCACGTGATCCAATGCTTACGAGGAAACAACATGAAGGCCATGAAAGTTAAGCATAGCAGCTATCATGAGAACAGCTGGAATAAACACAACACCTCCACTATTGAACAGTATGTTGATGAGTAAAAAGCTCTCGAGCCTGATTAGGTTTCTGCTTTAATTGTTTCTCGAATTACTTGACCTTGGGAGGCATTTGAATTGAAGGAACAAATTGCATATTACACCAGTAAAGAAAACAAGCACCTTAATGCAGAGTCTTCTAAACATTTCTTAACAATGTTCAGCATTGTTTTATGGCAATTTTGCAATTTAGGCTTATTGTGATTTGAACAAAGCGACTGGGTTTTTAATATTACAGTTTCACCATTTGTCACTTCCTCTTCTTAAGAGCTTCACCCCAGGAATATGTAAATAGAATTATGATGTAAATCGTGGAAACAAGCTAATTAGACACCAACGCTTTCTAAGTGATAGTATCTTGAGCACAACCTTTCTTCTAAAGTGTTGATTCAATGTTTGCAGCTGAGAAATTAACACCCATTTGTCTCTGATTTAACATTTTTGGTGAGGTTAGTATACATTACCATAAAAAAGTAATGCGACCACATGTAAATGCATTTCTGTTTATGAAACTATGTATTTAATTCACACTAATATGATATTATATTTTTGTAACAATAATGTAATGAGACCCTTCACAGCCACAGGAAAGGTCTCCATCTGCTCTCTCCTGACACAATAATATATTAGTGTTTGTTTGTGAAAGCTTTGAAACTACTCCAAACTGTCAAATGAGCCACATCAGTAAAAATGAGAACAAACGACAGGGTAAATAACTTCAAATATGAAATACTCTAGCCATACATCTTGGCAGTGGGAGCCCCGATAGCTCAGGTGTGACATTCTGTGGCTGCCAAATGTGAATAATGGCAAACAGAGGAGAATGAACCCTTGATGTATTTGCAGTTCCGCCGTACCTAGCACAGCTTTTTATTGCCTTCATATTCTGCTCACAGAAAGAAAGAAAGAAAGAAAGAAAGAAAGAAAGAAAGAAAGAAAGAAAGAAAGAAAGAAAGAAAGAAAGAAAGAAAGAAAGAAAGAAAGAAAGAAAGAAAAGAAAAAAAGAAAGAAAGAAAGAAAGAAAGAAAGAAAGAAAGAAAGAAAGAAAGAAAGAAAGAAAGAAAGAAAGAAAGAAAGAAAGAGGGAGGGAGGGAGGCTCAAGGGGTTCAAAAAGTTTAAAACAATAATAGAATGAAAAGGAGTTATTCTAAATTCCATTTGAAAGAAAGAAGGAAAAAAGGAAGAAGGAAGGCTCATGGAGTTCACAAACTTTCAAACAATAATAGAATGAAAATCAGTGATTCAAAATTCCATAGGAAGGAAGGAAGTAAAGAAGGAAGGAAGGAGGGAGGGAGGATAGGGAGGGAGAGAGGAAGGAAGGCTCAAGGGGTTCACAAAGTTTAAAACAATAATAGAACGAAAAGGAGTGATTCTAAATTCCATTTGAAAGAAGGAAGGACGGAAGGAAGGAAAGAAGTTAGGAAGGCTCATGGGGTTCACAAACTTTCAAACAATAATAGAATGAAAAGGAGTGATTCTAAATTCTATTTGAAACAAGGAAGGAAGGAGGGAAGGAAGGAAAGAAGTTAGGAAGGCTCATGGGGTTCACAAACTTTCCAACAATAATAGAATGAAAAGGAGTGATTCAAAATTCCATTCAAAGGAAGGAAGGAAGGAGGGAAGGAAGGCTCATGGGGTTCACAAACTTTCAAGCAGCACTGTATCTTTAAGACTGGAGCTTGCCCTGTAACGAGGGAGCATCTGAGAAATCAACAGGCTCTAATAGTTTTTTAATGAGTTTATGCAATGCACTGGGGCAACTGTGTAATAAAGAACAAAGCCTGTTTAGAGACTCCAGAGCCCAATAATGCATTCAGGCAAAGGTAGCTTTAATGAACAGATGATGAGTGTCAGGGATTAGGGAGGGCAAGAGATAAATGAGGAAATCAGTATTTGTAAAAGGGGTCAAATTAATCTTAATGCATTCACAGAAGAATACAAGAGAAAGGCCATGAGGGCAGAAATGCAGCCAAAAGCACAAACCTCCTACGCATTTCTGTTCTGTTTGCCAGTTTTTGTACCTACATGGTAACACAAACACCTGTTTTATTTGTGTACTGAATGAGCTGCCGTCCTTCAACAGAAGAAGGCAAGTCAGCTCAGGATTCCTGCAAGAATAAGAGACGTCTGAGAGGAATAATATATCAAGGTATTCATGCAGTCGAGTCTGGTCACTTTTACCTCTGCATCACTTTATGTAATGCAAAATGTGTCAAAGCAGCTTTGCAAAAAACTGTCGGTAGTCATGAATTGGATTTGATGTTTCATCATTGTGAAATATGTTCAGTACATTGAGTACATTCTGTTCCACAGAAAGCTGGTTTTGTTCTGGTTGATTTAGTGATGATTCGGTTGAGTTTAATGGGAATGTCATCGTTGAAGGATTGTGGTTCACCGTAGTTCAGCTCTACCAACTCAAACTAAACAAAACCACAGCAGCAGTGACAAAGAAACAAACCCCATGGTCAAATCTCATCAACTGAATGAAATTGAGAACAAACCACTAGAGGAACCCAACTCAGTCGGGAAACCATGGAGCTCTCAGCACGTCAAATAAATCTTGTGAATTTATCAAAATAAAAGGTGTATTCCAAATTGCAGTTGATTTCTACATCCACTAAATATTGTAGATTAAACCACAGAACACCTTTTGTTTCCTTCTAGAATCAACATTTTATCTTAGACGCTATAGTACAAAATACTAATGTGGGCCATTGATTTGTAACAAGATTTACACCAAGATTTTCCTAATAATTTTGAATTAATTCAATTCCATGTTGCAAAAATGAGAACACCTCAATTATAGTCTTAGGAGAAAAGTCATACTTAGACAAAATTCTAATTAACAGGCATTAGATGAGTCTAATGATTCAGTTTAGAGGTGTACAGGAGACTATGAAAGGGCATTTCTTCCCTTTTGTCAGCAATGGCTCCTCATGGAAGAAAAATGTCACAAAATCAGAGAAAGGAAATCATTTCTTTACACAAAAAATGTGAGCTACAAAAAGATTGTGCAGAGAAACAATCATCCACAAAGGAAGCCTTTCCTAAAGCCCAGGCACAAAAAAACGGCTAGAATTTGTTTGCATGTCAATGTTGTTTTCACCTGATTTTCGACTGTAAATGGTATAATATTGTCAGAAAAAGCATTGTTTCCTCTGAAGAACATTCTGACAAATATATCAGACTGAGTTGTGTGTCAGAGCTATGCTGTTTGTTCCAAGGACGGATGATACGACTGATGAAATGTTATTAACATCATTAGGCTGTCTTGGCACACATTTCTTCCCCTCTCGGACTTTTACACCCTAAAGCATAGCTGTAATCTGGGTGCGACGGAGCAAAAGAACCTCAATTAGAGGTTGCAGTTTGGCTTCCCATGATTAAATTGAAATGAAAGTGTGAAATAGAAGGTGAAAGTGGGTCAGTGGGGAGGATTAGCTGGATGGTGAAGAGTGCATTTCTAATTACCATAAAGTGTAGACACCCTCTCTTGCCCAAAATGTTCCCTTCTACCGAACTTTTACTTTTTTCTATCATTTATATTACATCACAATTTGCTGACCCTTTGTTCAAAAGTTCATCACTCCTTGTGCTGTGGAAACTGAATGGGTCAGCATGTGATGTTAGAGCATCAAGGGTGAAATGAGATTTTTCATGAGTCTTTAAATGACAGGAAAAACTTACTGTTCCTGACTCTAGCTACAAAAAGACTGCCACCTACATAACTTATAATAAGAAACCACAATGTTCTAGTCCTCAAAAGAGAAATGTCATTTAACTTATTACCAACAAACCGCCACCTCTCTGCCCAATTTATCAAACAGACATTAAATCTAAACAGTCTGTCTTCTTGTCTGTCTTAGATAATTTTGCAAACATATTCACTCAAATTAAAATGTTTAATCAGTCAATGGCTACAATTGTATAAAAGACTGTTTGGGAACCCTTGTAAATTTGGAGCTGGTCTGTGGGTTGACTATGGTTGTTCTCACCATCCTGTGCCTCTACTTATCTAAGATTTTTCTTAATCTGCAACTTCAGGCCTTAATTTGAACTGTGCATCTTGTCTTCCAATTCCGCACAATGTTCCTCACAGTCGAAACGGCGAGCTTAAATCTCTGAGACAGCTTTCTGTATCCTTCCCCTAAACCACGATGTTCAACAGTCATTGTTTTAAAGTTTTGTTTTGAGATGTTGCCACTCTTTAGAGGAGAATCACGTACAGTTGGGCTCCTTTAAATATTTCTCATGTTTGAATTCACCTGTCTATGGAGGTCAAGTGTCACTGAGGTAACAAAACCAAGTTTGAGTTCAAATAATTAGTGTTAAGTTCGACAGGGTACGCTCTCCAATTGCTAACTGCCTTACATGATATAACAGAGCCCAGGCCGAAGAGAGAAGTCAGTCCTTCAGCTCACTAAAGAGAGCTGGATGTTTCATTGCGGGGACCAGGAATGCCAATATGGGTTTCTGGGCACTATGGGCACCTCAATATCCACTGACCCATACTCTGAATTTGTGCAGTGTACCACTTTGTGGCCGTGTTCCTGTCATTCCAAAGTGCTTCCACTTTGCACAGTAGACAGCAAATTCCATGATGGGACGTGTTGCGCCAATTCATGTCCGGTCCAATTCTTTTAGAGAACCAGCTTTTTCATGACCCAAGAACCACAATGAACTACGGTGAATAACAGCACCAGTTAGATTAACTGGCCATAGCTGGTCCATTTTGGAGCCAAGTTAACAACCAATGCCATACTACAGTTGATGACAGTCAGACTGCGTACTTTGCGTATAGGGAGCAGTGGCACTACTACTGTAGACACTGCAGTTGAAGCAGGTCACAATGATCACAGGTAAGTAAGTGTCTGATGTGTATCCCTGTTAAACAGAAGGTGAGATGATGATCTGGTGTCCAAGGTGATCTTAAACACTGGGGTAAATTGATGTGATTGGAGATTGGCTGTGTAGGTAAATGGTACTTGGTCTGGTTTAAGTGTTTCAGAATCAAATGGAAAGTGTTCTTGTGAATCCCTGACACAATAGTATCAAATAAATATTTCCCTGCAAATATATGCTCATAAGAGAGGTCAAATAGCTTCTCTTGTCAGTGAGTTTGTGAGAAGAGAGCATCATTAATTCAGCACGTCACCCCTTTTACCTTTCGCACTGTGCTCACGCTTGCTTTTAAAGCTCCTTTTATCAGGAATCACATTTTTGTGAATCTTTGGTGAATACGGTGTCCTTGCCCATGGGCCTCAGACATGTTTTATTTATGAATCTGATTAAGCCTGGTACAGTGTCCATTCGGGATTGGGAATCGTAAAAACGGCAAAGGAGAAGTGCGCTGTGTAATTTTCTTTCATTATATGAAGCTGTAGAAGAGGGAAGGCTCCTCGCTTTTAATTGAGAATAAGAGTGCACACAATGCTCTTTGAAATTCCCTGCTCAGCTTGCTAAATCAAACTTCCAATAACATTCAACGAAGGGCAATGTGTGGTGGTACTTCAGGGGCTGACATGCACCTCTGCCTTGAAGCCTAGACCAATTTTAAGGCTCTTTTCAGGCAAGTGCTCATTAATATGCCTGAAGCACTATCACCCCAACAAACATACGATTCGAGAAGTATTTGGTATTCAAAGCGTTTGGCTGATTGTTCTTTACCTTTCGTTGCACTTCATTGTTCAGTGACTCTAAACTCATTGTGAATTGGCTCAGATAGGCGCAATACCAACAATGGATTATGAAGGTGAGGTGCATGGACTATTCACTCATATACTCTAAGGGTTGCTCAAAAAAGCTCTGTAATGTTTTACAGCCATCATTTGAGCAATTCTAGCTCATCTAAAATAAAGCACTGTGGATTACTGTACAAAGTTAATAGTGTGTGGCAGCATCATTTCCTCTGTAGTCATAAAAGCATCCCATCCTGTCACTTACACCCATGAGTCTTACCTTTATTCAGGTCAGTCTGGCAGCTCATCTCTCCTCCTTTCTGTACTACCAAGTTAGTAGGATGCCATCGGGGGTCATCAATCCCCAAAACGACAGCTTGAAGGCCTTCTGCAAATAACTGCATGCAGTAGAGGCTCTGACAGCCAAGGCGGACGAATATGACAATAATGATTTTATCTATGGCACAGAGAATAAACCTGTCTGACCGATTAGATTTAAAGGCATGGGAGAGAGAAAAAAAGAGGTGTATATGAAGAAAGCTTTGTGGGCTTTTGAACCAGAGTGGACCACAATTATAAAAAAAATAGTCAACTAGTGTGGATGACCTTTGTTTATGAACTTATGAACTACTCTAACGATGGAAAACTAAAAAATAATTAAAGCTTCAACAGACAAGAACAGTTAAAATTTCAAGTAAAAAATTAAAATGGGAGCACCAGCTGGCGCTATAAATGGAAATGAATATTGTTATTTTATTGTTTTGAACACAGTATGCCTATCATAAAATGTCAAAATGGGTGAAAAAATCAATCTTATCAACGTCAAATGCTGTATTTTCTGGGGGGCTGTAACTGCTATCAATGTGCTATATCAATAATACACTTGGCAAGTGTTATTAACAACTTCCTTTGGCCATTGAAATTTCGAATTTCGATGGCCATTGTGCATAAATAATTTAACAAAGTCAAAAAAGCTTCAGAATTTAATATCACATATTAAATTTGGAGATTAAAAGATACTTTCTCTACTTTCGTTACAAACAAAAGTGGCCATTTTTAGCAGTTTTTTTTATAATCAACTTCCTGTAGAGTTTGGAAATGCATTCTTACATATTTTTAGGTCTTGGTACACTAACATGCATCATGAGCTAAAATACATTATGTGGCATTATGTGACTTTTGGAACCCCAACCAGATGTAATTTTCTGTTCAGTTCTGACGGGTATGAGAAATTTTGTGGCTTTCCGAGTGTGTTTAGATTCTATCTATGTGTTGCACTTTATTGCGAGATGCTCTTAATCTCATTGTACATATTATAATGCAAATTGTATATGTGTATAGTGACAATAAAAGGCATTCTATTCTATTTAAAAAAAATAATAATACGGCGAGCAACTACAATAAAGTTCTACGCACCTTCGGTGCTCAAGCCCAAACAATAAGACCAAGTCTTGGGATACCAACCTCTCCAGTTAGGAAGCACCACTAGCTGTGTGTCAATTTCATCTAGAAATGTGCAAATAGTAGAGAAAAGTCATGGATGTTTCTACAGGTAGTGGACACAGATCATTCCCATGTCCCATTCCTTTTTGGTTTTGGGCATTTTTGGGGTTTTTGTCCTCACCACTGAAATTTTTTCATACACTTACACTAATTCCATGTGCCAAAATTCACACTTAGTGATGAAAAAGGGCAACAATGAGGATTTAAACTTGGTAAAAAAAACTCTATTAAATGTCTTTTTAGCGTGTCAACGCCTGGGTTGTGTAATGGGGGTAGGGTTTTGGAATTGGGATGGTTAGGGATGTAAATCCATGATTTAGTGATGATTAGTACACACCCTCATGACAACCTAACAACTACAAAGAAGGTCAGGAAGACAGGGTAGAAGAAGATAAATATGCCTTGAGGGAAGATGACTGCAGACTGAAACCCCCCAATGGCAGGGAGCTACATTGCTTTAAATGAAACTCATCCCCAGCAAAAGTGCCAATGCTTTGGTTCAGGCATGTGAACAAACCAGTACACAAGTTCCGGGTAAGAGGCTTTAAAGGTTCTGATGTGGAGATATTAAGGTTTGCATGATGCAGTGTCTGCAACCAGTGGTAGGACTTTTATCTGCTTCTCTGTGCAAGGAAGAACATTTTCAGAGACCTTGCACCAGGATTGTCATGTTTGCATTGTCTGCACCTCTTCTAGCTTGAGCTGTTTGGCGGTGGGTCATTGATGGTCTGGGGAGAAATATACCACTATTTACTAGCTGGAGATGCGCTGACTGCCATCTGGTAAGGTAAAGAGATCTTCAGATACTTTATAAAACCATATGTTGATGTAGTGTGACTTCTTATGCAAAGTCAGAGAGTCTCGGCAGTTACTTCATGAGAAAGCCATTGATGCAGTAGACTCGCCTTTCCATTCTCCTGAATCCTGTTAATGACCTCTGCAATCTTGCAATTGTCAAGTAGGAACTTACAGGAAGTTACAGAAAGCCAAGTTTACTAAGTGGAAACTGCTTTTGATGTTGTTTAAATAATAATTTATGCATGTGAAGTGACAAGAAACTGTCAAGCCATTGCTGTTAGTGTGATCAAAATTCCTGTCATTTTCTCTGAAGCTCTTGGCACCTTCTGGAAGGAAATTGGGATGAGAAAACAATGTGATCAGCTCATCTGACTGTACTGGAGAGTATTCATATGCAAACCCAGACTAATATAACCTTTCACGCCATTTCCATCACTCCCACCCAGACCAAGATTATCTCTTCTAATCACCTTAACCCTTCATCTCAACCTACTGTCTGCTTACATGTGATCTTCCCAAATGAAATCAAATCCTGTCGACATTGCAGTTGTGGCGTGATTCATTTGTGTTCAAATATTCACATTATTAATTCTGAAGAATAATGCAAATTATCCACAGTTTCAAATATGTAAATGTGGCAGCATGTGTGTACTAATTGAGTACAATCAGAGCTTTGTTCTTCATCTGAGGAGATAGTCAACTATTTATATAATTATAATGTGGTGAATATACAACTACTAACATCCCATTAAAAATATTTAGCACACAGAATAAACCTCTAGCAACAAAAGTGAGTACATCTCTAAGAAACAATGTCTAAATTTTATCCAAAACATCAACCAGTGCCTAATAGATTGCCACTGGAATCCTCTAGACCATTACACACCCATCTGAATTTTCAATCTGAAGCGCCAATAAGATCTCACACATCTGACCAAACGAGTGGTGTCAACGAAAATGACGAAACAAAAATGGTGAATGACCAATGAAAGCTGGATCTTTTGATAACGTGAGTAGGATGTAAAAGAGCAGCTCGGTTGCCCTTATCCCACATTTTCATTGCGACTTTTCATAGCACAGAAAAAAGGAAAGAAAAGGTGCGCCACAAATCATCTCTTTTCTCCACATTTTTGTCAAACAGCTTTGATTTCTTCTCTGTGGTCGTCTTCTTCTTTCCGGTTTCCCTGTGTGGCGCTGAGTGCATCTGTTCAGATACTAACAATATTGCATCAATATTTCCACGACCCAGACAATGAGCATCCTGCTGAGAAGCCATGCAAAGATTTGTGCGAATCTCAATTCAGAACGGTGTGTAGAGGCCTACTCCACCATGATGGAGCTGGAGGATGTTGAAGACGTTGCTTTCCACCACTTTCTGTTTAAGGATGCCCCACAGATGCTCATTAGTGTTTATGAGTGGAGACAATCTTGCCCAGTCCATCAACTTTAGCCTCAGCTTTTTTGGCAAAGGAGTGGTCATCTTCCATGTATGTTGACAAGGTCATTATCAACCCTTAAAAAACTGCTCTACGGCCCAATCTCCAAAGGAAGGGGATCGCGGTCATCTTCAGTATGTCAAGTGCTGGCAACATTCGTGCAGCCCCAGACCATGACACTCCCACCACCATGACTGTGTTCATTCATATGTCTACTTCCCAAAGACAAACTCCAGATATCTCACAGAGCATGTGACCTACATCTTTGGTTGACCAAGTGCAACTCCAACTGTTTACAGGGTCTTAGCAATCTTTCTGTAGCCTAGACCATATCTCTACAGACCAACCTTTACATTTTCAGATCTTGCCATGTTTAATTGACCAGTATGAGAGAGCAGGGTCAATAACACCACATTTAACACCTATGCAAGAAAATGGACATTTTCCACGAAACTAGCGGTACAAACTCTTCTTTACTACTTTACATGTCAGAGGGAACACATCTCTGTATGCTAATATCCAATTAGTGAACAGGTATTGAGAAGTCATATGTTTCACTTAATTTAAGGCCTCTTGAGGCTTTTCCGGTAAAGATGGCATTTGCGGTACAGCAGATGTACCAACCTGTTGGTGGCTGTTCAAAGGCAGCCATGACAAAAGAACATAAAAGTGGAGCGAGAGGATTTGTGTTTATTGTACATGGTCATATGAAAATGTGTGATGAGCGCCAACGAGTGGCTCTTTTACATCATTCTCACATCATCAAAAGAGCCAGCTTTCATTGGTTGTTCTTGCAAAAAAAGGACTCAATATGGCAGTGCATGTCCCGAGATGTACGATGTCCCATTGGCGCCCATGAAACTTCGGACCAAAGATTCAGATCAGTGTGAAGAGGCCTTTACTCTTTCTATGGCAGACAGAGAAGCGAGACCTGCGTCCTTCAAATGTTGTTTTGAACATTTCAGATTTACTGTTGAATACGACAAAGAAGAAAAAGGACAATTAACAAAAAACTCACTGTTTGCAACCATTGTTTTACCAGAATTAATTATGCGAAAGGATAGAAGACGTGAAACACATCTGTGTTGGCTTCACCTAGCATTTTCTCCCAGCAGAACTGATTACAAATGACTAAATGAATAGTGTCTTTTTAACATTTATATATAACATTTGGTAAACGTTGAAGGTGTGAATTTAGTTACTTAATAAATATAAAGGGATTCTGGTCAGAGAAAAGCATCTGCTAATTAGCTTGAACTGAACTAGAAATTTTCTTTTGTCTATCCATGTGTTTTTAAACAGTGTCTTTCCCTAGCTTCCATCTGGAGAAGTGAAAAAAACATCATCAGGCTGTTCATTTGCTACATTTGGAATCTTTTTAGTTTAAACCTTATTTAAACTATAAATATATGATAGTTGTTATTGTGATAAATACCATAATTATCAGCACCTTTTACAATGCAATTACCAAAGGAACCCCAAGGCAGGATATTATTTATATCTGACATATTGTTTTCCATGTACGCTCTTAAATGCATAACAATATGTGGATGTATAACAAATACAGTGAAGGAAAGAGGTATTTAACACCTGTCAATTTTGAACTTTTGCACACAAAGAAATTATCAATATGTTTATATATTATCAACTTAATGGTAGGGTTTTTTCAAAAATCAGAGACATGTTAAGTGTGCATTTTAGAGAGTTTTTGCCCTAGCACATATGAATAAAATGTATGTTTGAACGATACATAAGCGATAAGCTAGCGATAAACAAGACTCTAGATAAGAGAAGTAATCAATCAGTTCTATTAAAAAATCGATACCATGTTACAACGTGGTACAATTGAATGGTTAGCAATTGATTTGGTAAAAAAAACAGTGTAATACGGCACGTTTTGCACTGTTTTCCAAAAAATTCAGAAAGCAAAATGACTTGTGCTTTGTTTTAGGGGTGTAACGGTTCACGGTATGTATTGAACCGTTTCGGTACGGCCTGTTCGGTTCGGGACACTTGCGTACCGTTTCGGTATTCGGTATTTGTATTAAATAATATAAATGTATTATTAGCGCGATATTAAGCGCAGCGGAACCATGTTCCTAGGCGAGTTTCCGCACGGACGCTATTGAGGGACGTGCAGCTGTACTGTGCGACACTCAATAGCGTCCGTGCGGAAAATCGCCTTTGGCTTCCCTGTTAAAATACATAACGGGGATAGACGAGTGGATAAATTTAAAGTTGTATGCCGACATTGTTCCACGGAGATCGGGCAGGCAACACATCTAACATTTTCTACTGCTGGAGATATTGTCACTGCAACCAGATCTGTGCTCTCTTCAGAAAATGTGGATAGGTTAATCTTTTTAGCCTAAAACTTGAATAGTTAGTTTTGTTGATATATAAGCTGAAGCTGTTGCTAGTGTTAAAAGTTTTCAGGTCCTAACTAGTTGCAGTATTTCATTTTTTATTTAATAAAATGTGTTTTTCTTTATAAAGAGTGCAATTTATTTAAAATATCACCCAAATGTGTCACTTTTATTTATTTTATGCAAGAATTCTATTGTGTATTGGCAGCTTTTCAAAATAAAGATTATGTAAGTTTTTATTTTTTTGTACCGAACCGAATTAACCGAACCGAACTCTCCAAGACACTGTACCGAACCATTTTAGCGTACCGTTACACCCCTACTTTGTTTCATGTTGTTTGGAAGGGATAAAGGTTTTTAGCTTTTCACTCACAATTAAAAAGAGCATTCAGGAGATTTATAAAAAACTTGGCATTCCCACAAAGTTTGTAATACTCTTGCAGCTGTCTGTCACTGTCTGACTGTGCAATCTCATTTGAGTTTGTTTCAGTACAATAGCCACATTTCAAGTCTTTTCATGAACTCTTAATCTTTCAGCTTTAATAATGCAGCAACCGTAGCCATCACTGTTAACAAAGGAACCCAAGTCAGAATTGTAATATGAAATGCTGCTCTTCTGGTATTAGCATTTCTATATGCACAATTTTGGTCAAAAATCTCTGATTTTCACTAAAATCAAGACTCTTTTCAAAACTGCCACCGATAAATCCAAGGTCAAACCTGAAGGATGCTTAATGATATAGTTTATAACACTACATTCTAGACATATTCAGTGATTTTCTTCTCAGTAACAGCTTTGAAAGACATTTCTGGCCTTCCATAATCAAAACGAGACAAAAAAAATCAGACACCATTATCCCTGAATTGAAGCAAATTAAAGTGTAAAAGCATTGATACCTGTGGTTATGCGGCATGTATTCTATTGAAATCCCTTTCCTTTATTCTGATGGTGCTTGTATTTTGAACAAATAAATACTTGCCATTGAGAAGTGAATACATTGACCTTGTGGTGTAGCTTGAGCATTTGCATATTCAAAACAAGTATCCGTTTAAAGTCATTTTTTACTGTAACAATAAGATAAATTAATTCCAACTTGACATTTACTGCCCCATTTCCTTCTGGATATTCCAGAAAATTCTATTGAAAGCCATGTTTAGTTTGAGTCAATGAATAGTAATCAGGATTTTTAATTTTCTTGTGATTTGTCTCTATTTAACTCTTCTGATTATGTATTTCCCTGTTCATCGTGTTGTTCATGGTTTTACAGCATATTTAATGAATTTTAATTAATGTTTGAATTTTGACTCAAGGTCATGATTAGTTTGAAGTCAATATAATGGTCTGTTTTCCTTCTGGAATTTAATGAGTTGTGGGTTCTACGGCTTATTTGATATGGCACTCTCTGTCATCTCCTATCCAGACTAAACTAAAAGTTACAAACATTTACACCATTCAACCTCGGAGCAAAAATTATTATTTGACTTGATCATGCTTTTCTTGCATGTTTGCACTTTCGAGTGAGCTTTATGAACATACTTGACTTTTACAGTTTGGTGTCAAGGGATGTCTGGTGTCTATGCAATGTGTGTTTTCATACATCCTCCAAGAATCCATAAATTAATTAGTTTAAGATAAAAAGTTCAACTTGTGAGAGTAGAAGTTTAATGTGTTTTTAATTGGGGTTGAGTGACTTCTCACTTGTTTTTGTGCTTTTAATATGTATACGAAATATCTTTTGAGAATTGGCAATGGAGTTCATATTCTTCATATCAAAAACCATTACAAGATCAAATTTTACATCAGAAATATTGGTGATTGGCACATTTTAGGCCAAAATGAGCAGAACTAGAGCAAGGCCGACAGAAAGAGGCTCTGAAGCTATTACAAAATCAGAGCTTCACCTGAAAATCAGCTTCCTCTACTCAGTAGTGCAAGTAAGCTTTTAGTGATAAAATGTCATGAAAAAAGACAAAATTTTTCTATACTGAGAGCATTGTGTATTGAGTGACTCATCCTCCAACGTAGGCCACATTGTCAACTTAACATCAACTAAGGGTATATTTACAGAACGGTATATTTTAATTTAGCCATAATCTGAAACAAAAAAATGTTAAAACACTTCAAGCTTAAATCCTTTACATTGTGTCTGTTTTTTTTTTTTGTTTGTTTTTTTGCCATTTAGTTAACACATTAAAACCGGAACTGTGATCTTCAGGCCAATATACACAACTTGAATTTTCTGTGTGAATTTCATTGGAGCCTGGGGGGAAAGTGTCCAGTGGACATTGTGAGAACAACTGGGTGATTTTGCAGATGATATAGTTCTACTCTCTCAGACACACACAGACTTAACCAAACTTCAATAAAACTTGGTCTTACCCCGAATACAGCTCAAAATCAACTCCAAAAACAGCAACCCCATTACATTCGGTAGAATCCTTTATCTACCTAGGCAGTGTTGTGAACGCCACTAAAGGGACAGATTACAATGTACATCCGTAGCAGAAGAATGATATTGAACATTCTCAGAAACATCTGAAACTCAAAGAACATCTCCACAACCACTAAGATACGCGTCTTCAACTCAACTGGTGACTCAACAACAAAACACACAGGCTGCAAACATTCACCAATACCTGCCTCAGAAAAATACTAAACATCCGATGGAAAGACAAGTGAACAATGTGGAGAAAAACAAACTAAGATCCCATAGATGTACAAATACAAAAGCCTGCCACAGACATCACCCATCAAGCCCTGAGAAGGAACCCACAAGGGAAAAGGATAAGAGGTCCCCCCAGGAAAAGCTGGAGAAGAAGCATCATTGCAGAAATGTCTGAGAGTGGGCTGAACTGGGGAGAGCTTCAACAGAAAGCCAGTGAAATGGAGTTTGTTTGCCAACAGCCAATGCACCGAAGAGGGACAAAGGGCTTAAGACAAGTCAAGTAAGGGGAAGGTGAAAGTAAGAGAAAGAGAACACAGCCTAAAATCGTGTCTTACAACAGCAAAGGTATCATTGAGAGACCAGGAACCAGAATATTGGCTTACATTTCCAATGCAACTAAAGAATTGAACAGAATGGCTATTTATGTATAAAGGACACACTCCGTTAAGGGGTATGTCACATGAGGTGGTGATAGAGAAAAATACAAATGAAATTGAGGCAACTCAAAAGTTTTCTTTCCCCAAGCAGTGAGTCATCTAATGAAAGTCACAGTAGTCCTACAGACATAAATCAATAGTTTTTATGCTACGCTTCCGAGCTAAAATGCACCCTACCCTTTTGTTTTGTTGTTTTTCCTCTATACCTACATTCTATCTTCAAGGCTATTTCTGGCTTTAGAAACAATATGAGTGTGAAGATAAACACATTTGCACATTGCAGATCAATCGTGTTTCAACGCACACTTCTCAGAGCAGGTAATCTTTCATAAAGACAGCATTTCACAAGCTCTCACACTTCCACATATATATATATATATACAGACCTATGCAGAGACCACCACCGCAGAGCATTATGATTAATGACCCTTTTTCATATTCTGCTATTTTGGGGGCATGAAATCAGCATGAGACGGTAAACATATGTAATTTAACATACGTGCAGTTTCCTTTGCTTACGTAAGCTTTTACTCTGATATCCTACCACCATAAAATGCATAACTGTTAAGTTTATGATGAAACCTTGTATTAAAATGTAAATCTTTCCGTGCAGGTAGATGCAGCGTGGCACTGTTGATGAGTAATTGCAACAGGCTACCGAGGAGAGAGAAAACCTGATGCTGAAAGAAGTTTATCCAGAGGTCATCCACATTTCAGTAAGCTTTGATCCTCAATGGCCCCGCCAAGATATTTGACCTCCCGGTCGCAAGCCACAAGAGCGAGCAAATGGAATCGGACACAGACTTGCTGGAGAAGAGAAAATAAGACGCAAGGATTACGGAGAGCCCCTGAATAGCCTCAGACGGAAAGTTGGGAATTAAAGGCTAGATAACAAAGGAGTGGGTTATTGGGTGTTATCATGTGTGAGTGGCATGTCGATTCACAGGCATTCCGGCTGGATGCAAGGTCTTGTCACTCACATCCAGAGCTCCGTGCAGTCACAGGAGTAGAGTTATACAACTGCAGTCACACTCCATTCTCTCTAGCTTTGTCTCTCTATCGTACAGGGTTCAAATGGGTCAACCCTTGCTTGTAATACCTGTTTTTCTTCTTAGCTACAGATAGGTGCTGTGTTGGATGAATGGCGAAGTGCTCATGTCTCCTTAGAGTAGGAATAGCATTCAGCAATGATATTACAGCACATTATGTCTTTAGGCCAATATACACAACTTGAATTTTCTGTGTGAATTTCATTGGAGCCTGGGGGGAAAGTGTCCAGTGGACATTGTAGGAACAACTGGGTGATTTTGCAGATGATATAGTTCTACTCTCTCAGACACACGCAGACTTGACCAAACTTCAATAAAATTTGGGTCTTACCCCGAATACAGCTCAAAATTCAAATTGAAACCCAATCAAATATGGTATTTGTAGTTTGATCAATAGGATCTAATCTTTCAAAAGACTGGAAAGTTCCTTTCCGTCTAAAGTTCTATCTATGTGTTTTTTGCCTTTTGTTACTTTGAAACATGACACTTTAATCACTTAATACAAAATATATGAACTGTAAAAATTGGGAAATACACACTTGTGTGTATGTCCAATGACACCAAAAAGGAACAAAGATGAGCAATTAAATAAAAAAACAACCTTCTTGAGATTTATTCCACAATTTGAGTTTTAATTTTGAGAAAATTATCAGTTTCATTTTACAGACCCCAACAATTTTTTAATTATATGTAATATAAAAAATTTAATGAAATGGATGTTTTTTTGTGTGTGTAAAAAGGAAGTTGGAGTTGTAGTAAAAAATTATGACAAATTGTATAGTAGTAAAAATGCTGAAAAAGGCCTTAGATTTCCAAGGGTTAAAGGAGCCATGAACTGAGAAACCAAAAGAAACCAACAGATTTTGTGGCATATAATGCAAAAGCTGCTGCAACAATAACACAACAAAGACAGTTTCAAACAAATGTTTTATTTTATTTAAAAACTGCTTCAAGGGATCAAGTGACCAGAGTTCCCCTTCATTTGCAAACTTTGACGTATGTTAAATGATCAACTAGGAATGATCATCAGAGCATCCAATCCTCTCCAACCAATAGCAACAGGCCAATGAAGTACTTCATTGTGCAATGTAGAAATTAGCATACCTCACTTACACTGGATATATAAGCCCAGGTGGTTGCCTATAGATGCAGTTGTCCGCTACGGTATCTGAGCTTCAGGTCCAACCAGTTAAGTTTGAAGAAAGCTCTCGCCTTAAAAGAGCAAATTCATTAATTGTAATGTTGTAAAAGTTCATTAATATGTCATGTATATAAATTTTACATGAAAAACTGTATTAGTCAGTAGTGTTTGAATAAAAAATGGACTGTTTTTGTTGAGTTATCTGAGCTTGGTATGCTGCCGAATAGTGTCGTTTTTCAGGCACACTCAGGTACACAACGATATAGCTTTCTCTCTCTCTCTCTTTCTCTCTCAACCGCTCTCATTACGAACAACCTCACAAACATTTGACTAATTGATCATTTATAGAATAAAGCATTAACTTTTAATGGGTTAGATTATTCCATGTTTAAATTCTATATTGGTGAAGATAAACTCCATGTAGTAAATATAGAGAAATTGTAGTGTGAATCCTAAACTTAAAAAAAGAAATGCAAATCGTGGCCACCTTCGCAACCAATTAACAATGATTTAAGAGCCAGAAAAAGATGTGTATTTGATCAAATCAACGTTTTGGTGTACAATTGCTATATCCTTATTATTGGAGATCCATGAATCAACCCTTTGAAGCTACAACAATTTCAAATCTTCTGGTGTGTTTGTGAGAGTTTTTTACTCCTCTTCCAAAAGTGAATTAGTGATGACAGACACTGATCTTGGATGATACGGCTTGGCTCACAGTTCTGTCAGACTGCAGACAAGTCATGTTCCTCCAAACCAATCTCGCTAATCTATGTCTCTGTGCACAGGTGAACAATCATCTCAAAGAAAAAAGAAAAGGTCATCCCCAAACTTTCATTCCCACATATTAGGCAGAACCCAGCTCCTGAAATACATCCACGAAATGAAACATTTGGCACAATGTAATGAAACAAGTACCCATCTCATGGAAACCACCAACACCCATAAAACTGAAAACTGAGAGATGGAAAGGCTTGAAAGTGTGTCTCTATTAGTGGCAGCATGCTTTTCACCACACTTTGTGTTGCACTTGGTGACGCATTACATGAATGCAGCTGCATGGCCATGGAAGTCCATTTCCTGAAGCTCTCTACACACTCTTCTTGAGATATTCTGAAGGCCACATGAAGTCTGGAGGTCTGCAGTGATTGACTCAGAAGGTTTGTTACCTCTGCATGTTATCCACTTCAGCTGAACCGTCAAGGTACCAAACAGAATGATTTGGTGAACTAAAAAGCCATGCACTCAAAAATTCTACAAATTATTGAATCTGTCTTGGTTATTACAGTCAGGAAAGGTTGTTCGAGAGGAATATCTCAGATTTTATTTTAAAACCTGATGTTTATGTTGATATAGCACCCACATGTTAGAGGATCAATGCTTATAAATAAGAAATCCATTTATTTTATCTTCTGAAATCCATTAATTGCAACATATGTAATGTAAAAAGGCAAAACAGAAATGGGCTTTCAACTGATATTGTACCCTGTCATCAAAATAAATCTTTCACAATTCTGGAATTTAATAACACTTTCTTTGAGCTTTTGTCTTGTAATCATGATGATGCTGAATATTTTGCTCATTCGTGTATGACTACCAAAATGTGGAATTGAACTCAAAATGCATTACAAAAACCAGTATTTTCAACAAAAATGGCCAAACAATATAGCCTGAATTTCTTGTAGGTGTATATGACAACAATCAGTAGGTTAGAGATTCTCCTGATTACTTTTTAACTAATTGAAAAGTACATTGAATGTGTGAAGTATCCTCTTCAACAGTAATCATGTGTAGTGGTCACAGAGCATGAGGATAGGGACAGTCAAATCTCACTAGACTCTAGCAACTCTCCTCTTCTTTCGGCCACTGTCTTTCAACTGGACCACAGAGGCCATCTGTTCCCTGGCCACAACATATCTGGTATCCACTGGGTTGACCACAAGCCCAAGCATTGTTTCCAAGAAAGATAAGTGGTGCTCTTCCATTTCGGGCTAATGAGGAGACAAGGGGGTATGTCTCTTGTCACACAATATTGCAGCCTTTTGTGAAAAGTAGCAAAAATACACACTTTTTAAAGTTTTCTTTTTAGTGTATTTTGTTGTGACTCACCGGCCACTTTATTAGGTACACCTGCCCAACTGCTTGTTAACGCAAATTTCCAATAGATGGTAAAGACGATCTGCTCGAGTTCAAACAGTGCACCAAAATATGTTAGAAAGGTGATTTAAGTGACTGGTGACTTTGGTTTCATAGACAAACTAAGAAGTTTGGGAAGATTTTGTTCATTTATTTTATTAGGAGCTTTTCACTTTGCTGTGTGAGACGATCACACACAAGCGATAACAATCGAATACATAAAGCTTCTCAAAAAATTCCCCCTAATAAAGATACAACTAACATCCAGGAAAATGTTCGAATCACTACAGTGGAGGAAATACTGAAAAAGATCCAACAGAGGTTCAGAATCAGCTTGAGCAGGATTTAAAAAAAAGAGAAAAATCTTGCTGGAGACTTGCTTCTTATGAGCTCCATTGTACGATAAAAACTCATCTAAAAACGTGCAAAGATAGCCAAATAGTGGGGATTGCAGTGCATTTGGGAGGGATGGAAGATGATGTAGCATCACACTTGCCCGAAGACTAAACATAAATTCTGACACAATGTGTTATGGTACATTTTAAAGCTGTTTAAAGTTTTGAGCTGCTAATAATTGAATGGCATTTTTCTATCATTTCATTCTTTGCCTTCCTTTGTTTCAGAGCATAAAGTCTATATGTTCATCCTTACATCTCTGGTATAGCCTCGGAGGAATGTGTCTTGGAACTCACATACAAAAGGGATGCCCAGTAAAGCTGTTCCTCCCCTGGCTGTCAGATTTTATGAAAAATATGGCACCGTCGTAAAGGAGCTGGTCTTTTTGCATATTGCTTGTGCTTGGCTGCCATCAAGTGGGCTGATTTGTCACAACCAATGCCTTTATTTTATCCAGTTAAAGCCCAAGGACAGCATGGGTTGCTCTGCATTGGCACCTTGTCCAGGTTTACGCGTATGATTGCACAAGTCAGTCAAATATCCTACTGAAAAATATAGAATTCATCAACTGAGAGCAAACCTGGAACAGTGACTTTAAGAAATCGTCAAGTAAAAGCATTAATTATGTTAAAACGCAGTTGGATATTTGCCCACCAAAAATAAACACACAAATGTTTCTTATACCTCTAAAACAAGTGATGAATTAGGACCAGCTCAAAATGTTTTAGTGGGCTTTTTCTGCTCCAGAGCTCCATCGGGAGTTTGTGCACATAATCATCCACTCGTTTTCTTTGGCCTTTTCAGGGTCACAGGGTTTTGCTGGTGCAGCACAGTTCGGGCAAAGGTGTGATACACCCTGGACAGATCGCCAGTCCATCACAGAGCAACACACACATTCACTCACACACTTCACCTTATAAAAAGGGAGTACACGGAGGAAACCCAAGCAAACACTCATGTTGTCCTTAATTGTTAACAGTTTATGTGTGATCCAACTTGAGCCATGAGATTAGAGAGGTCAGATGCATGAGGTTTTTGATTACTCAATAGGTAGCATAAGTACATTTTGTAGGTCATAAGTGCTCCTATAAAGCAGATTCGAGAGCGCCGTGTTATAATTTAGACATGTTTTATTGTGAGTTATTTCATTTTGGGCTCACAATGGACTTTGTATGGTTGAATTGCCAGTGTGTCCAAGGTATTCCTATTTTGCTATGTCAGCTAATCTGCTAATCAGGGCCTTCAGTGACCTAAGTGTAGATTTCAAATAACCTTTTGAAAGTCATATGGCTGTAAAAATGTTTCTGCAAGTGTAATGTAATAGTAGTGGTACTAAAAGTTGGACTAAGACAGACTATTCCCACTAAAGATGCAAAGCACAGCCCACCAGTGATGTAATGTGAAGCATGGAAAGCTTGCCCTTGTCATGATTGTCATGTGACAAATGTGTCTGACAGAACTGAGTAAAGAAGATGAATGAAAACCGTAATGTAAGCATCCAAAGATATGGGTTTGTTCTCAATGCACCACTTTGGCAAGCTTAGCTACTTAGCTATTTATCTTTCAAGCCTGGACCCTGAAAGCTAATGTCTAGATCCTGGGAAACGCTCCATCTTTTCTTTGGTGAAATGGCAAGATCTGAGTTGGATTCGGGCTACCTCATCAGTTTTGTTTCTTTGTTTTTGGTTTTTTTTTTGTTTGTGTGTGCATTCCTTCTTTGTCCTAATGAATCACATTAAACTCATAACTGTCAGAGAAGCTCGTAAAATGGTAATCTCATCTCAAGGAATATTGAGAACTGATGAATGTGAGGCAGCGGGGATTGCTCATGGTGTTGTTTTATTTCTTCTACATGCAAATATATTTTTGCCTCTGGTTGAGTTTTCAAATATGCTTGGACACCTGTCAAAATAATTGAGTAAATGAATAGTATAATAAAGCCATAGCAAAGGTATTTTATGAATTCAAAACCATGTGTTTCCTGTAGGGGGAAACATATGTTATACACAATTATATACAATATAGATTGAATTTAGATTATGTGACACAACCGATTGAAGCAATCATATGCAAAAATAACAAAGTGTTCAGATTTTCTCCAAAGAATTAGCTTGTATGCATTTGTAGTTTAATTGTCAAAAGAAGTGAATGGTGACTTGATTTGATAAGTAACAATAAAAAGTACACCATATCAGAAATTAGATTTGAAATTGATATGATTCTGAAGTCAATATGAAGTCCTGTGTTGATGATACCTAATGCTGACTCTATATCACAGAACCTATGGTATGCATCAAAGCACCAGAACCTTCCACTGGTCACTGCATGTTGAAATGACAATGTGATGTCTGCACCACTGGTCTGTTGCCTCCAGCTGTCCACACGGCCTCTCTTTCATCCATCAGCCTGCCTTGTCTCTCCTCGGCCACCTGCCAAGCATTGGCCTAGAGAACATCTGAGCCTTCTGACTCTGGGCATACAACAAGAAGCAAACCAATTGAGCAGTCAAGTGACAGTAAGCAGAACGCTCAAGCAACAACACAAAAACTAAAAACAGATGTCATATTCAGAACACATCTATTTCTGGCAGCATTAAAACCCGCTGTTAAAGTTTCATTTTTGTCTCTGAAGCATGGATTATTATTTGCTTTAGTTGTTTTCCTTGTCTTATTCTTTCCAGCTGGGGACTCTTAAGCGATCTCCTATGAATGCTGAATAGATGGGCGCTTCTTGCTAAAGTGGTGTGCTTGTAAACAGATGCAGCACTTATGAGGCTTGGGCCATGCAAGCGCAAAACCAGAAGTAACATGTCATTATGCAAAAGATGTCTCCCCAGGCTTTGAGTCTCTTCTCTTCTACTGCTGCCTGCTCTCATGTGTCTCATCTGTTTCCATCTATCTCTTTCTTTCAGCTGTGTCTTAAGTTCAGAGATGCTCGCTTCAGCTGTGTCCTCTTCATAGAGTTGCGTGTGCATTATAATCTTGAAGCGGATGCCTTTCATCCTCTCAATCTAAAAGGGATTTTTTGGCTGAAGAGTGTATAAAGCATATCAATTCCTTTGGCAATTCCATTTTTTATGTATTTTTTATTTTATGCTCCAATCAAAGCACATATTGTTTTTATTTATTTTACATACGTAAATTGGTTACTGGCCACTAGCTGCTGTAAAGGGACCTGTGCAATCCTGTGAAACTACTTTTATATATCATGGCTTGTCTGAGTTTTATGTATTTATAAAAGCATAGCAGAGCATAACCGTTAGAAGTCTGGGGCCTATTTGAGTCTTTTTGACTACTTTACACTTTGCTCTAAAAAATTACCTTTAAAACAGTTTTTGTGGCAATTCTTGATATTATTTTTTTAGTACAGCCTTTTTTAGTACAGTGTCTTTTTTTTTTACAATTTTTTTTTATTACGACATAATAACGCAACAAAAAACTGAAATCGTAGTTGTAGAATACTCCAATTCCAATACATTTTTACAGCAAAATTCACAAATCTCCTTAAAAGCAAAGACACAGTCAAAACAATGTGAACAATGTATAAAACACCAAAACCTAAAATTTATACACCGTTCCAAGCACTTTTTATGCCATTGTGCTTTTTTGTGCCAGAACTTTGAAAAACACAAGCCTTATCACAGGTCTTGTACTTCCAAGGGTTATCCCTTATTTTCATCAGATGCCACTAATGGCGCTGATTTGGTGTGTGTAAAATTAAACTGAAAGACGATTGCACATTATCCACATTTAATTTGAATTACCTTTGTGTCATAACTTGTGCAATGTTTGTTTAAAACCGAAAATATTAAAAATAATAATCTTTTGAAACCTAAAGCAACTCTTTCAAGGTTTTAGAAAGAAGAGAGAGAGCGAGATCCACAACACCTTGACTTATAGAGCCTAGCTGTGATGTAAATATTTGAACATTTTTGGTTCAACAAACTGAAAACTTCTTTCATATTGTACAGAAGCAACGTGTCCATGTATGCATGTTTTACGAAAGACTAAAATAAAGAGCATTGTCACCTGTCATTCATTTAACTTTACATTTATGTAAAATAAGAGTCTGATCATGCACAGAAAGATAAATACTCTTTCATTTGTATGAAGTCTTTAGGCCCATCAGAATACTGTAAAAGGCAGAAAAACTTTAATAGTGCTAAACATTGTTTGTCCTAGAAAAATCTGAATTGTGTCTCATCCCATCTATATTATTGTGTCACCACCAGGTTAAAATACCACAGGTAACCATTCTTTCAGCATTCTGACATTACAGAATTTATTAGTAATAGGTCATCACATGAAGAGGTTAATTTTATCAAGTTAACTGAGTTTTTTTTGGGGGGGGGGGGGTAGACAGCTGGCTTTTCATGATGTTCAGTGGCATAAGCTGTGATGGTGTGATTAATTATCACCGACTTAAGCTGTGGATCGCAGGGAGTCTTCACGCAAGCTTCATTTTTGAGTCGCATTTCTCAGTCTGTAAATAAATTTGATGTGAGACTTAATATGGTCATATGCAAAAAGGAGCATTCATGTACTTCCATAACGATCACATTTAAAAATCACAGGGGGGAAATGGCTCGATTTGAAGCTGTTATATAATAAGGGAAGTGTGTGGAAGTATACTGGAAGTGTTTTCCTAGTGGTTTTGATATGAAATGATATTTAACTCTACTTGTTTTGTTTCGCTCACCAATTTGCCTTTCCTGTATATGATTGCAAATAGGTCAGAAAAAACATTAGATATGTATGGAAACGTACTACGCTTCTATACACTACATACGTGATGTACAGATTTTTAATACACGCAAATTTGTGAGAAAAGTTTACTGCTTCAACTTAATCTGGAAGTTTTGGTATAAATAACTGTAAATAATCAATACTCTAAACTAACAATTATAGCGTCTTCATTTTTAAATCAAACATATATGTTTTTAAAATAATTGACATCTATTTCCAATCGAACAATTAACGTAACGTCTTTTATTTTGTAACAAAATAAACCGAACTTCCTGTTAGTGTTTGGAACGCTAGCGCTCTGTTCACCCACAGCTACTGAAAGCGGATTCAGACAGACAGCTGTGCTGCTAACCTTCAAACGTGCTAGAATCGGCAATTACGCGTCTGACTGAATACCAGAGGAGTGGTATAAACAATCCCTTATATATGCATCGCCAAAAAGGTTTCGTTAAAGCCGTTTAGGGATATATTGCTGATTACTGTGGTTGCTAACAGCTGATTGTTAGCTAGTGCTACGGATCATAACAACCAAAACAGCATCAGTATCATTAGCATGTCTCCACATGCTGCTAACCACTGAAGTTGTTTAATAATCTTTCAATTTGGATAAAACGCTGGACTTAAAATCATCTTATTATTTTATCTACCAACCAGTGTTGGTTAGCTTAAGTGTTACACCTTATTTAGATGAATGTCTTTTGTTTAATCGCATGTAGCTATTACGTTTTGTGTTGGTTTTTCAGCTATACAGTCGTGTTTTTCTATGTCATGTGTATTAGTTTTTTTGAAGATATTTATCCCATATATGTTGAATCACATGTTATATTATACATTTTTATATTTATTTAATTAATGTTATTTTTGACACAGGAGTGAGTGATGAATGTGTGTTAATGTGCCAAACAAGAGGATTTTCGCAGAGGTAGTGAGTCCATTACTTTCCTCGCTATCGCCATCCCAGACATGATGACTCCCCGGCGGAAAGTCACAAGGACTCAAAGTTTGGGAGGAGGAACTTCCAACTCTCCCTGGCATGAAGATCCCAAAGACTACATTAATGAGCTCTCACATGAGGTGCTTTGCCACATATTTCGGTTAGTACAGCTTTCCAACAACACCCTTCAGTGCTTTAAACATTTGTAGTTGAGAGGCCAATACTGCTAAACATTATTTGGCATCGCTTGGTTTCAAATTCCACAAAATGTTAAAAATCCATTACCCATTTTTCCCAAAATGCTGCATATTCATTCCATCAATTTAAAGTCATTTTTTGTGTGAAAAATAGTAAAAATAAAACGAAAAAATTACTCATACAAGCTGATTCATACCAGCTTGCTTATAAAGTAGGCAATCCAGAGCCTGAATTTCTCTTTAAAGTGGTCTTATTAGGGCTTTTCGCACTTGAAATTGTTAACCCTGGATAAACGGAATACTGTGTTATCTGGTAATCATGTTTCTCTCTGCTTATACTATACCAAGGGTTAATAGTTAAATTAATCATTTACAGAGTTTCACACTGCCCATTCCTAATGTTCATATTTGCATAATTGCGATGTCACTGTACCTGGTTGAATGTACAGCAAGGAACAGGCCAAGAAATCACAGAACACAGAAAAAAACGGATTTCCAGCGATTGGGAGCTGTTGCCAAAAATGTAGAGAAAAGAGGGGATTTGTGGCACGCTGTTTCTGTCCTGTTTCCTATTGAAATTCGCTATGAAAATGTGGAATGATGTAATTGAAGCTTATTTTGGTGGGACCTTTTTTTTTTTTTTTTTTTTTGTATTTCGGAACCAAAACTCTTCATATACTGCAAAAATTTGCATTTTACAGTGCCATCTCCGACTATGGCCCAGGGGCTCACATTGTAGCATAGTGGTTTTTTTTTTGTTTTTTTTTTAAAGTTCTTTGTTGAATAAAGTTCATCAACTTTGGATTCAATTCGTCATTGATTGACACATTTGACAAACGCTTCATCATTATTTCCACAGATACTTACCCATGCAGGACATAATGTGCATGGAGTGTCTATCTCGTAAACTGCGGGAGGCAGTGACTCTGTACCTAAGGGTGGTGAAGGTGGTAGATCTTTGCGCCAGCCGCTGGTGGGAGTACATGCCGTCAGGTTGACTGCCTTTTTTCATAAGTGGCGACTAAAATAATATACCAACAAACACTGAGATATTGGAAGCTATTTTTGTTTTTGCATGTCTATTATAGGTTTTACAGACTCTAGTTTCCTCATGTTGATAAAGAAGATGCCTGACCTGGAGCAGCTCTATGGTCTTCATCCGCGTTACTTAGAGAGAAGAAGGGTCAGGGGTTATGAAGCCTTTAGTATTCCTGGGGTTTTAGAAGCACTACAAGCTTGCCCCAATCTCATAGTGAGTCCATATTTAATCCAAAACAAATGTGAGGGTCTCAACATGACAATGAAAGCAATGTTTAAATTTCCAGGGTGTTGAGACATCTCATTTGGAGCTGGTGGAGGCTATATGGAACTACATGCCTCAGGTTCACATTTTAGGGAAGTTCAGGAACCGAAATGGAGCCTTTCCTATCCCCTCAGAGAACAAACTCACCATTCCAGCAGGAGCTAAAATTCAGACCCTCCATCTTGTTGGTGAGTTCATTCAGCTGCCGTCTGTTTTTTTTTCTTGATATTTTTCAGCCATTCTCTTGTTCGTACAGGTGTTAATGTTCCAGAGATCCCCTGTCTGTCCATGCTCAGGCACCTCTATCTTAAATGGGTGCGCCTCACAAAGCCACAGCCTTTCAAAGACTTTCTATGTGTGAACTTGCGTACGTTCGTCATGAGGAACTGCGCTGGTCCCACTAACTCTCTGAAGTATGTGCCTCTTGTCACCGGTCTGGCCTCTGCCCGAAACCTAGAGCAACTGGAGCTGGTGAGGGTGCCCTTCTTGGGGGGGCTGATTCAGCATGTGGTGGAGGATAGCTGGAGATCAGGTAAGAAATGCACCTCGTCAACTTTGGATCCACAGATGCAAAGCTTCCTAGATCATTTCATGTTTAAGTTCATCTCGATTTTACTATGGACAATTACCTACTGAATTACCTTTAGAACTGTTGTTTTTATTTGGTGGCAGTGCTTGATTTAATTTTTTTAGTACAACTACGAATATTTGCAAATATTTATTTTTTTTGTACTGCAAAAAAATGGATTTGAAACATTGAGATGTTTTCGGAAAATCTAAAATGATGAGACAAAATAAAATCGCAACGACAAGGTCAAAACAATATGAAAATTGTATCGAAAAGTATGCAAACCTCCTCTAAACTGTATACACTGTTCTAAGTATTTACTTGTGCCATTAAGAAGTTTAACAACACATTATCTCAAATGCATTGCATATCCAAGGGTTATCACTTCTTTTGCCCACTAGATGGTGCAGATTTGGAGTCTAGACCCAATTAAAAATTAACGAAAACTATGCATCATAACTGTTATGTTTAAAAACAACCATGTCAATGCTAAAAACTAAATTTGGAATCTAAATTATACTAGTGGCAGGTTGCATCATACCTACGTAATTCACACCATTAATAAATGATGGCGAAAATCAAATAAAAACATGAAATTAGTAAATGTTTCTACCATTTTCATCTAATTTGAGAATGGAGTGGTTAACTCAATACAAACGGAACCAATGGACTGAGTACTATATAGATAGTACCACACATTTTGAACATAACTTTGTTAATCAAAAATGTTTGTAAAGAATATTAAGTTAAGTCTTATTGACATGTAGCCTTATCGTGCATAAAAAACAGGAGCAAGGAAAAAGCATCAGCACCACATTTTCTTTATAGCTATGCATTAGGCCCAAGCGAGTAATCCTAATTGCCATTCAGAAGGACTGTTACTTCAAGCATGTTCATCTTTTAAATGTTTTACTGAGGATATAAGCACTGATTTCATTGTTGGGATGTTGTTCTTGTACTTTTGCTATTTTACACTGAACGCTCCAGACCAGAAAAGGCTGGAAATTATTGTCTGAATATAACCACAAAAACTTCCCTGTGAACCTGGTTATCATTTGTCTTGTAATTTTTAAGTTGGGCCATAATCCAGTTGGAATTCAACCTGATAGATCGAAAGTAATATCTAATATTATACTGCTTTGCTTGTTATTGTATTTAGATGTCTATTTAAACGAGCTTAAATTATCCTTAAATACGTATTGTAAAAGTGACTTTGATATTTCAGTAGGTGGAGACATTTAGCAGATTATGATGCATTGCAAAAATGCCTTGTGAGCCATGTATGGAAAATGAAGCGATGGACAATGAAAATGCACACTTTTAAAAATAATTTATGTTTTTATGTCTTCTAGTGGGGTTTCGCAATTTGCACACAATTGTATTTGGTGCTTGTAAAAATGCACTTGAAGTGGATCTGGGTTACCTCATCATTACTGCTGCTCGCAGGTGTGTGCGTGTCTGTGTAAAGATCCAGATAATCTATGAAATCTGCGACGTCGGAAGCAAAGATCTGACAAAGTCTAATCTGTTCAGGTTGCATGAAGTTCGCATTCAGCCTTCCTTAACCAAAGACGGGGTGTTCTCTGCACTAAAGATGGCTGAACTTGAGTTCCCCCAGTTTGAAACTTTGCACCTGGGATATGTGGATGAATTTCTTTTACAATGTAAGTTATTGCTTTGTTACGTTGGCTTGCCAAGGTTTCTCTCCTAAACATAAGTCTTCTTCCGTCTCGCGTCTTTTTCTTCTGAGCCACATCTCCTCTTAGTCAGATCAACCTAGATCTTCCAGTTTACAAAGACCTCCAAGATGTTTTGACTAGAGATGTCATGTCTTTTTAGATTGGTACCACTAAAGGAATTCTGGGAAATTGCAGAGAATTTGCACAGGGCCAAATGAACACAAACTGAGAAACTCAGACACTTCAAACCATCCACACTTGTCGAGGTTATCAGTCTGTGCAAAAACATACCAATCACGGTGCAAAAGTATTTGTATCCTACGCTTTAAGAGGGGTCAAAGGTCTTAAGTGACTTCTAATTTCCATTAAGAATGAATGGGAAAGGGCATCAAAAATATCTTCAAGACGAAACATCACAAAGAAATGGGGACTTGTTTATGTAAATCATAGTAACAACGTCAATTTCTCAGACATCACAGACCACTTCTTAGTAACTTTTAACCCTAGCAAACAAATTCTCAGCTTTTGAATTTAATTGAGATGTGGGGCTTGGTTTATACAAGCTGGTCAGAAAGGGAACAGTATATTACTGACCCCTCCATTGAAACCAGTTTTTAAACCTTTATCTCACCTATGAAAATCAGAGAGACAATAATTTTGTAAATAATGTAAATAAATCACGTTTTACAGGTAACATGAGCCATGGTGAGCTGGTTAAATACGGTCTCGCGGATGTGATCGAGAACCCAGGAATCATCACAGACATTGGAATGAAGGCTGTTAATGAGGTTTTTTCCTCCATTAAGTATCTGGTCATTTATAACTGCCCACATCTTCACAATCCGCACAACTGGATCACAGGTAATGCTTTCATTGTTGTTTGTCTTGGGTTGATGATTAATAAGCTTGGGTGATTGCTAATTTGAAGCATTTCTTTTTTAAAGATCACTCTCGCTGGAGCCGTTTGGTGGACCTCACTTTGGTGCGTTGCCATGCAATCAAGCTTGAGTCTTTCAGTCAGTTCATTGAGATGCTTCCCTGTCTAGAGTTTATCTCTCTGGACCAGATGTTTCGTGAACCTCCAAAGGTGAATTCATCAGTTTTAAAACCAGTTGGGATGTGATGTGTATATAAACCCTTCCCTTTTATACCTCAGGGATGTGCTCGTGTGGGACTCAGTGCAGGGACTGGTATTGGTGTGTCTTCTGCCCTTGTCAGCAATCAAAATTCCAACAATGATAACGACAATAACAACAACCACCACCATCAGAACAATAATGATGCAAATATTCCACCAAACGACAATCAGGTTCAAAATGTGGCTCAGCAACGCAATCGTCAAGAGGGTATGGATTCCTCTTATATTACTCTGCTTTTGCTTGGTGTATCTAGTAAATAATTTCAGAGAATTTGTGCAGCTGCAACAATTCCGAGTATAACAGTTACTGTTGTAGCTTTAGACATTATAATAAACTTGATAAAAAAAAACACCAAACAGAATGTATTGAATGAAAATTGTGTTCTGATTAGTTTTGGAATTAAATCTCCTTTCAGAGAACGCTGATGAAGGGGGCATAGTGCCAGACAACATGGAGCAAGAGCCCGTTCTTGTAGCTGCTGGTCCACAAGAAGAGATGCAGGGATCCAGACAGGCATCAAATCCTTCACTTGAACAAGATGAGGAACAAGCAGGTCTGAATAAAAACCAAGAAAGTGAAGTGAGTAGATGGGATTTGTTTGAATGACACCTAAGCATTTATTTTCTTCACCAGGGCCTAGTGGAGTTCAGACACCCATGAAAAAGCAGCCACCGGTGGTGTCGGACTCGGACAGCGAGGACGAGTATAGTCCTGTCAGAACGTCCACTGCCGCCCGCACTCAGGGACAGTTCCCTGAGACAGGAGCCCAAGGGAAGAGCAGCACTGCTCTGAGCTCACATGGTAGATTACAGCTAAAATCCTCTAGTGCTATGATAATTGAAGGACGATTCCTTTAATCTAATTAAATTTCCATAATTTTAGATTTTATTGGCATTTGAATGACTAAAAAAGGTTTAATTGTAATTGTTTAAGATTTGACTTTGTTTCTTATACTCTAGATGTGAATGAATGCCCCAAAAGTTTTTGGCGTGGAAAAAATATTGTAAATAAAGAAAATGTATTACATGCACTGTGACTGAACAAAAGAAAAATCAATATAAAAATCAAATCTTAATTTTACTCATATTTTGGGGATATGCTTTGAGAATTTGGTGCAAGTTTAATTGACAAGCTCTTAAATGATGCCACTGATTTCTGGAGGAACTTTTTTTTTTTAATTATGAAAAACGATCTCAATGGTTAGTAACATCAGCATTGATGGATTTTTTGTTTTGCACCAGATTTTTCTCCGTCATTTATAGTTCGTGTATGTTTTTAGGCCCAATGGCTTCCATTATAAAGTCCTTGTTTGATCGCAAAGTCAGGAAACCAAATCGGTAGTCATTTGGGTAGGCAAATTATTTCTAAGTAAAAATTGAAATTAAGTTTTACTGTTGGTCACAAATTAGAAACCATTAAAAATTGCTAAAAAAGCTATTTTTTTTCTATATCAGTGACCTCATGTAGAATTTTTTTTTTATTTAGTAATCTTGACGAGGTAGATAAAAGAGATTTGTCCAAAAATGTAAAATATATTGTGAGATTTTTTACTTAATATCTATATGTTAGATTTTCACCCATGAACAACACGAAAGGGTAGTGAATTGGAACAGTGCACCATGGTTAACACTTATATTTTTGGGAACGTTCTTTGTTTTAAAGCATTTTCACTGCCAAAAATGTACACCAATTTAAATTGTTAAGTTAACTCACTGTTTTTGTTTTTTTTGGAAATCATAAATAGTTATTTCCATAAATGCACCATGATATATTGAGGTTCTTTTGCTGTAAGTACAATGAGAGTTTTGTTTCATTCTTCTGTGTTTATGTAATTGTACTGCTATGCAACAGGCAAAGGGAAAACTCCCCTGCGTCGACATGGAACACAGCCTCAGGACTTCTCTTGTGAGAAGGGTTGTCAGGTGACAAGTGAGCAGATAAAAGCTGACATGAAAGCAGCTACTGATACAGCCGAGCGTGGGCCCAGAGACAGACACAGCGTGTCCACATCTGCTTCAGGCTACACACCCGGTAACTGTGTTTGCTCCATCCGGTGGAGGGGGGAATCCGCAAATCAGGACCACCAGGCTGGGTCGGGAGATATGATGAGGACTCGTTGCACATGCAACAGGTCTCATACCAGATCTGAAAACCGGACCCACAGTGACCACAGCGTACCAATAGGAGACAGCAACCATAGACATGAACATGTCAGTCCTGAACAGAGATCGATGGGGGAGGAGATGGAAGACAGGCACTCAAATGCTTCACCCAGAACTCAGAACTCACCTGTGCAGCATAATGAGAACTCTGCTGGGATCCAGCAATATTCAGAAAATAGAAGCCCTTCAGACGAAATGCCCAGGCGACCAGTCACACGTGCCCGCAGCAGACTTTCCACTGTGCCTTTGGTTTGTGAGTCAGGTAAGATGAGAGCAGAGGATTTTCACTTATTGATTGTCAGATGCATAACGGGTGAAAGTGTGTCACATGGGCATAGTATTAAAAAAGAACGCTGGATGCCTTGACTACATTACTGCTAATCTATTTATTTCTATGTCTACCAATGAACAATGAAATGCAAACAATCATGAGGTGTTACTGGAATAACATGCATTGATTCATACATATGTGTTGATATTAGGAATAGTTTCAGAATTGCCGATAATAATGATAAAGCAATACAGGTTTACTTGTGAAAATAAATGATAAACCGTTAAAAGAATGTTTTTTTTTCCTTATAAAATAATTGGACCCACCAAAGTTTGAAGAACTGGACGTTGTGAACCTTTGGGTGTTAAAGAGCCCCTATTATGATTTTGGAAGTAAATGATTTTGGGTTTTGAAACAAGTTTATTATTTAACACAATTTATTTCTTTTTACAGAGATTTACAAAGATGCTGAGCCTACCAAAGGATGCCCTATTTTACATGACTGTAGCAATTGTTGTACTTACTGACTTATTGGTAGCAAGAGATCCAAATAAACTGGGAACTTGACCATAAATAAGTTAAAACTATATAGAGAATCCAGCATTATACACTTGTAGAATAGTATGTCCATTTCCTAGTTTTTAAGCATGAGGGATGTGCGTGTCTAAAGATGTAGTTATTGACCACTCAATTCAGCGACTTCAAGACTTTTTAATTAAAGAAAAAGAGAGTCCAGAAAAGCTACATAACCACACAGGGCTACTTTTTTCTGTTATTAAAAGCTAATTTTTAAATGTTATGATTGCAAATGCCACCCGAAGCATTTGAATTGAATTTGAACTCTGCTTAATTGTCAGAGCTTCCTAAAGGAAAGCCTCCAGTAGCACTGAAGAGGAAGCGTACAGCCGACAAGTCGACCAGCACCAGTGATCCAGTGACTGAAGATGACCATGTACAGGTGCATTTATCCTTGTTTCAGTAAACTTTTCAGTATTTCCTGAAAGGCCACCCCAAAATGTTTTCCAAACCCTACTTCAATAATACATGGTTAATTTATATCATCTGAATATTGACCAAATGTCATATTTTAGTACGTTTGAACTGAACTCATTTTTTTTTCTTTCTTTCTTGCTCAATAAACAGGTGCTCAGCCTTAAATCCAAAAATCTGGTTGGAATCACGCTGACAAACTGTGGCATAACAGATCTGATGCTCAAGGAGTGTCCTAAAATGATGTTTGTACATGGTGAGTTCATATCAAGACTGGGATGACTGCACCAGATCCATAAACGTCAATAAATGTTTTCTTTCTTAAGCAACACGCTGTCGAGTTCTAAAGCATTTGGTAGTGGAAAGTGCCCCCATCGTGAACCGCTTTGACTATGCTCAGTGTAAGAAGTTGGACATGATGCAGGTGCTGGACCAGATCTTGAGGATGCCACCTGAGAGAAACCGAATCATCTACATGAGACCCATGCAGCAGGTTCGTTTCTAAAACTTCCATGGAAGCAATAGTTTGTTCGTTTTTTTTTTAATCTCGTGTGATCAGGCATTTTTAAAAACAATGGCAAATGTGCTTCATTTTGAAAATTATGTCCACTGCATTGTGTGTTCAGCAAAAACCGGTTTTCAGTGTGTTGAAGGTAGGGTTTGTCATTGTTGCCCGGCTCTGTGTGTGCCTCACTGTTGTTTGGTTACAATGACAAGGCTTCTGATTGGTCTATAAGAGTTCAACATTTCATGGTGAGTTTTTTTTTTTGTGTGTGTGTGTTTATGCGAGACTTGAATATGTTTCATCGTTGTATTTCGGCATTTTAACAAACAAATAGGAAGTTTTAATTTAGCTATTTTTATCTTCATAGTAGGGGTGTAATGATGCGCTCCGTTTACGATACGATCTCTACATCAATATTATGTGAATATGAAGTACTCTTATACTCTAATGATGGAATATGAGTTTAAATGTGAATAAAGGATTAATGTCTTTTAGTGAATATTTCATAAAATGAGAAGAGAAGGTAAAGAGGTTTCAGAAGTGACTAGAATCACAATCATTCCAAGAAGCAAAAGCACTTCATCTCTTAGACGGTTTCTCCCAGTAGCTCCACATTTTGTATGAATGTATTGTGCCATGATATATTGTTATCATGCACCCATAGCAGATAGTAAATGGTTAATCTAAACAAGTTGAAATGTTAAGCTTTTTGTCTTTTTTTTTTTTTGTTTGTTTTGTTATTTTGTTGCTGTTTACCATTTATTTTCAAAGGCCATTAGGTCAATGGTAAATATTAAACCCTTCTAGAGCACATTCTTCTGCACATTGGTCGAGTTTGAAGTTTCTAAGAAGTTTTCAGTTTTATTTATAGTTTTACAAGTTTGACCCCATGTTAAATCAATGGAAAATTTCTCATCATTCCCATTGATTCCCCAGAGTTCCATTTGTGTGGTACAAGTCTAAAAAGATATAGCAACCCGAGTCAGTTGTTTTTACAAAGTTTGGTGGCTGTTGTTCGATTAGTTTAGGAGGATATGAGTAAAGTTTTTTTTTTTTGTCCAGAACTAATATATAGGCAACATAATCATTTGGGAGTAATGCGTATTATGACAATGTAAGTTCTTTGCAGGGCTATGAATATGTTGTTGAAGGCTGCTAAAACCAAATAGTGAATGGAATCATGATGGGGCTTCTTCAACATGAAGAAATAAAGTTGTCTGTACTGCTATTTCTAAATTGTGCTTAAATAAAACATGCATAAGTAGATTTTTGATCAATGTACAGTTTAACACAAAATGTAAAACAGGTGATTCACTTTTACTTTTTTTTTATCTCAGATTGATGCTGTAGTTTTGGAGAAAAAGCTTTTTAGTGGCCCTTACCCATACCACATAGCGGTCATCCATGAGTTTGGCAACCCACCCAATGTCAGGAACAAGGTGCGGGTGCGCAGCTGGATGGACACCATTGCTAACATTAGCCAGTAAGTGGATTACCGTACTTTATCTGCTGTTATGGAAAGGTTACCGTAATTTTCGGCTCATAAGACGCACTTTTTCTTCCCCAAAACTGAGGGGGAAAAGTTGGTGCGTCTTATCGACCGAATGCAGAGCGCCGCGAAGTCCGGTCACGGCCGTATGAGAGGCGTAAGAGCTCCGGAGCTCCGGAGCTAGGCAGAAGCCGCGGCCATATTTGTTTACCCAGCGCTGCGCGCTGATGTCATCGCCCACCTCTGCCATAGCGCGGTCGTAACGAAAACGGGGAACTACATTTCCCACAATGCCTTTGGCTTCCGTATCCATACTCACGAGCGCTCAGCTGCCTTCTCACACATTCAACGCATTTGAGTGATCTCTCACGCTACAAACCCGATTTCTCACGCTAAAATACATTTCAAGATGTGAAATGGGCACATTTATCTGCGATGTTTCGATAAGATGATGATCGATCTGCATCGTCTTCAGTCTGTGAGGGTTTTTTGATCCTTCATTAATGGAGTTATCTGGGTTTTTATAAGCTGACAAAAATCAAGAGGATTTACAAAAGGAACAGCAAGCATACAATTGTTTCCATGTGTTTGACGTCAGGTGCACAGATGCACAGCGTGCACAGCGCTCTCTCTCTCTCTCTCTCTCTCTCTCTCTCTCTCTCTCTCTCTCTCTCTCTAGGCGCGCTCCTGCGCGCGCCTCTCTCCTTTTTCGCCTATGCACGCCTCCCTTTTCCCCAGCTTTCCCTGCGCGCCCCCGGCGCTCAGCTGTTTTCTATTGCCCTTATTAGGCCTTGTATTTAAGCGTCTTGATTTCTTTGCCTTGTTACGGGTTCATCGTTTTCAAGTAGTTCTGTCTCACGTTTGGTAAAGTCTGTGAAGTTTTTCTCTGCCTGTCTGTATTTATCAGTCTTTTGTTTTATTTTATTTTTGGCTTGACGAAGATCGCCACGTGTAGCTATGTTTGCTGCGTGCATCTCTGTTATATATTTTTTTATCTAAGAGACTTTTTCCTTGGATTGTCGACTCTCACTGTTTGAACAGTTTCAGTGGAGTACTAAATAAACTGATTGAACCTTCCTCCTGCGTTTGGGCTCTCACTCCTTGGACACCCCTTAACAACATCTCACATGCAACCGAATTGTCACTTGAATAAGGTATAAATAATGAGTTATTTAACATTAAGGAGTAGTTACATTTATTTTACATTTAAATAATTATTATTAATAATTATTATTTTACATCTGGGGGTGCCCAGATTCTTTTAAAGGTTTATAAGGGGGCTCAACTAAAAAAGTTTGAGAACCACTGTATTATTACTAATGTGGGGGCAATCTTACTAGCTATTATTAGTAATGTAGTGACAATGTTACTAGCTATTATTAGTAATGTAGTGACAATGTTACCAGCTATTATTAGTAATGTAGTGACAATGTTACTGGCTATTATTAGTAATGTAGTGACAATGTTACCGGCTATTATTAGTAATGTAGTGATAATGTTACTGGCTATTATTAGTAATGTAGTGACAATGTTACTGGCTATTATTAGTAATGTAGTGACAATGTTACTGGCTATTATTAGTAATGTAGTGACAATGTTACTGGCTATTATTAGTAATGTAGCAACAATGTTACTAGCTATTATTAGTAATGTAGTGACAATGTTACTGGCTATTATTAGTAATGTAGTGACAATGTTACTAGCTATTATTAGTAATGTAGTGACAATGTTACTAGCTATTATTAGTAATGTAGTGACAATGTTACTGGCTATTATTAGTAATGTGGTGACAATGTTACTGACTATTATTAGTAATGTGGTGACAATGTTACTGGCTATTATTAGTAATGTAGTGACAATGTTACTGGCTATTATTAGTAATGTAGTGACAATGTTACTGGCTATTATTTATAATGTAGTGACAATGTTACTGGCTATTATTAGTAATGTGGTGACAATGTTACTGCCTATTATTAGTAATGTGGTGACAATGTTACTGGCTATTATTAGTAATGTAGTGACAATGTTACTAGCTATTATTAGTAATGTAGTGACGATGTTACTGGCTATTATTAGTAATGTAGTGACAATGTTACTGGCTATTATGGTATTACTAATGTGGGGGCAATGTTGCACTGGAACAGTGATGGTGATAACAAATGGTGGACTTTAGAGTGATGAGTGGGGGCAAAGTAAAAACATTACAGCCTTTTTTTTTTGTTACTTTTACTGTCTGTTCATGTTACATGTTTGACTGTTAACTTTTACACAGTTGATATAAAATATTTTACAAAAGTTTTTGGTTCAGAATCTTTTTTTTCTAGATCTTCCTCTTTTAAAATTGGGTGCGTCTTATGTGCCGGTGCGTCTTATGAGCCGAAAAATACGGTACTTGATACTGAATATAACTTTGCTATTATGTGTAGCTTAATTTGCTAAATTGCACTATTTTTTCATCATTCCAATCTGTAGCTTCTTTTTTAAGAATTTGATTGTCCTTAGTCCAGCAGGTGGCACTGTTTTCAAATCAAGGCAGATTTAAAAGATCACTCAAAAGCTGTTTTTATTTTCTTATCCTTTCACAAGAGAACTCATCAAGTATGAATTCTTTCCGGAGGCCACACGGACGGAAGAGGATGTGAAGAAGTATCCCAGCTATCCCTGGGGCAGAGACATCTACACATTAGAGGGTGAGCGGAAACAGAGTCCTTGGAGGTTAGGTCCAAGATCCCTTCACTTCCTTTGGAAACACAGGAGTGTGAGAGAATGCAAAGAGAAATTGTAAAATCTCCATTTCCATACATTAATCATTATAATCATTGCGAATAGCTGTCGAGTCAGTTCCTTCAGTCTGAACGTGTGTCTAGGTCCTGTCAATTTAATGGACTGAATTGTGATGATGACTTTTAACCTTTCCCACACTCGCTGTTCTTCTTTAGGAGTTGTGGATCGGTCGCTGTATACGATGATCACAGATTTCCCATGGCTTCGCTCTTTGCGCACAGCTAAGCCTAACAGCTACGCTCGATATGACTTTGAGGATGACGAAAGTAGTAAGTAACACTCTGTTGATCTTAACCATAAGTAGTTTAGTAGCGATCTTAAATTGGACCACAGTTAAACACCCCATACTTGAACTGAAACATGTTTTTGTTTATGTACAAAACTACCCTGTAATAATCAAAATATGTTTGAGGAAACAAAATGTTCAAATGTCAAATTTATTAGGTTCCTTTATCTACGACTCTGGGACTTTTTTTAATCTTTATAAGATATTGGAGACAATTGTAAAAAATATTTTTATGGTCATTTGCATTTTATAGATTTTTTTGTTTATGGCGGTTTTCTAGATAACAATAAGTATGATAAAACTCTTAAATTTGATTCTTTAGGTCATTAAAAAGTCTTAATTTGACGTTTCTGCATCATGGGTCGTTGAAAGAGGTCATGAACTGTGTTTTTCCTTTTTTTAACAGAATTTGACTGTCCAATAATATGGATATAGCAAGATTCTTCCTCGGGTTCTGGAAATATATTTGCTCTCTCTAATGTGTTAGCAATTTAAATATTCATGGGTATGTGACATTTTTGAAACCAAGCATCAGATCAAGGAGCTCTCTAACCCAGCAAACATTGAACATCTTGTTAGAACAGAATTAGTGGATTAGCTCAGTGGATGCTTGATTTGTTAAAGTAGAGATGACTAAAAAGATGAGCTCTTCCATACACTGGCTTGCTCCCCAGTAAAAATTTACATTTTTCAGAACAGCTTCTGTTGGTAAATTTATGATTATCTGCAACACTTCTTTTGGAAAGCTTCAAAAATGGATCTCAGCATCTTGGGTAGCTAGCTTAAATGACGTTAATGGTTTAAAAGATTTAATGTCTGCGTCGGAATTGTTTCTGTATTCATTTACTTTTAGTCCTTGTATGGAAATATTCAGCGTTTTTATTTTTTTTTTATTTATTTATTTTTTATTTTTTTGCATTCTTCGTTCATGGCCCGTTTAACCTCTTAAGCCCGAGAGTCCCCGGTACCGGGGACTTGCCCCCTTGTGCGTTACATTTTCACTCATAGCTCACTAACCCTGAGAATAACCCACACATATTAAATACTGTTGTGTTCAGCGGAAACTCCTCTAAAAACGTATCTAATTCAATTTCATATCCGTTAACCACAGCTCGAACGCCATGCAAATAAACAACAACATGTCCGGAGTATAATTCATGACCACGTTTTTGTTTATGTGCGATATGTATCCACAATATAAACGGAAACACCAAAACCATTACATTAAATGAAAGCAACAACCAGCTGAATCCAGCGATATGCAACTCATTTACATTGCATGAAGTATTTCAGAGCAGGGAGCGAAAGTTCCACGAAAAAACGCCAGCGAAAACCAAGCAAGCATGTAAATCTTGTCTTACCTTTGCCGTTTTTTCAACAAAAAGTTATTTCCATAGCGATAAAAGTCCGTTTGTTGTTATGTCCGGTCGATAGCTTCGCGCAAACGCCATTTTGATTATTTCTGTAGCTTTGTGGCGTCATTACGTCACCAAATATGGAATGACTCCCCGTGCGTAAGAGGTGGTCTCTCCACGCTGCGCGTCGTGTGATTCGTCGGCGATCCCGCCAGTCTCAAAATGGTTGAGCTGATTGGTTTCCATAGAATCAGAGCTTTCCAGCGATATATAGATCTCCCGGATTGGACAGATGGTCGGGGGGTAGGGACACGCAGAAGCTCGACGTCGAAAGCGTTTGTGAATGAAAGGTTCCCAAAAGCGCAGCAAGATGGCGTAAATGAGCTTCTACCCCCCTTTTACAGCGTTTCTTTAGGAGTTTTTTTTGCTGAAATCATGTCCCATAAGCAACAAAAGAAGACTATTAACGTAGCTGAAGCTTTGGACAAGATTTTTTCCATATTTCAATTATTGTGCCAAATTGTGCCAAACTGTGCCAACATGGATTACGCCTGAACTTTGTTCAATCAAAACCTTTACAGAATATTAGTTTCTTGTAGTATGAACACCAAACTTGCTACAGATGTTCTTGACATGTAGTGGTTACAATTTATTGTGTTTATTTGCTTCGTTATAAGTAAAATAAGGAGATATTGGAGGAAACATCTGTTTTTTTTTTTAGGCGGAGTTCATTTTTTGGCCATTCCAACATCAATTACTCTTACCCAGTGTTCTTGACTGTCAAATTAACTCATCCACACCACTCCCCAAGAACCTATCTTCATTTTGATACCAAGAGTTGCAGTTTAGGCCTTGTAAAAGCTGAGAAATGCCTTAAAAAGTAAAAGTATAGGATTTTCGGAAAATAGGCCTCAGGGCTTAAGAGGTTAAAAGGCCAGACACTACTTTTGATGAGGTAAACAGTGTTTTATCAATATTGTTCACAAATGTCATACTCTAAAGAATCATAACACCTTGTGATCCTATCTGTCCCGTTTCAATATTTTCATTTCAATATATCCAAAATGTTTGTTTGATTTTAAAACTGACATTCAGTTGTACATAACAGGAACTATTCATTTACTGTCTCTAATGCACTCTCTGAACTTTCATTAGCCACCATCTATGCTCCTCGGCGTAAGGGGCATCTCTCAGCCGACATCTGCATGGAGACTATTGGTGAAGAGATCTCAGAGCGGCGCCAAACACGAAATGGTGTCTTTCAGCGAGTGGTGGTCATTTATATTCACTACTGCGATGTTCGAGGGGATCCTGTGGAGGATGATTACATCTAGAGGTATCCCATATCTACCTGGAGAGGAAGTGAGAACAAGGCAAGCCACACTACAACGCTCTGAGAACAGAGAAGTGGCCTCTGAGATCAAGAAATCGGGCACAGAGTTGACCTAAAACAAAGAGTTACCTGTTTCAGCCAAAAGTTGACCGCCGTCTATTTTTGAGTTCTCTCCAAATCATTGAGGTGTAGAGCAACGGTGTCATCATTGCTTTTTGGACAGGATGTGAAAGCGGCTCTCCCATGAAGTGACTAGAAGGTTAAGGTTGTGCACTTTGGTAAGGATATGCAGATTAAATCACTTGGTCTTTGGTGGAAACAAAAAAAGTCAGAGTGTTTTGTGTTATTAGTTATCTGCACTGTTAAAAGACTGAATTTAAATTTGTATTTTCTTTCCTTTGCCCCCAGGCGTTGGCTTTTCTCTACTAGCTACGGTCTGTGAGAGTTTAACCCAGATATTGTTGAAGATGTTGTAGTTTTTTGAGCTTTAAGAGCAATGTGGTATAGACGTTCACCTCATTATCCATTGTGTGGTTACAAATGAGCTAAAATGAGAGTATTTTATGCACATTTATTTTATTATTTCATTTTAGTTGAACCCAAGTAACATGGTTTTAAATACAAAGCACAGTGGATAACATTCACAGGTGTATCCCTTATTCATCTTCAGATGCCTTCACCTTCTGCTCTCAGCTAGCTCTCTTCATATTTGACCCTGTGCATAAATTAGAGATTACAGCATTACAGTTTCTTTCTGCACATCACTATGTTCTCTTTTATTCAAAGAGTCGTCTTTTTTTCATCAGCAGCTTTGTTTGATCAGACACAGTGTTTCAACCACCTCTTTGGTTCAGAAGTAGGTTTCATCTGATGTTGCGCCAGATTGCTGTCTAATACTATTGATGCACAAAAATCTAGCTGCTATACTCCTCTTCTGGGTTAGCCACTCTGTCATAGTTAAAAGCCAAGAAACTCCATGGATTGAATCTCCAACCATGATGAGCAATGCAGAAACTTGTGTACAGTCGTGTACAGATTCTCTGTATTTAAGGATGTTTCAAGATTTGTTTTATAACTTTATAAAAAAGAATAAATATTTCACTAAGTGGCTCAGTTGTGCTCATTTTATAGTTTTTAAAGCACTTATTGTTGATTGTCTTATTGTAAATTTCCAAAATCATTCTGCTATTTTAAACTGGTCACTTGCTATTTTCTAAAGTTAATCATTTATTCAGCGGTGGAAAAACTCTTACATCACAGGCTTGGAACCACACAGTGGTGAGTAAATGACAATTTTCATTCGTTATTGAAATCTTTCACTTCCATCAAAATGTCTTAAAGCATGTAATGTGAAATTTCACATTTCAATAAGAATAATATAAGGACTTGAGGGCTAGAGTTTGTGCACAATCTTTGATGTTGGCTTTTAAAAGATAGCTTTGAAAGTTTTAATAGCAAAATGGAACGGTTGCCAAGGTAGAATGTTGGGTTGCTATGAAAGAGTCAGTGACCACATACAAAGTGATACCAATATGAGTGATATAAACCAACCACTTATCTCTGATTTCCCCAAGCTGCGATGAGTGAGGTGACAAATTGGTTGCTGTGTTAAACAGGTTGCTATGGAGGAGTCCGTGACGATGTTTCCTTTATCGTTATATTAATGATGACCCTAACTCACATGTCTCTACCAATTGGCAAAGCTGAGTTCAGAAAATTTGGTTGGTAGGGTCAACCGTTTTTTTGCTAGGGAGTTGTCAGTTATGTCATTTTAAAAATTTGTTGCAATGATCTAAACAAATCCCCGCTTCTCAATGTTTCATCTTGAATATGTTAGTCAATGGTTAATATTTACGGTAATCATTTCTAGAGCTGAATACTTTTGCACACTGTTTGGTATGTTTTTGCACAGGCTGTTCACCTCCACAAGTGTGCTCTCTGTTTCAATGAGGTTCTCAGTTTCACCCCATGTTAAGTCAATGGAAACCACTGACTTAATTCTCACTGATTTCCCAGAATTCTTTTAGTGGTATCAGTCTGAAAAGATACAGTAACCCGAATCAAACCAGTTTGGACACCTTGGCAAAGTTTGGTAGCTAACATAATGATCTATTTTAGAGTCTGGATGGCAAGTGATGCTCAACTTGTTACATTTTTGGATCATTTTTAGTGATCTATAAAACGTTGCTGAACTTTTTGTAGCTGTACCTTTATTTGTGTAAAGAATAATATCCTTTCTCAGATTTTGTGACATTTATCTTCCATGGGGAACCAATTATCATTAGTTTACAAAATCTGTTCTGACCCATGGTGTAGTGGACGGTGCGCAGGACATGTATGCACGGTTGCTCAGGGCGATGCAGGTTCGAGTCCCGAGCCTGTCGTCTTTCCCATCCCAACCCATTCTCTCTCCACCTTGCTTCCTGTTTCTCTCTCTACTGTCCTCTCTGTTAAAAATGAAAAACCAATAAAGGCTGCGGCTGCAAAAATAAACTTTAATATCATGTAGTATTAAACTAGTTCACTGTCTTAAACAGAAATAGCTGTTTTTGTTCATGTGACATACAATCACAATTGTGCTGTTAAATGATTTGGTTCACTGAGAACATAAAACAACAAACAAGAAAACCATATGTGTTATTAAGGAACTTTTTCTCTATTTCAGCAAATAGGGAGATTTGGTGACCCTTATTTTCAGAAAATGCTCAAAATGCACAAATTCATTACCCTTTCGTGGTGTTTTGAGTTGTTCCTTTTTATTTGCTTAATTCTCTTTTTCTCTTAGAACCTCAGTTATTGCTAAGTTCTTAAATGGTGTCACTGATTTTGGAAAAGAACACAAATGAAAACTACCGTAATTATTTTTAGTATGATAAATGACAAACCAATAGTGAATTTATAAAAGGTTTATGGGTTAAAATGGAATTAGGAATGGGGATTAAAGTAATGCAATGTTACATAAACATAGAATTTGTATCACATCATCATTAGCACCATTTTCTTATTAGCATTCTTTGTTTGCAACATTTTTTCCACACCTCCCTAAAACATTTGCACGGTACTGTGTGTGTATGTATATATAGTCCGTAGCCCACATTGTGGTTTGTATAATGCCAATTTTTCCTCAAAATGTGACTGTTTTTCAATAGTCTGCCTTAGCGTCGCTCTTGCAGTTGGCCACCAATCCATGTCCATATTCTTACACAAAGTTAAATGCAACAACCCACACGTCTAGAAAGTAGTTTGTCTATCTTACAGTTGTATAATGACCACACTGGATTTAGTCTTGACATGGTGTTTACAGTTTTCCTTGACACCACCGTGGTGTTTAGTTTCAGGTCATTTGTCTTTAAACACTGTATAAGCAGGAAGAGTAGAGATTTGTGGTACAGGCAAAACGCCTGTACAAACTTCCTGGCCATAGCCTGCAACATTTTTAAGACGATAGCATGGATGAGTAAAAAATTAAGGGTATTATTTATATATTTATTTCAATACAGGAACAGTATTGCATTTCTGATTTATACAGTTTTTAATGTAACTGTTTCAAAAGAGTTTGTGAGTGGGAGATTTACACTGGATTTGTCACAGAGTGGGTGGGTTTCAGTTACGCACTGTAAATTTTTCCATTAATTAAGTATTTGGGAAACCCTTATGTGGTGTTTAGGATGTTTTCAGCTCATTTTTAGTCAAAATTTGGCTGTTTAATGTTTTTGGCAAATTTGAATGATTTTTCTTACATTTGGGGAAAATGCTTTGGCCTTTTTCAGATCAATACCCATCTACCTCAGTTCTAATCAAAAGTTTGTTCGTTTTTTTTTTACACTAATTATTGTAATTATTTACACTAATTATATCAGAATTATTGTAGCTTGGATTATTTTTTTACCTTTATCATAGTTTTGGACGTTTAGTTTTGTATAACACCAGATTTATTGTTCACAGCTGTTTTGCCCCATTTACTTCCATTATGACGACCATTTTAATTGCAAAGCCATGACACCAAATGATCATGCATTTTTGATTGTTGTGATTGAGAATTTTTACCGTTGATCACCATTCAGAATCATTAACCCTTGAGATAGGCCTGTGCAAATCTTAGTTGAAAAAGTATGAACAAAAGAACAGTTTTTTGATGTGACTGCATGAAATGGGAAAGTCCTTTCTTTAAATAATATTCCATATGTAATATTACAGCCACTCGGTTATTTAATTCTTAAATAAACCATTACTCAATTGTTATTGAACACCTGTAAATTAGAATCGTGTACTTAGCCTTTCCACTAAGATTATAAACGGGGTGTGCTCACTTTTACAACATTGGCTTGAATGAATTCAGTTAGATGAAAAACACATGTGTACAAATTTTTGTTTGCAAATTTTAGTTTTCTGAAAGGAAACTAAAGGTTTTCTGAAAAATGTAGTTGGGTGTGCTGAGCATTGTAACTTTCTACAACTTTTCCCATAAAGAAAGTCCCGTTTATAAATGAAATCTTAGTGAATCATGTAATCTATAAATGTTACATAAGATTCCCTTTCATCTAAGTTTTTCATGGCAAAATGTGAAAACCCTGCAAATGGTGGGGAAACTGCTAGTTTTCCAATGATGCACTGACACAAGGTCTGTAATCTGTACATTCTACTCTGAATTTTCATAGCAGATCTTGCCATTAAAGTACTTGAAATGTCATGTTTTCATTTTACGTGGATATATTTATTCTGCTGGGGTCGGATTTCACTTTTGCTTTTGTCAGCTTGAGTTTGAACTTGTTTCCTGTTGCTCTTCATGGTTCATGTAAACATAATTTCCTGTTACTCTAGACTGCACTCTACACACTATTATGGGAATAATCCTCACAGAACAAGCTGTTGCCAATAACAAAGTTACTTTTAATGTGATGTACATTTATAATCCATAGTATAATTTTGTATGAATCAATAGTCAGGATTCACCAGGTGCACTTCCATTAAATTTCCTGAGCTTTTCCTACTAAATCCTCTTCCAGCTAATTAAACTCCTTTGAGGTTTCACAGCATTCTTTGATTTCCAACCCCACTCATTCCTTCTCCTTCGTCAGAAAAGGGCAAAAGATTCAAGTGTTTAATGACGCAACACATACTCTAAGGGAGGACAAGCTTTCTAGGGGTTAATGCTCTATGGTAAAATGTTGAGCGTCAAAGCCTTATAAAGAAAAAGTCCTTCAGGCAGAAAGCTTTATCATCCTCGGAGCATTTGCAGATAGCCAGTGGAAGAAGGCAGGATATCTTAGCTAGTCTTCCTCTAAATATAAACTATACACTGGGACAAACGTCAGATCACATTACAAATAATTGTAATGTAAACATAATGCGTGAGAAGTAAAGTTTGTGTTTTAAATGGAACCTCCGATACAAATGTGGCTTATTGTCATATGTACACAACCTCTCAGTGATGAGAATAAGTACTAGATGGCCAAAGCTTGCACACAAACTTTGATGTTGGCTTGTAAAAGTGCAGTTTAAAGCCAATGTCACAATGGTTTACAAAAACAAAACCCTGTGTCTTTATGGTTTTCCTAATCTGAGATAGACATATGCCAAGTTGGTTGTTATGTTAAGCACCCTGGTTGCTAAGAAGGGGTCAGTGACGTGATATAAAATTTCTTTTGTCCCCATGAGTGAAATAAACCAACCTCCATGTTTATTTGATTTTCCATAGCTGAGATAGTTAACTCAAATTTGTTGCTATGGTAAATAGTCTGGTTGCTATGGAGGGGTCAGTGACATAACAAAACGTTGCCTTTGTCACTATACGTTACTTAAACCAACCCCAAATTTGTTTTCTAGGGTTAACAACTTGGTTGCTACGGTCTGACAGTTGTGGAATTAAAAAATGTTATGAGAAACGTAATCAAATCCGTATTTCTTTGAAATGTTGATATTGTCAGTGGCCATTACAAGTCAATTATAAATATTGAACACCTTCTAGAGCCTAGGGTTCAAATACTTTTGCACATATGTTGGTATGTTCTTGCAACAGACCGGTAAGCTCCACAAGTGTGGTGGGTTTTAGGGTTCTATAAGGTTCTCAAATTTTTCAAAATTTGACCCCATGTAAAGTCAATGGAAATGTTCTCAGCAATTTCCCAGAATTCCTTTAGTGGTACCAGCCTGAAAAGATGTAACAAACCGAGTTTGTCAGACCAGTTTGAATGTCCTGGCAAAGTTTAGTGGCCTTTGCTTGAACGGTCTAGGAGGATATACATTTAGAATTTACAGTATGTTGACTGTCTGAAAAGAGTAAATTACATTTTTAAATAGATTAATTATTACTTAAATGAATTACACGGTCCTCCAAAAATTAACATGGCCATTTGGGTTCCTACAATGTGATATGTAAATAAATAGGGGTGAAATGTAATGGGTTTTTTTAACCCATGACATTATTTAAGATCTTGGCAATTAAAGGGTAAAAAATCTTGGCTTTTTATTTTTAATTTAATTGTTTTGCTTAGAACTGAAGTAGATGAAAATATTTATGCACTAAAAAGACTTGCAGTTTTTATTTTAGTGGCTATTTCAATGAATTTGCTCAGAGTGCATTCTACAGTTTTTGAAAACTTTCAAAGAATTTTGCTAAAATATGCATAAAAATATGATTTTTCATCAGTTTTTGCCAACTTTAGACTCAAAACCACCCTAAAGTGGCTGAAAACTTCCTCAATAACACATAAGGGTTAACACATGGTAAAATTTTGTCCACCAAATCCTGCATTGCTCGCTGTGCAATAAGTCTCCTGAAAGCCAGCAGTATACTGTAAACCGTGCAGCGAAACCATGAGAGCCGTCCACTGGACTCCATCAAACACACAGCACCTTTCCAGCTGTCCAACACAGGGGATCTATTGTTCTCTCTTTGCTGATACATCCTGTCATGTTAGTGCATGGCTTTTGTCATTTACCTCTGTGGCTACGTGCTAAAGGATGTGCTGAACCTGCTCTGGTGGACATAAGTATAAGCAGATGTGACAGGCCAGTTAAATGAGACACCTTGGCTTTTCTTCTTCCTTCAGGGCGTGCAAAGGTAACGCAAATGAATCTCGAATGCACTGAAGTAATCCAATGTCTCTCCTCAGGCTGAGCAGTGCAACACGGCTATATTCCCTCAGTGCTGAGAGGTCGTTCAGAGGACAGCTCTGGGAATGGAATTGAGAAACACTTATTTAGTTTTGGGAAAATAATGGTAGAAATGTCCATTTGCTAATCAAGCTTAGTTTGGAAATGAAAGGGGCGTTTTTGTCAATTATTTCTAAGGATCATCAGAAAAGCATTTGAAAATGCAAACTGCTTAGTACATGCTGTTCTATATCAAAATAGTTTGCTCTAATCTGTTTTAAGTCAAATAACTTTGTTGTATCCTGATCTGTGGTGAACAGTCCCTGTGAGGTTGGATCAATTCTATCTCTAGAGAATTTTAGTGTCCTAGGCAGAATTGGGATTCTTCCAACCCCCCAAATCAGAAAAAGACCATCTTGATTAAACTAAAAACACTGTTATTATGTCATTATATTGTAACAGAAAAATATTTTGAGTCCTGTTGTTCTAAGATGGAACAGGAAGTTACGTCACAGCTGAACCTTGAAGGTGCTGCTTGTCTCTTTCAGACTCCTCCACTCCTTCTTTCTCCTTTCTCAATGCAGCATGGTTTGTTAGCTGTTAAGCATTTCAAGTGTTTTAAATCAGAATTTTCTATTACACCTTCTTGAGCCTTACCTCTTTAATATAGCATTACCATAATGTTTCAATAAACACTTGCATGACAAGAAAAAATGGTAAATGTTTTGGAAACGTTTCAGTTAAAAAAATCAAGGTTATTGTAATTGATGTAAACAATTGAAACATACTCGCATGTCTGCCTTTGATTAAATCAATCCGTAGTTCTACCTTTTTTATTTGATTTCACTATTTGTTGTGCACATGTGCTCTCATTGAAAGGGGTTGAGTTAAAAGAAAGCGGCAGAGCCTTATATGGGATTTCTTTAAATATGACACAGGGAAATGTTTTATGCTGGCGATGGCCACAACATATGGGGAAGTTCTCAGGGAAATGACCACAAATCTCAAAAGAACATTAAATATGGGATGCTAATACTGAGCATCTTGTTCCAGCGTAGCGAGTCGTTTTAACATTTAATACTCTTTGTGTATTAGTCAATGTAGTATACCTCAAGTTATTGCTAAACACACACTCTAAAACTTTTTGACTTAAAGGCTTCTTTTCGACATCCCAAAAGTAGTCTTGACCACACCAGTTTAAAATAACTAGAATTTCCACTGCAAACGCCTGAATTATAAATCATTCCTGTCTTGCTTTTTTTCCTTTTGCATACAAGCTTTACAAAACTATTGATCGGTTGATAGTAGTTTTTCAGAGCAGTACATCTGGCCAAAACTATAACTTAAATTTATTTGGCATCATGATACAAACCTTATTGAAATCAGGGAATCTGGGGACGGGGGGGTGGACTCATTAACTTGGCCATTAGCACTCAGAGCTGCCAAGCCGTGAGGAATAAGCTGGCTGCTGTCTTTATTAAAAGCCTCTGTTTCTTCAAATGTAAACAGAATATTCCCCAAACATTGCCTTTTTAAGGCTTCTCTGAAAGAGCTAGGGGGCGACCTCTTCCTCCTCTCGCAGAAGCTAATGAAGAGCTCGCAGAACAATAGCTCACACCGACACTGTACTGTCACCCTTCTCCTCTCCAGTCCCCCACTTATGTCTAAATTTAGACTTTCCAGAGCCTGGGTCTGGAGGAGACAGGCCCTCTAAACATTAGTCCTCAGCAGACAGGTTTTATGGATGAGGGCGAGAAAGAGATCCAAAACCTGATGGACATTTCACAGACAGATCTCACCACCCTCTTAACCATAGCCAATCTGCCTCTTTGACCTCAGCTTGTCCAGGAGGAAAATTCATCTGGCTGGCACAAGGTCAAGGCTTTGTCTTGATTTCCTTTATAACCGGCCTTATCTCTCCTCTCGGCAGATGTCTAGGTCCATTGAAGCAGTGAAGCGTTGTGAATGAGCGTCTGACCCTTTGTGAGAATGTCTATTTCACAAACCATTCAATGTTTGTATGAAAAACATGGATCTTTCTGTTAACATTAAGGAAATTCTAGAAGATTCACCAGCTCTCCACGGGTTAAGTGTTACTTGTTCAAATCATCATCAAAACTTAAGTTGAAAGATGTTCATAATCAAGTTGTTTTGGGAAGATTTTAAGCAAAATTGGCAAGTTATTTTTGCAAATAAGCCCTTATACAGCCTAATTATAAGGCACACAGATCCAGTTCATTGATGTAATGATTTCATTGGGAAACTGTGTTGCCATGGCTCTAATGATCCCCAGAGACATGTTATCTTATCTTAGATAACACTTTTCCCGAGGCCTGCCAGATATACTGTGTGCGTTAACATGAGTAAAATATTCCATGAAAGCATATTATTTAAGGCTCTCGTACTGAAGGTGCTTAGAACCCTAGTGGAACTTTCAGTTATTCCGCAAGAACTTTTCAGTACTTTTTGTTGTGTTGATTGATTCTTAAAAGGCAATATTGTGCCTTTTTCAATAAATCAAATAACATTTAGACCCTTGTAAATGAGCACTGTACCCTTTATAAATTACACAATGCTTTATTTTTTGTAAATATTGCTTCTGTGAATGAGTTCCTACTGTTTGAAAGCTTATTGGGTGTGCTTGAGCAACTGTAAACAATGCAAAGCGAATTCATTTTTTTTTTATCGGACGATTGGAAATCCCTTTTTGGCCCTACATCTGCATTTTGCAATTCATCGATGATGTAATGGGCAAACAGCCTCTAGATAAAGACATAAATTAAAGTATTAAGTTGAAAAGATCTCCAATTTGCAGATAGTAAAACATTCTATGAAAACACTACACGACCAGCTGCTTGAATATTTTCTTGAAATCCACGTTTTGCTTTATTAAAAAAAAAAATTCTGTAAAATTCCGAACCTTTTGCTTTTTCCTCTCATTTTAATTGATTTGTGTGCATTTTTACACTAAACTATTTAAAACTCTGAATTAATTTGAGTAACTAGATGATATTCTTTTAGAATGAAGCTACAAGATATCATCAAATATGTAAATAAGAAAGAGAGAACTTACCTTTGCTCTTCCCATTCTAAAGATCCAAATGAGGCAACAACCTGCTGAAAATCTGAATTATGGAAGTTTCTGAGTTATGAGTAAAAAACCGGCGACATGACTAATTTCTTTTAATCTAAAAAGGCACAGATATTTGTGTAGGTAAATGTATTTGAAACAAACAGATTTTCATATAGATGCAAAAGAAAGGTTTTTTTTTAAAGATCTTAATCCTATTTTATGGTGAAGTGGCATCAGACACTGGGGACAAGCAATAAATGCTATTTTCAGTGTACTGTCTCAATATTTTAGCTTAAATTTGCAATAAAATTAGTTTGTAATACACTTTGCTTAGTTTAAAATTGTAAATCTTATTTTTATATATAAAGCCCCAGTGACAGAAATGGCTCTTAACTGATATTTCTGATTTACTCAGTAACCCTTTAAGACTTGCTGATCAAACATTCCCAATATAACTGTTTTCCACCCCTTGACTTGTGTAGAATTCCCAGCGTTCTGTAAGCAAATGCTTTCCCGTATGGGAAAGTGCAGCACTAGAGAGAGAGGAAGTTAATTATTTTAAATAACTGTGTCTGCGCAGAGCCCGTGTGTTCCCAGGCAGGAATGGCAAGGAGCCCTTGGTTCTTAATGGTTTCCACATGGACTCACAGAGAGGACGGCCAAGACTCCAGCACGGGCAGAAATCTCCAAATTTAGAAGAAATATGAAAATTCTCAAAGTGCCTTCTTTAGGCTGAGACCCTGGACCCGGCCCACAATCCCCGAACCTCCCTCCCAGACCCATCTCATCATCACAACCACGGGTCACAGAGCAGGGTCACGGGGGCTCTCACTCCAGCCAATCAGGTGGCTCGGGAGGCTTTCCCCGACATGCTGCACTGATGGCAGGACAGCCCCTTGCCTCATATAAGGTAAATGAAAAGTCTTAGCCGGTCATGCTTCAAGAGGGGGCTTTGCTCCAGGAACCCCAGATCTGCATCTCCACCAACCAAAAAAAGTGGCCGAGGCTTGTGTGAGTGATCCCTCCAGGGTGAGGTAAGTCCGTTTATCCTTGGCCATGCCTTTCTTTAACACGGCTCATGCTGTGATACCAGACACGTCAAGCTTTCATTGACAGTTATGTGAAGCTGAGCTGCTCCATGCAGCTAAATGCTTTGGCGCTTCAGGTAATTAGTAATGGGTTAAACTGCGGATGAGCTGTGTGCACCTGGGGATAGTGAGGACAACTATGAAATGATCTCAGTCTTGAAAGCTTTGGTTGGGAATGTGATATGCCTGGCCTTTGAACTTGACTTTGAACTTGCTTTTTGAAGTACCAGATGAGATCAGCATCAGTTTTTAATCGTTTTATTGAAGTACCAGATGAGATGCATCAGTTTGTAATCGTTTTATTTATATGAAATCATTAAATATATTACAAAAACATTTTACACTGTTAAATGAGGATTCCTTAGAGGAGCTTTCCTAGAATATGCTGAGGAACTAGATGGATTGCCATCACCCAAAGATTGTCTAATGGAACACTTTTACTAGCGGAATCACCCATTTTAGGCTAAAAGGCTTCTGATTTGAACGATGCAAACCATTTTAAGATCAACTCAGCAGATACACATGATGTGACTATTAACAAAAGCGCTGTATAATGATTCTTATCATTTGTGTAAGTAGCTAAATCTGCAAAGGGAATAGAACCGCTTTCGGGGTAACCATTCATTAAAGCCCCAAATTCTAACTGTTCGTTCAAGAATTACTTGTGTTTATATCTTATGTGTTGTTACAAAGGTTCATTTTGAGGTCTTTTGGGAAAACCAACTATACATAAACATATTTAAGCATATGTAAAACCCTCATTTTTTAAGATATTGTTATCAAATGTGAAACTTGACTTAGTAAGGCTTGTATTGGTTTTTAGAAAAAGCTAAATGTGGTTTCTCTCTTTTTGAGTGTGTACAAATTTGCCGTTAGAATGTCATTTTTACAAGACGATTTTTACGACCTGTGATTGTATCTTCTTTCAAAAGAGACTAAAACCATGTTTTATGCTGCAAATAGTTCTAGAACAACATTCAGTTTGTTTGGGAGTGCCTTTTAAAATGTTTCGGGTACACTTTGTGACAAACTTAACCCATTCCTTTATATTAGGAACATTTTATATTAGGAAATGTATACGAGAATTTTAATTGCAAAAGTGGTGGCGAGCCACAGCAGATTTTTTTTCTTTCTTTTTAAGAAAACAATGTTCTTGGTCAGGCTCACGTCCACATTAATGAAACTAGGTGTTAATATATAAACGTTGAAACAAATGAAACAGTTTTCAAAATTTAAGGAGCATTAAAAGCCTGCTTCAATTACCAAGATTGACCACCTTATGAACTTCTGGCAGTAAGTTCTCTATTAGTAGTTTTGAGATTTCTCATCAGCGTAATATAATGAAAGTATAGGGCAGAGCTCCATCCCCCACAATCCTCTTTCATCGTGCTTCTTTCTTTGTTTCTGGAAGGCCTTACTGTAGATCTCAGATGAGATGGAGAGCCAGCAGATGTGGCCAGCTGTTGGTGTAGGCTCAAGCCAGCATGTAACTCTTGTAGTCCAGGGATGCCACTGTGGTGACCTACTGAAACGCACCGTTTTTCACACGCACACATTCACATTCCAGTATGCTCAAGTTGAATCCCAGCATGCCCATATAAAGTAAGAGACGTGCAATTCTTCAGCCGGAGCCCAGACTGACAGTTTCGAAGAGGAACTTTAGTGAAACCTGCTGACTTCTCAGATGAAACACTGTATTGATCCCTGTTCAATGGTTTTAGTTTAAACCTGTTTTTTTTACTATAAATAATTGGTTTGTTTCATCATGAAATGGATTAAATAAAACTTAATGTGATTATTATCGACAGTGACTTATGTTTTAAATCTTGATCACATTTCATCAGATTCCTTTAGCATCTTTAAAAAAGTGACATTCAATTTTTTTAACCATTTTATCATAACATAAGACTTTAAATAAGTAAAGAAACGAGCATGTTTATTCATTTACATATTTTTTCATATACATTTATAATTTAACATATTTACAAAATGATATTTAATTTTCATCATATATCAATTTTATTTTTGCATGAATACTAAAATACTAGTATTAAAATACTACTATAATTATAATACTTTAATGAGCTTATTATTAAAAATCATATTATATTAGTTTATTACATTAAAATTTGTTATTATTTAAAATATCACTTATAATTATATGATTATTTGTCTAATTATGCATAATTACATCATTTACTGTATTTAGATCCAGTTTATTTATTTTTTTATTTAAAATATCAACATTCATTGTATGATACTTCTTTTCTAATAATGGTTTATAATCATCAATATTTTCTTCATATGCTATTTTTCCTTTTATAGTTTATTATGTTTCTGGTTTATTTTAATATTCAAAACATGTAAAAGAATATAGATTTTTTTTTATATTCAGAACAATGTCATTTATTGAAAATTATAGAAATATTTTTAGAATATATGCATAAATTCTTTAATACATTATTTTTAAAGTTCTATTTGGATGCAAATTATAATTAAATACTATATGTAGAGGATAATACATATTTACACTCGTAATCCTGTAGATCCCCAATAATCTTGTGAATCTGAGCAATCTGCACTGTATTGTTAGATGAATGTGTGCATGTTGATGGGCACATTAGATAGAGGGATGGAGGGGTTATTGAGCTGGAGACAGTGAGGGAGGGAAAGGAAGTGTGTTATTTATTTTGAGAGGAGTCAAAAGTCTGGCAGCCATCAGAGGAGAGTGCTTTCACATGACCCCGAACTGGCCCTTCTCTTTCGCCCTGTCCCCCATTTCACTTGCCCTCCTCCACCGCCCCCTAGGGACCCGTGCTTCCCAGGGTCACTTTCACATGAACACGAGCAAGAGGGGGGTCAGGACCGCACTGAAGGGACTAAACCCACTCACAGCATGAATTCAACTTGGGCCTGGGTTAACATCTCTGATGCGAGAATAACTTCCCTACCAACCAATCAGGACTCAGATGCTTCTAAAGTGTCATTACTTGTTGCTGATATGTTCATGATTTGGATCACATTTAACTGACTATGTGATAAAGTTGGTTCATCGTAATGTACTCACACTTGGTGTCCCTTCCAACAGCCTTGCGCCCCTGAACACACGGCAAATTGAGGGAGCTGCGGACACAGATGAGCACCGTCACATCAGAGAGCATGTGAGTTCTCCACATGCACAACACGCCACATTCCAGTTACTCCTGTTGGAGGAATGCTTAGGGCTTTGTCAGTTCCTTTTAGGGCTGTAAAGCTCCTCAGCTGGTAAAAGTCATTTTATGATGTTTTGGTGCACTTGAAAAATGTTAATGATCTTATATCTCTGTGTGACTCGTTTATAACAAATAACACGTTACCACAGGAAGCATCAGAAATAGTTAACCCGCAAAAATCCACTCTTTTATTTCACGAACTGTTGCATTAATTATAAAAACAAACTGAGTGTTTCGTTTTGAACGCATTCTTTTAAGCTTCCCTAACTTAAAAGCTAGGAAGACACGTTTGTACATGTAATATCTGGCAACCCCGGCTGCACTCTCATCAATGTTGTTGAGTTTACTTCTTTTTTTTTTTCTTGCTCAACAACACAATGTGAACAAAAACACTTAAAGTTTAAACCATTATAAACGCAGCAAACCAGACCTCTATTGGTCTGGATGAAGGTTTGCCTCTTGATCTGAAGTGAGATTAGCTTGGAGGCCGTGAGCTAAAGCTAGTCTTCTCCCTCCCCCTGCACGCTTCCTGTCCTCATGATTCATGGAGATGAGGAGAAATGAGAGAACCCTTAAAAGGCAATGTTTAGGTCTGTTTGCGCTCTCCATTATCAAGAGCGAGTGTCTGTATGTAAACACACCATCTGGAGGTGAGCAGTGAACATTTGAGCTCCGGCGTGCTGCTGGAATAACTCAATCGTTCGCTGTAGCACATGCACGTGTTCATGTCTCGACATCCCAGTTTGTCATTCTTTCGCAGATAAATAATATTTTCAACTAAGTTTAGACATTAAACATGCATCCCCTAAGAGATGTTGCATTCTTTCATTTTGCACATTTGAGTCTGCTCGTGCCTACTTCCAGCTCCCATGACTGCTACAAGAGCAGAGAGATGGACCTCAGTTTATCCCCAGAGCCACTTCACTCACAGTTCTCACTCAAACTTGGTTAACTGCACACAAATGCTTGATGATAAAGACAGAGATTTATTAACCAGTTTAGCATAACCGAGTTTCACTTTTTGGAATGCCATGCTTTTTCTGCGCAGAAACAAAGGTGTGTAGAACCCTATTGTAAGTGCTGAGTGTTATTGTTTCGGGGGTTTTCTGTGCATTTTTAAGGCCCCTCAGAAATTGACGTCTGGTTGCGGTTTGAAAAGCGATGTGGCAAAATGAATCTTTAACACCGCCTAAAGTATGTCAGCTTATGGTGCGCTAACAATTTCTCATTGGGGAATGAAATTCGATACATGTGTAGGGTGCCAGACCATACATTTTTAGTAATATAGATTACATTTAAAAAATCGACAGAAAGTCGCCAATTTCACAAATACTAACAAAAATGGCCACTTTTGCTTGTGGCATACTTTAACAAACTCCTCCTAGAAATTTTATCTGTTCATCTCCAAACTCCATTAGTCGTATGTTAAGGCATATAAATTGCAATGCTTTTTTTTTTTACTTTGTTAAACTATGTTTCCATAGCTGATGTTGAAATTTAACCATATATTTATATCCTGTATAGCCTATGATCAGTCCCAAATTTACCAGCTATGGTAACAGTTCTTGTCTGAGCACATCTACAGCGTAGCAATGGGAAATACAACTTTTAGCATCAATAAGATGTTTTTCCTCTTCACTCAGAATCACCTTTAGTTACTTTATGATCCGGTTTTTAGTAATTCATTATTTTTCGTATCTCTTGTTGAAAAACACATAGGGATTGGTTATTGAAATGCTCTGGCGCCGGAGGAGCTCAAACCGTTTAATCACTGTTGTTTGAATTTTAATAGACTAAGATTGTTTTAAATTTGTGCCACATTCCTTATTTTTTAATAAATATGTTGGTGAAAATCGTTTGGGCCAAGTAATTTGCATCTGGCAATCAAACAGGAAAACTCTAAATGTAGTATTGGTCTTTAAAGAAGCATTTTTAAAATAAATTACGTATATATTTGACTTTCACCGTGGAACGAGGGAGAGAGGACAGAAGGAAAGAGGGAAAGAAAGAGGGTCTGAGGGAAAGAAAGAAAGATGGAGTGAGATGGCGAGAGAGAGAGAGAGAGAGGCTTACCATTTACATTTGTGTTCTTATGGTGACTCAAAAACTTCTGGGCCACATTTTTGTTGCAGTTTATTCCAAACAAATTGCTTTTCCCTTTAAAAACTGACAAAATGAACGTAATTCTTCTGTGCCCTGTGTTCTTGTTTTTCTGAAATAATTATCCTAAATCTTACAGAGGTCATAAGTTAACCATGTATTGCACATGAATTGAGACTTTATGCAACAACAACATCGGATCGAACAGTGACTGTGTCCAGAAATGTTAAGGGAGGTTGTGGAATCATCTTCAACCTAAAACCTAAAATGTTTCTGTTTGAAGCTAATGAGCTACTCCATCTGTTATCCAGTTTACTAAGTCGCTTAGTTATCTTACAGTCGGAGGGTACTAGTTAAGATGAAAAAAAACATCCGTCATTCCTTCTTTTTTAGACATTCTTAATGTCTTAAAATGACATTTTCTGCTTCTAATGCTTCTTTACAATAACCATGGCAGCTTGGTGTGTGAGGATGGGCTGCAAATGACTCACGGACCAGTAGTTTGAGACCTTTGTCCTAAATGATAGGCTATTGTGTTTGCCACAATGTCGCTGTAAAGCATAAATGAAATTAAAGGCATGTTTAAATGAATAATTGGCACATTGTTTTAAAGTTTGGAGTGTCTAGCCACTTTAACTTTTTGTTTTGAGGTCTCTGTAGTTTAGTTTGGTTGTGTAAATCTGGTAACACTTAGGCAATCTTCAGATCGCAGCTGAATTAGCTGAGTGTTTGACTCAGTGTTCAGAGAATCTGAAGGTAATCGGTTGCAAGTGAAGCAGCGTGAGGTTTTCCTCAACCAAACAACTAGAACCATCTCCGTTTATAGAGAAATACGAGATTTCATGAATCATGGTTTAACGCCTTCATTAATATTTCTTCTGAATTAGTGCAACGGTGTGTGTGTGTGAAGAGAGACTTACTGATTCACATTTTCAGTCCGAGCTAAATATTTCAAATCACATATTTCCCCTGTGAGTTGAAGGATGTGGTCAAAACAGAAATTCCGAAGGAATTAAGAATCCGTATGGACAATTGTCTGATCATGATGGAACTCTATAAATCGTACTCTTTCATTGATTGTGAATAGCCCTTTTAGGTCCTGAACACTTTGATTGACGTTATTTCAACGTTGCTTATTACAGTTAAAAATATAATTAAAGCTGCAAGCAGCGATCAAAGGGAACTAGCATCTCGATCGCACAACCGACAGTCCTTAATTAGGAGGTCTATTCAAGCGAGAATAGTTGAAACTACTGAACAATACAGGAAATTTTCACTGAAAGCAGCATCATAAATTGTTGCTATCCACAGGTGGCGCTGTGAATGTCAGAAAAATTTCTTTCATTCAATATTATTGGTGCCCATGTTATAATTGGTAAAACAAATTACTTGTGTTCCAAATTCTTAAAATTGGGACCAATTAAACATTGTACGGCTGAGCTATAACAACTTCCTGTTTAGGGCGAAATGTCAAATTTCGATAGCTGCACAGAGCCAAAAAAACTTAACATCCCATATGCCTTAAAATGAGTTTGTGAATGGGGTAAACAGATACAATCGCTAAGAGGAGTTAGTTAAAGAACAGCATGTGCAAAAGAACCCTTTTTAAGACGTTTTAGCAAAATAACAGACTTTGTCAGTTTTGAAAACTTGTTCCAATAGACTTTTTGGTTGGTCTTGGTCTTTTAGATAAGTGTCCAAAATTCACCCACACTGAAATTACAGTAGAAAAAACAGTAGAAAATTGGATATTCCAGGTTGCCACCGGGTGGCACTATAACTGACACTGTAGGCTATATATAGATATGTTCAGACGTAACACGCTTGACAAATTTGAGCCTGGATTATAGAAAATATATTTGTATTACAACACAACGTCATCCTTAATAAACCATTCAGTTTAAACTTGATCTGTTTAAAAACTCTTTGTTTTAAACAACACCTGGGAAACGTGCGACTGTTCAATAATGTTACAAGAGAGATGTTCACAAGTCAACAAAGCCCTGGTTATTGATGCAACTTTCCTTGAACTGCTGCTTGGCTCAAAGGATTCTGTCTTGATCTAGACCTTCAGCTCTCTTTTCCCTTATACGTCAGGCTGCCGTGAACTGTGACTAGAAAAGGGAATGAATGCAGACAGAGAGTGTGTGGGGTAATAGGGGGGTTGGGGTAGCAGTGACGAACTATCTGCTTCCACAATCACTGGCCGTAAGAGGCTGAAAGAGCCAATGTTTATCAAATACACAGCCACATTTTCCATTATCCCAAAATAAAATCCCTTCAGAACTCCTTATATGGGCTGAGGTAGATTCCAGAAGGGGGATGCGAGAAAACCTAAGCCTCAAAAAAGAAAAAAGTGCAGGAATTTTCATGTTGTTTCTCCTCTTTTCTTTTTTTTAAATCAGACCCACTACTTTGTCTTCCAATTAATATTGTACAGATTTACATTTCATAATCAAGGCTGCCTCTTTGAGAATGAGTCTTTTAACATGTTTAGATGTGAAGTGCGTGGAATGGTGGAATTTGCAAGTTGCCATATCCTCATGAAAAATCCATCTGTCATTACAGACTCTGCTGGGAGAAAACACCGGGGTTGGACTTGAACCATAGTACAAGGGATGCAACATGCTCCAGGTCTGAACATTGTGCTGAACAAACTGCTGAGATTTATTTATTAGCAATAGTAATTAATTTCAACTTATCAGTCTATATATAAAATTATAGTGGTATTCAAAAGTTTTAATTTTTTAATAAAATTACCTTTTCATCACAGTGATTATTTGGGAAGTGAAGTAAAGTTTATATGATGATATACAGTTTGTATGATTTATGAAAAGTTTTTTTAATGGGCATGTGCATAAATTTAGGTACCAAAACGAAAAAATATCTTAATATGTTGTGCATGCTCCTTTTGCAGAAATTACGGCTTTCTAAAACTTCCGATTAGAGTCTGGATTGTGATATTTTGGACCATTTTTCTTCAGAAAACATCTCCAGTTCTTAAAACCCACCACAAACTTTCAATAATATTCTCAGAAGCCCATTCCAGAACGTTGTACATGCTCCTCTGTGTGAATGCCTCAGTAGATTTTGAGCAGTGTTAGAGTTGTTATCTGGTTGAAAGATCCAGCTTATGCACATCTTCAACTGATTCATGGACATTGTTATTCAGAATCTGCTGATATTTAGTGGATTCCATGCAACCCTCAACTTTTACATTAATCCCAGTCCCTACCCTGCCCACAATCCAAATTTTACCATAGATAGCATGTTATTTTAGTATTTTAGTAAATAAGTTTATCAATAGGACCTTGTATCAACAAAAATGAAGCTGGCTTGACCAAAAATGCTTTAGCAAACCTAAAGTGACACTTTTCTGCTTTGAGTGTCCCTACAGCATCTCCTTGTTGAATGATATGCAGTGACACGTCTTTGAAGTTGGTCTGTGGGTTGACTGTGACCACTTCTTGGTCTGTCACTTTGGGCCTTAACTAGAACTGTGCTTCTAATCTTCCAGTTCCTCATAATAGAAACTGAGAGCTTACATCTATCTCTGAGACAGCTTTCCATTTTCAGATCATCCGAGAGTTATGAGGTTCCCATGTTGCCCCTCTTTAGAGGAGACGCAAAGAGGAGAAACACTTACAATTGGCCTTCTTTAACCCTTCACTACAATGACATGGTGCCAAATTTTGCACATGCCTAATTCTTTTTTTTTATAATAGTAACTGTTCATTTTCCATAAATCACATTGACTTTACCTCACTTCTTAAAGAGCACTGGTATTTTTTTTATCCAGACAACCAATGATTTATAAAGGAAAATCGTGAAAGTATACAGGGGTTCCAAAACTTTGCATACCATATTATTATTAATTTCCATAAAATATTAGGGTTTTTATATGCTAACATTCATAATTTATTAGTTGCATCTCAGTTTTAAGCCACTTAACTTCTTTGGGACGTGTTCAGCTTCAACTAAGACTAAATATGAAGAGCTGTGTTATCTGAAAACGTTTGTTTTTTCACCTTTTGTTTATGAATATGCTAATTCTTCTCTGTGTCCCATTTTTTCATAGACTCAAAATATTGTAAACATTTTAAATCTGTGAATCAGCTGTGATTTTTACATCACAGAGGAATATTGTATTCTGTTTACAATATTTTTTATTATTTATTTCAATTGTGGACACATTAAAATATATACAACGTCTATAATATATTTAAGGTTTTGTACTTTGCCTGTGTATATAGTTAATAAATCCTCTTGTATTTAATTAAACTGAAAGGCAAACAGGGTTCCACTAATATGGTTGTAGTTTGGTATATTAAAAGCAAGACTAAGTGGAAATTTTATCTTTGTAGTTTTTGAACTATGTCGGCAGGCTTCATTTCAGTCTATAAACAGACACAAAGTGGAGCCAGACGCGCTTGTCTGGAAGCCCTTGTACTGTAAACTGTGAACAGAATCTTACGGACGGACAGATTGCGTATCTGACTCTTAATGTCTACTGCCCTTGTGTCTCTCTCCGCTGACCACTACCCTGCTGTAAAAGCCATTAGAGCTGAGACCCAGCATAATCATGCTGGCTTCCTCAAGAGTAAAGTGAAAAGGATCCGCGCAGGATGGAGCTGGCTGTCTGTGAGCATGAGCTCAGCTCCGGGTGATCTACTGCCACATTTTTGTGGTCTCTACACAGTATCAGCATATTCACAAGCTGAAGAGAGAGGATTTTCAGCTATGCAGATGCCACTGCGGTGATATCATTTGGCTATGACTAGACTTCATCAAGGAGAAACTGAAAATGACAAATTCATGTTCCGAGGAAGATTGTAAGGGAGAAAACATTTAGAGGATTGTGAAACGTTTTTAACTTCCCGACTTCTGTTGAAGGATTGTATGGGAGAAAAAAAATAAATACAAAGGTGTCTGAAAATGTGAAACGTTTTTGACTTCCTGACCCTTTTGATCTGTTGAAGTCTATGTCAAAGGAGAGTATTTGGAAAGTGCTTTCAAATGGAATGAAAACTGAAAAGGACAAATTCGTGTTCGAAGAAGGATTATATGGGAGAAAACATTTAAAAAAAAAGGTGTCTGGAATTGTAACTTTTGTGTAATTTGGAGAGGATTGTGGGACATTTTATCTTTCTTACTCTTTAGTCTATTGAAGCAAATGTCAAAGGAGAATATTTGGCAACCTCAGTCCTGTCGAATGGAATGAAAATGAAAAATGGAGACACTGAAAATTAAGTAAGATTGTTTGTGGTAAAAGTTTAAATATAAAGGTGTCTGAAATTGTGACTAACTTTCGTGTAAGTCGGAGAGGATTGTGAAACGCTTTTAGCTGCTTCTTTAATCTCTTGAAGCCGGTGTCAAAGGAGAATATTTGGAAAACTCAGTCATCTTGAATGGAATGAAAAGGGAACAGGAACACCGTTAAACCCTCTGTTCCCTGCAGACCACACAGATTGGGATGCAGGAAGTGGTTGTGTATTAAAGCCTTGCATTCTGTGGATGCTGTGGTGGTTGAGCGGAGTAACTTAGTACTTTCCTGCTGCATTGATGTTCTCCTTCAACCACAGGAACAAACATCCATGACTGCATTCCCCGAATCGATTGGCGGCTGTGAAAACTGAGTATCACAATCAGCAAATGGCATTTTCATCATCTGAAGATTGTTTGTTTGGTTTACCCGACAGCTTTTTACCAGTGTTTAGAAACGTAGATTCAGACAAATGTAGACGCAAATGTTTTAGCTTATCAGAGGTCCTTATAAAAAAGCACTGAACTAAATTATATTACGTTAGTTTAACAGGCAGTGAAGATGTGGTTAGAGAAATGCTGCCACCGCAGATCTGTTGGGCAGCGCTAAATGTCAACACCAGCCTTCCAATGTTTATTCTGTGGACTGGAGACATACAGATCCAAGATTTTCTTGCATGATTTCCCTCTCCTTTCAGGGGCAGGCTCTTGTGAAATGTTTGTGAAAAATGTTGAGGCAGGTGTGAACAAATGCTGTAAACAAAGAATGCCTAGAGGCTTAAAACTGGGTGAGGAACACCCAAACTCGGTGCCTAAGATGAGTTTAAGAAAGATTGAGCACAGCAATGGGACACAAGGTAGTTATTCTGCAGCAACAATGTCTCTTTCAGACAAAGATGTCCGATTGGAGTTTGAAGACATATGTGGTTCCAGCACAGAAACAGGAAATGTTGAGGATGTTTCAAAAGCATACGATGCATAGCAGTGCTATCAGCTCACAACTGGAATCTACACCTATATATACTTTCTGTAGAAGTCTAGCCATAAGTGGTGTTTGTGGAAGAGGTCAAAAACCAATACCTCCAATGGCCAGGCAACTCAAGTATTTACAGAAACATAGGAACTGGAATGCAGAAAATGGGAACCTTTGGGCTACTGAGTCAAACTTAGAAATGGGGCAGGGGAGCAGTACAATATTGAGCATTAGCAGGCAACAGTGAAGCATGGTGGAGGGTCCCTGAACATCCGGGGCTGCATTTCTGCAAAGGGACTAAATTCTCCTGCAGGAAAATGACCCGAAACAAATTGTGTCTAAAGTTTTAAACAACCAACAGAGTTCTTCAAAGTTCACGTACAAGAATTGCTTCTGTTCTGAAGACAAAGAGTTACATCAGGATTTTTTGTTTACAGCATTTTTCACACAGACCTAAAACTTTTGCACAGTGCTGTACATGTGTTCATTGCATTGTGTAACTAAGTCTTCCCTGTCTGTTTCCAATCTATAGGAGTGACCGAATGCATCAGCTGTATAACAAACCCGGAGTGAGATCCTGTTTTAAACCCTACTTCCTGAATTCAAGCGCATGTATTCGAGGTCATCAAGGTCCTCAAACCAAAGAAAGGGTAAGGCTTCCAGCACAAAATGAGTGTGAAGGCTTCAGTCTGCTCTGGTCTTCAGCCCGAGGTGCAGTGCTGCATCTCTGGTCAACATGGAGTCTGAGATGAAGCACTGTAGCTCAGGAGGTTGACATTGACGGCTCCAAACGTAGCAGGTTTGTATTTTCCATGTGTGAAGCTGATCATAGTTTATGAGACAGGAGTGCTGAATATTTATTATGCAAACAAATAAAATTTTGAAAGTTTTTCATCATTGTGCACTTCCCCCATGTCCTTGTCACCGGGGTCCAGTTTTCCCAGGAATCCCTTGGCCTATCAAAAGGGGGATTCCTGGAAATACTGTTCTTGGAGTCAAGGCTGGACCACATCCATGTTGCCAATTTTAACAATTGTAAATTCTATTTTGGATTATTGTCTAATGTGTTATGTATGATTGCTGGAAGCAGCTTTGTTTAAAGTGAATTTATGTGGTTTTAATTAAAATCCTGTGAAAACATGCTTGATTTCACGAGTCATTTTAATAACTCTAATTCAGTGTTTATTGTGATGCACCTGACGTGAGGTTTTCTTTTACCCTATTTCAAAAAGGTTATAAACATTGATCTTCTAAATTATTTACTTTATATATAATGTTACAATTATTTGACGGAAATGTTTGTTTGCCGCTGCTGCCTCTGAACGATGTTAAATGAAGAAACGGCGCCATCTGTCGGTGTTTGTGAAAAGTGCACTCTGTGTAATATCCGCCAGGTGACGCCGTTGAGTAGAGCAGCCTAAAACCCTCCGCAGGCCAGACGTGGCGGATCACATTACCAGAATATTACTCAAGTGTCCGATTACCTTCAGATTTACTTGCCCTTTTTATCCCTGGCATTTTCCTGCCATAAAAGTATGCATGAAGAACCTCGTGTTTACTTCTGGAGAACTGAAACCTCAAACCAGAGTTGGGCAAACCTGTTCCTGGAGTGCCAATGCCATGCATGGTTTAGTTCCAACCCTTCTCCATTACACATACCAGGGCCGTCAAACAAGCTATAAGGACTTCTGCTGATTTGATCGGGTGTGTAGGGGCCTGTCCCAAATGGGACTTAGTAAAAATGAAAAAAAAAAAAAAAACTTTAACTACCGTGAATGTATCAGTGTTGTGTCTGAAAAGACAAGCGCTAGTTTTAACCTTTATCGACATATGTTTTGGTATTTTATATTTGGCATGACAAAAAAACAAACATATACTTATCTAAATCTGTTTGTTTGTTAGTTTAAAACAAATTTATTGATTTTGTCAACCGAGATTACCATTGTTCTTGTAATGCTGATGTGTGCTAGGAATTTAGCACATGGCTTAAATCGTCCATCCTGGGCAATGCAAATAAAGGATTAGCTTCAAGCATGAAAACGGCAGACTATTCTTTACATCAAGTTTCTCATAGAACACATTTTTTAAGTATTTTCACTTATGTTCAAGTTATATTATTCATGTTAAGGTCAAGGAGTAGTGAGACTGATGACAGCTTGTGCTGACATGCCACCACTGCACTTATGCCAACTAAGCCAAGCGACCATTAGTGACAAAGCACACATAGTGAATAATGTAATTTAAAAGTTACCATTTTTGTTCCTGTATATAAAATTTATTTTGTTATGTACCAAGAATGTAAATAAGTGATATACGCTGAACAAATGTACACCAATGGCAGATGAGCTTTGGATATAAAATTACATATTTGACCTCCAGTGGCAACGCACCTTTGCACAGGTATCACCCTGTTTGCTTAGGTGATGAAAGTAATGTTCACTTCCGCAATTAACGTCTATGAGTCAACCACATGGAAATCTCAAAGGTACATGTGACCGAAGGACCCGCGGAGCAAATTCTATTGATCAGTGAATGTGAGTTTTGCTGAATGCTTATGACAAAGCACCATTTGATCAAGTTATTAATGAATTATTAACCCGACTTGTGGTATACTAAATAATGTGTACTTGCATTAAGGTAGATTTTGAATTCAAAGAATGAACTCTGACCTACATGTTACACAAGCCTCTGTTCAGTTCTGGCTCAGACATGCAGGTGTGACGCAGAGCAAGATATCTGCAGGGTGGAGGAACTGGTTTTGTTGGTAATGCTACAGTAAATATCATCTGATCATTGCTCACCTGGCATGCCGGAGTCTTCCTCTTCCCTCCATTTCTTGTTTAGATGCCAGCGTTCCCAAGGCCAATCTTCTGCCATCTGTTAAACTGGTCCACGCTTTGCTGCAGTACTTATGATCTCCAGAAATTAGATGGACAGACTTTCTTATGGTGGCAGCCGAAGTGATTCCTTTTAGAATTATTAGGACCTTTCTTTAATGTGATGAAATATTTATTCCTAATTTATTATTAACCTTAAGTCTCTCCCTCGCTGAGGTATTTACTGATCCGCTTCACTGAGGAGAAGTGACGCAGAAACGAGACAATTAATGAACTATAGATCCATTTTTTCAGAAATTAAAATGTTAATAAATGTATATTTAAATGTCTAAATTCTAAACATGGTAAAAAAATTGCAGCTATGGTTATCTTTATATGGTTTTTAATTCTCTACAGCAGCTAGTATATAGTATATGACTGGTGTGAAAGAATATAAGTATATAAGGTGTGAGAGAATCCCTTTGAAATTTCTGGGTGTGGTGACATTGGATCCATTTTGATTAATTACATGCTCACTTTTTCAATGTTTTATTCCATTTTTGGTAAATGTTTTGTAAAAAGTCAACAAAAATATTTGTATTCATTACATTTGCTTATTTGGCATTGTGTATAGTATTTTTAAGTATTGAATTTCAAAAATTAACTATTTAGTAAAGTATAAACACAGTTTTAAATATTTTCAAGGAGTGCACATATTTATCTTTATATGGTAATGTAATATTCAATATCATTATTTTACTGCAGTAAACAGTAATTAGTATAACTGTTAAATGCAAGGTTTAACTCCATAAAACAACTTACTCTGCCTCTTCTACATCCACTGTAAATGCTAATTTTTGATTGATTTGTGAAACATAATTCTATAGGTCTTTAAATGTTTTATTGTTACTGTTAGAGTGTAAATACTTGGGCAGTTCCTTGGCTAAACAAGCCACATTTGTTCAAAACATGTACTTTTCAGAGGAATTAGTTTCAGGAAATGAGATTTGCATTTCTCTGTGGTAATGTGAAACTTATTCGCATTGAGTGTAGACCATCATTGTTGATAACGAGTCGTTTTCCCCTCCACGCTCTTGACTCTCAATGCATGATGAGTGGCTAATCCTTTGCATGAATAATTGACGTTTACTCATCAGGCATTGTACTCTGATGGCTTCTGGTGAGAATAGTTCATCAGAAAATCATCAATGCTTTGTATGCATCAAGAGTGCCTTACAACGTGTTAAAGTAAGCATCAGTTCAAGGAAGGGAGTGTTAAGATATGTTAAGTGGTGAAATGCTGGGGGCGTTTTGCTAGATCTGGGTGTGACTGTTCGAAAACTAAATAGCTGCTCCTCATGAAACTCTAATGAAGCAATGAGTCATCTTTAAACAGACAGTCATCTCTTCATTATATATTAATATTTGGAAAACCAAATGTATTTCGCACTGTGAAGCAAAATGAAGATTGCATTCAGTTTAGAACATAATCTGGAGGCATTAAGAGACTTAAAGATTTGCTATGTACTTCCATTACTTGCTTAGCACTTGTTAGCACACTGCTAACATGGTGAAAAACATGGCTAAATTACATGGCACTCTCAATGTAGATATATTAAATCATAGTCTTTGATTAAACACTACAGGTGATGATTAAACATTACACTAAATGTGATTTATAAAGAACAAACCAGATTCTAGGATGTTATTCCACAATTCTAACACATCCATGTTCCAACACGTCATTAGCATAACACGGCTTTAAATTTAATGTATGCTGCCAATGTGTATTTCAAAAACTGAAGCCTTTATTTGTGTATATGTCGTTATAATTAAAACTTCTTTTTAAGAAAATGTAATTTTTCAGAAGTCCCACCACACATTTTTTTACTTTTAAACACAGGGGACCTTACAAGAGATTACAATTATTCGAGTAGTATTGTCTTTCGTTTCTTCTTCGAACAGGCATTCTGTTACCGACCTCAGTCCACCAGCTGACGCTTCAATGGGATTAAACGTGATCCTTTTTTTACTGTAGAGGACAGACAGGTGCAGTGTCTGTTTCGAGCCGCGGAGAGGCGCTGTAGGCTACACGCATGGCGCGTGTTTCCTGACACGTTTACAGAATGTTGGAAAAGTCGGCATATTTTATAAATAATGAGAGCTGGACGGCGCTGACTTCTTAGACTCAGAAGATTGCAGCTAGAGACCTATATTCAATAGCATTGAAACATTTTCAATTGATCTAAAATGGTTCTATAACTTTAATATTTTTTAAACAATTTTAAGTCTAAACTGGGTGAAGAATTTGTCCTATGTTAATAGGAGTTGATGTAGCCATACAAATTAAAATTTTATCAGAAACAGGTAATTTAATGTTCTCAAAAGCGTTGTTTATCCTCTGAAAAGAAGCCAAAAATTGCAACTGGGAAACTGGTTTCAATTGTTCTTTGCAACTTAAGATGTTCTCTCGGCAAGCTGTCATTTTTGTTCCAATCAGGATAAACTAAAACTCCAACAGTGAAATCATCTCAGCCTTTAAATAAGTTAATGGTGGAGCAAATCAGGAACTGTAACTGTCAATCACTACACAATTCAACATGAATTTGGGAATTGTATCGTCCATCCCTGAACATAGACAGCAGTTTCAAACACATTGAACTTAGCAAACTGCTATTTTGTTGCAACAACCAAATTCATCTTCACAATCAGAAAAACTGAGCACGGAAAAACTGAGCACAAAAAAACCTGCGAATAAATGTAAATTTGAATAATCTTAAGGGATAAACATGAGCATCATATATTTCATAGCTGGTTGCAACATGTTTGCTGAAAGTCTGCATTGGATGCGCTCATGAGTACAAATAATGGATTAAACATTTTATTTGTTAATGGAAAAAAAAACATTTTAAATGTGATTTATTGTGCTAAAATATAAACTTTAGCCTTTCTAGCAATATAAAATTAGACTGTTCTTGTTTCACCTATAGTGAAAGCCATCCAACCACTGTCACAATAAGAAATGTATATACAGTATAAGATACTCAAGATCTCCTGCTGCTCACAGAAAAGAAAACACTTGCCGAACCTGACCTAAACTCTGAATAGTCACTGTGCAAGTTAATCCTAGAACTCAATCATTATATGTAACATTGTACAGATATGTTTTCAAACTGCACATAAATGAGATTAGCAGGATTTGGAAGATGAACGGACTTCTTTAAACGCACAATGGGGCTCAATGTAACTATTGATGTGCAAGTTTGCGAATTGCGTATATCTCACACACAAAAGCTTATTATCGATTGGATGAATTTGTAGCATTAATAACGTGTTGCAATTAAGAATTTGCAGCAAAAATAATAAAATTCTCAGATTAATAAACATTTTTAAGAACAGAGTTGTGACTTATTTTAATAGTTGTTGGCCTAGAAGAAAGCATATCACAAACCAAACTCTTCACATACGATTTACAGAATTGACACGTTTGGCTGGTTATGAGAATTAACATTAATTTTAGTCTTGACTCAAATGAGGCTCTCGAGAGCAGGGGGAAGGGCGGCCTCAGACCAAGACCTACCCGCGCCCTGCAGCTGCTCATGACAGGAGCAAGATTCAAAATTTCTCTGCTTAACACAACCGCTGCAGATTGCGTGATTTGACATATACGTAACTCCTACACTGTTCACTTTTTTCCCCATTAACCTTTTTTTCTTGCGATCTCACAATGGCGATATTTGAATGCAGTCTTCTTTCAAAAATATGATTACCATTAGTCTACGGAGCATGCGCAGTGACGCAGCCTCCTCGGTGGAGTCCAGATAGGCTTGACTCAGCCATCACGTGACCCACAAGACGAGTGCTAGTGAAATGGGTAACGTAAAACCCATGCAGCCTAATGCCAACTTTACCAAATCAAACTTGTGTTATAACGTTCAGTTCACGAGACACTGCGTTCATTACAATGGACATCTTACTTCAAGTTTATTCTGCTGGAAGATTTGTTATTATATGCATGTGCTCCTGGAATGCATCAAGTAGCCAACTATAAAAGCTATAGATTTAAATAAAACGACAGTGTGTTTTCAAAACAAAAACTTAAAAAATAGATTTGATGTTTTTATACAAAGTGCATAAAATATACCAAGTTGGATGTGTTTTTGGAATCGGTTGGTATGCTGGTGAAGAGAATTTGGTTAAAATGACTGACACTTGCTCAAATTATGACAATCATAGTCATGAAAACATTAAGAAAAATAAAAATGCATAAACAGGATTAATGCCTGTAATTATCATACAAAGATCAATGCATTTATTTAGCAGCATATTAAATGTAGTAATTTAAAATAATAAATTAATAAAATTTCAATAGTGTGCAGAAAAGAAAGAATTGTTATATATACAGTTATCTACTTTTCCCAGATAATTATTTAATAAGGAGACAAAAGCAGAAATGATTGAACTCAACATTCTATTAAAAAAAATTGAGCTATTTACTGAAGCAAATGTATGTAACTTTGTGTGTGCGAGTATGTATGTAGAGAGAGAACATGAACAAAAAAAAGAACAGTGACAAAACCTTTTTTCTGTGGTTAGTTTACCTTGATAAATTGCAGATTAAACAATTTCCACACATGCCACTAAAAGCTTTTTTTTATATTTACAGATATAAATCCTGAAAAGTAAAACAAAAAGTTCCTAAAACGCACAGGAACTGCTTTCATAGAGTACAACACAACCTTTAAATTGACTTTTCATAAGAGTCTCCCTTTAACATTAAAACTAAATTTTTGAGTCAACTTGTCACTTTGCTTGGGTGAGTAAAGCACTTCATGTTATAATGGGGGAAGGGGGTACTGTTGCAAAACCAGTATGAAAGAAAATGGATGACAATGTACAAGAAATTAAAGTTTTGTGCATTCGTGTCAAATTACAGAGACTGGGACAACAGTTCTGAGAAGTCATTTTCATTTATTCTGACATGCTAAAAGGTAATAAATTACACTTTGATAGAACTCCCAGCTGTAACGTAATTAAAGCTGGTTTAGAGGGACAGTTTGGAGGAAAACATAAGTAGGCTAAAAATTAAAGCCAAGTTACTGGTGTGCATTTGTCATGGCTAATTAAAAGAAATCAAACTGCTCTTGCCACACAAGACCCAAAACTATATAGAAAAGTCACCCTCCAACATTTTCTTTGAAGTAAAAAAAAAAAAAAAAAAAAAAGAAGAAGAAAATGAGCAAGACCGCCACTGAACAGCAGCAAAAATTGTCGCAGAGATAGTCCCAGAGATATTTTTTACAAGAGGATCCGCTTCACCACAAGAAGCAGCAAAAAAAAAAAAAAAAAACACTTCTCCCCAAAATTGTTGAGTCAATACTGGGAAAGACAACTATATAAAACTGAAAATAGTATTTTTTTCTGATTAAAAAAAGGAAAATGTATATAAAATGGTAATGGAAAGGGTGGAGTAAGCACATTTTCTCTTCACGACAGAACATTGAGTCTATCATAACAATTGGTGGTACGAATGGTTACTTCTTCAATCAACATGAACATTTTTCAAAGAAGAAACCCAAATCATCGAAGCATACAAATTTAATCTAAGCAATTAACATACAGGTTTAGTTCAGAGTGATGCCTAATTTGTAATGAATATGCTTTTGTGACTTATTCTTTTAAGTTTTTTTTTTAGACTTCAGAATACCAAGTACAATAGAGTTAATGGAGCGCTCTAAAGAGAAACCTAGTAGTCACTAGAATGTTTTTACTTCACATTTGAAGCTCTCTAGCACACATCAGCAGGCAGAATCATAATTACCTTGTAAGAAAAAAAAGGAACAAAACCCAAATGTTTGCCTTTTTAATTATTTGGATACATTTTAAACAAAACATTTTAATTTTTGGATGTTTCACTTTGCTCTAGGAAAGTACGAAAAAAAATGAAGGATGAACATGTATCTCAGATGTCTCCGATTTGGCAGAAATGTCTGGGTTTGAGCCAAGCCAGGAGAAAAGGGGCCGAAACCTCTCTGATGGGCAACAAAGAATTCATAAAAGGCCCCAAACAGCTTTCTTGAAAGATTAACTCAGGAAAATATTGGCATGTGCACAATTAGATCCCCATTTTCTGCAGCTTTCCTTTTCAACAAAAGAGGGGTGGTGAAAGGTCTTAAAGGACGACAATAGAAAAGGCTACAGCTCTGCCAACTGCAAACCAAGCCCGCTTCTCTGTGTGGATATAGTATATACATACCAATATATAGATATATGCAGCGCATCTTATCTATATATAGCAATTACATATATAGTATATGGAACGAAAGTTCTTTAACAGGAAAAAAGTTGCCCACGTTGCCTGGCAGGTTCTGGTGAATTTCATCCTAGATGCCGGGGTGTGATTGGAAGGCAAGTCCTGCTACGGCCATTCTGCTCTGCTTCAATACATTGTCTTAATGCTTAAAAACCTGCAAGACAGGGAGACAGATAGATAGAGAGGATAGGGTTAAGAGTTAGCGGCACAGAGCTGAATGGGGTTGAGCTACTGTAATCAATGCGGCCAACCCAGTCAAAGCACTTTTCAGTCCTGGAAGAGAGAAAGTGCAGTGTCATCAGTCCTTCTCTGCAGTTAAGCCCAGATTTGCTGCAGAGAATCTCAGAAAAAAAAAAAACTAAATCATGTCATCAAACTGACAGTTGTTCCAAATAGGAAAACGTCTTGCATTACAACAAACTCAACTTCAATTGTGAACAACCGTTGAGCAGCTGACGAAAACAAGAGTGTCTACTATAGTCGACCACCACTAGAACCATGTCAGCTGCTGCATGATCAGCTGTCCCACAGTTAAATAAAACCAGCTCAAAGCTAAGCAGCTGTCCTAGATAATGCTTCGAGCTTTTAAAGGAGCACTATACAACCACAGTTCGGTTCCTGAGCTTTAAGACTTCAGTGACTTTCTGATGTTGGGATTTAAATAGGAGTCTATAGTAGTTAATGAAAGCTACAGTTTACAAACATTTTTATGAGGTATGAAATTAAACAACGACTAAAAAAACATGTTTTCACATCCAACTGAGACAAACTGAAATTCTAGATAAATTACTCTTTATTTTAACCTGTCAGTTGTTTTAACATACATTTTCCATGTATATAAAATAAGTAATTCCATAGTTCGAGCAATTTTACATGAGCTGTGGACTCATAGCACAGCACTCCCTTGTTGTAAAGTCAGTTTGCGCACAAGTGTGCTCGCTGTATCCTTGAGCAAAATGTAAAAGTTGGAAGAAAGCAACAGGACCTACAAAAATACCACAAATCACACAATATATGTACAGAGCTAGCATAGGGATGCTAATACTGAGTTTAATATAATGATATATCTTGCCATGGTAGCTTCCCTAGCATGGCAAGCCAATTTAACATTTATTCCTTCTTTCATTATAGTCAGACGGAGTTGATCCCATGTGTAGATAATTAGAGAAAGACAGGCTTGTCTGCATTTTGTTTTAAACTTACACCGGCCAGGCTGTTACGGAAAAACCATTAGAATCTGAAAAGCGTTTGAAACTAAGTGTACACGCCCAACCAGGTTTATTACGCAACACCAAACAGAGCAGCCTGACAAACCTGTGATGCATTGGAAGGGTTTTCTTCCAGGACAAATATCTCTTCATCTATGGTTTACTTCTAATAGAAAAAAAACCCAAAATCATTCTGCCCAAAAAAAAAACAGGTCAATATGGGCAAGGAATTGTAAAAAATGTTTTTAAAAAAAAGTCACAGAAAAATTAAACTAAACAATTTTAAATCTAAAAGAAAAAAGAAAAGCATGTAGTCCATGCTTTCTGATGTACATGTGTCATGGAAAGTTTACCCACCCAAGTTGCTATGTAATCTCTTTGAGGTGCAGCTACTTATAGAGTATAGTTACATTAAGTTTATTTGGTCTTGACATTTCTATGGACACGAATGTAACAGATGAAGAGTGGAAAAGGGGGAAAGAACAAAGTAAATTAAGTGCCTGGCAAGTCTGCATTCATTAGGCGAGAAGTATGCTGATCCAGCACCCTCAGACACATTTCAGTATATTACAGTAACACAAACTTCAGGTTCATGGTGCAGAGCTAACAAAGCTTCACTGGTTTTCAAGAAACACATGTTTTCAAACAAATCCATTTCAAGTTCTCATGAAAAGCGCCACTTTAATTCTGTGCTGTACCTATTCAGTTAAGGAATCTATAGATAATTACATGCTTATAATCAAATTAACTTCTGGAAACTAACTGGAAAAGTGATTGCAATCAAAAAAAAGGGGCAGGATTAAGCCACCACCTCATCAGCAAAAGCTATTCTTAGACCCATCCACTTTGAACAGCTGCTGTTCCACATCTTACTTCAGGATGAACTTTGTGGCACAAATTAGAGCTGCAACAAAAAAAATTATTTCCATAATACATTATTCAGTTATTGAGAAGGTTGGTAGGTTTACATCAGACAGACAAATTGGTGTCTATAAGCTCCCCGGAGTACAGGAGACTCAATGCACAACAATAAATATTGATACATTGTTAGTTCTTAGTAATTGTTTTGAAAACTGAATCACGACAACCATATGTCCAGTAAGCGATGAGACTTGTCAATTGCCATTGTCTATTATTGAGGACATCGATTAGTTGCAGACTTAAGTCTCACACGTGCCCTTGTATAGCCTGCGTAGAATTTTCTCTAACTTCAGTATAAAACGGATAAAATCATTTAATCAGATTCAAAAAGGTGTACATAATTACTGCATGCTATTTTAATATAATAATGAACTATTTCAGTAAAATAAACCAGATTTAAAAGATTACGGATCTGCATGGTTAACAGACATCAAACATAAACCCTAATGCACACTGCAGCAGTCAGACATTAAGAGGGCACCAAAGGACATAGCCATAAAAGAGGAATGAAAGCAGCTTGTCCCCTTATCAGTGGCCTTAGCATCAAGTCCGTTTTGCAAAAGGTACTAAACACATTTGGACTTCATGAAATCAAACACCATCCAACCAGAGCAACTTCACTAACGAAGTGTCAAGATGACTTGCATTAATGTCATTTCAATCGCCAAAAGGAAACAGCAAAAAGGATGTGGAGACGATAACAAAATAAATAACTAATAATAAAAAAAAAATAAATAAATTAAAAAAAAAAAATCACTGTTAATTAATCAAAATACATGGATGGTTGACACACAACCACCCTGACACAAAACATATGGAACAGTATAATGCCGAGTTCAGACCGCCCAATTTAACCCGAGTCGCCAGAAAACTGGCCAAAGTCCCAAGCAAATTGGTACTCATGTACATGACAGAGTCACTGACTGGTCGTAAGATATTTGGTGTGCTATATATCTGGAGCGGTCAGTGATTCAGACTCACGCATTTGTGAAATGTGTTCCAACTTGAAATGCCATTTGCAATTAACAGCAGCCAATGAGAAGAAACAACAGAAGCAACAGGAAGTTGGGAGGAGTTACAAAGGCCTAGACACTAAAATCTGCAATGTCGTTGGTTGAAAAATGGCCTTCTCTGTCGTTAATGCATGTGACATTGTGTTGTTTTCAAGTCACTTTTCACAAGTGTTTGTTTGCGAGATGTACGCAGATGTCTGACGCAGATCTATCTTGCAGAATGAACACATCAGCAACTGAATCCTGCTCCGGACATTTGCGCAGTGTGAAAAGATCTACGATTTTAATCTGAAAACCCTGCAGTCTGAACTCGGCAACAAGTCAACAGAGATCAGATGATCTTGGTTAGTCTTTAATTACAGATTACCCAAAGGTATCTATATTTGATATTCCCCCCCCAAAAAAAATAAAAAATAATCACAGTCTAGTATTCAATACTAACAAGTGTTAGATCCAGGAACAATGATTGGGGAGAAATCAGCATCCCATTTGGAAAGGGGTTAATTCAAGGGATGGATATCTAACATTCACAGAAAAGATTAAGGAGCCAACCCTTCTTCCCCGAGAAGAATATACATTTTTGGTTCAAAGTTAGTAGTCAAATTTCCCAAGGACGTCTTTGCTATTGCAAGACATACCAATTGAATTTTTTTTTTAATTATATTTTCTGTAATTGGGGTGGATCCTTGAACTAACACTGTTTCTTTACATTTCAAGAATCTTTTGAGTAGCAAATGTTCCAAATCATCTTTTGCTTTAGCAAATGTATGCAATTGGTGCCTTTTTTTCTGAAAACGTCGCTTGGCTGTTTGCTACTAACCTTTCATGTTACTCTTGTCATTGTGCTTGCCTGTGGGGGGTTGTGTCTGTTGCCCCTGTCCCCCTGATGAGGCTGCTTGCTGTGCCGCTTTCTGCTTCAGCATGGTCCAGTCAAACGTATAGTCATACTGGTGGTTAAGAGTCCTGGAAATGATTAAGCAAGATAAAATCAAAATACAATTCGACTTTGAGTTATATAATCCCTATAATATAGTTATAACTTTTTTAATAATCGTATTACTTACAGAATTTTTAAGAAATTTTAAACAAAACTCAACCAAACAGTTCTTGTAATTAAATGTAACCTTGGCTTTCACTGATAAAGATGACTAAAGTGTTTGGACTTCAGGCTTAAATGAGTGATGAAATGCAGAAGAAAACTGACAAACCTGAAAAGTATGCGGAAAAGCTGACGCAGATACATGTAGTCAGGTGCCTCTTCAAATCGCAAGCCACGACAGTAGTTCAGGTACATGGCAAACTCTGCCGGAAAACCCTTAACATAACAGTCAAACTTGTGTTACAACACCACAATACCATTAAACATCCGCAGATCTAATATGAGCACACAATTTAAATATTGCTTATTCTTCTGTGCAAAACAGTTGTGGAGTGATTTGCTTTAAACCAAGTTTTAAGAAGCAAGCTGAAGTGTCAGATGCAAACAATTAAAGAAAATCTCAATTCACATACCTTACACAAGACTTCAACAGGGGTAGACATCTTTTTCTCACTGATCTTCTCATATTTCTGTTTCTTTGTGGCAGCCTGTGAGTATAGTTATAAAAAAAGTTACAGATTTATATTAAAAGCTTTTTTGAATGTAATCCAGTGGTGCTTTCTCATACATCCATGTAAGAAAATTATACAGACCCAGTTAGATCACAATCAGCTTAGTGTAGATCACTGAATCGGACAATCAATTAGCAAATGATTAAGAGGTTTTTGGATTAATGAAATATTTTTCCAAATTAAAAATTGAAAGTGTAAAAATATTGACATTTTTAGACCACGGTTTATTAAACTGCATGTCTCTTCTTAGTGATTCTCTCACAAGATAGTGTGAGTGACCTCCCTGAATCACAAAATAATTCATAATACCTAGAAACCCAATCATAATTTTCACTTATGTGTATGGCCTATGTGTTTAAATATCATTCCTTGGAAATAATACTATTATATATATATATATAATACCTACATAATATAATAACAGTTTAAAAACATTGCTACTAAAAGCTTTTTTTACTAAATAGTTTTGTAATGGCACAGAATGACTTGGAGAATTCGTTCAGTAACCTAAAGTGGTACATTCTTCATATCCATTTGGTCGAGGTAAAAAAAACTGCCTTATATTTTCCCACTCACCTTCAGGCCCTGCCATGGGAGGCTGGTTCTGTTGAAGTACATCAGGACATATCCTAATGACTCCATGTCATCTCGACGACTAAGACGAAAGAAAAAAAATAATATTACCATAAAAAGAAAATAGTTTGAATAATTCCAATTCACCAAGCATGTTTGGTGATGGACGCTCACCTCTGCTCAATGCCTAAGTGTGCGTTGATGCTGGCATAACGAGCTGTGCCTGTGAGATTTTTGTCTTCTCTGTAAGGTATGTGCTGTCGTGTCCTGTTGTCTCTGTATTTCTTGGCCAGTCCAAAGTCAATCAGGAACAACTACACAAAAAGTGGGAGAAAAAAATAGATATATCGAAACTATTGTTTTAAAGAAAAGTGTGATGACAGGAAAACAGAAACAATAAATTATTTGTTTTCATCCAACTTCCTTCTGACCTTTAACCAGGACTTCAGAATAAAATCATAAAACAAAGGGTTTAATCAATGAACCAATGAGGTCAGAGTCTAAAACACAAATAAAGCTCACAAGAAAAGGAAACAATTTATCAAAGCGGCAATAAAACACTAAGCTAAGACCCATCTAAAGACACAAGTCTCAGTAAAAGTCCTACATCAAGAATTTATACTTGGCCACAACAATGCCACTCACTTCCAGGTTTAAAACTGGGATTTGAAATGCATTTCTAATAATGGTATACAACCACAGTAAAAATGAAAAAAAAAAAAAAATCAAATTAACCCCTAAAATACACAAACATCAAAGCTCAATTTAAATAAAGAACAGGTAGGTGTTTTCTGGGAGCCAATGTTAACATTAACTATAACAAACACATACCTAGAGCAAAGAGTCTACACAATATTTGGCTCAGAAACATTTGTGACACGAAAAGCAAATATTTTTTCCTTTATTGTAAATGTTAGTTCTTCTCAGACCTGTAAAATGACCACTCATACTTAAACTTTGTTAGCATGGTAGTTCCAAACTATATCACGGTCATTAGCCAACTTTTCCTTTTCTATAGGTTTAGTACATAATGTAAAATATAAAATAAGTTTTAAATGAGAAAATATTCCAACACTTATACTTGATTAAACATTTAGCAAGAAATAGAATTTTCTAAAACCCTTCTCACAAGGGCCATTCATTCTAACATTCTTAAAAATCAACATCATAATGCATAAATTGACTCAAAAAAATATATTAAATAAGAATGTAACCTCAAAAATTTGCAGTACAATGAAAAGTATATTACTGACACTGAATCTCAAGATTTGGAAACAGAAGCAGATGATCTGGAAGCCAAGACTTCACAAACAGCTTGCTATGACTGGACATTATAAACAAAGATCAAAAATACAAAGAAGTAAAAGAAGTGGTGATACACAGCCTTCTCCTGCATCCATAGACTTAATCAGAAGATTTCTAAAGATTTCAAACTGTCCATTAAGAGAAATATAATTCAATTTAGGCCAAAAATAAAACTAATAAGATTGTTCTACTTTTTAAGTTATTGTAAAACTACCAACTCCTCCAAAAATCCACACCCTGAAATATGACCAAAAGTCAAATGTTATTTACCAGTCTTCATGGTGTACCACATCATTCTGGTTCTTCGATAACTTTATTGGCTACCTGTTAAGTTTTGTTTGGAATTAACTACACATGTTTACATTAATGGCAAATGGCACCACTCCTATATATTTCAGGAGACTACTCATGTGCACTCTTAAACGCTAATTATAATGGCTTGAAGCCTAGCTGTAGTTAACATACATAGCCTGATTATATGTTAACTATGTTCTGGTACGACACATACCTATGCTTTCTGTAGTTGCAATTTATGGCTTTGTTGAATGGATCTGCATCCATGATGTAGGCTGTATATAGGCTTGACAATGAACTACAACTTTTAGCTTTGGACTGTAATCTAGCTATGAACTTAGGGAAGTTCTTTCATGGAGTTACACAACATTTATTAAATGCTTTACCTCAAAAGATCTGACCTGGAAGTTTAAAACTAGATTTCCTGTTTGGGCAATGTAATGTGCACTCTATGGCTGAGTATTTCCCAAATCCATTTGATTCCAATACACTAGGTCATGATTCAAGCTGATCGAACAGTAATGAACATCAATAGAACAGTAATGCTTTATTCACTCCTGACGCAGCTTTATGATGACAATGTAACAAACATGGCAATGAAAGAAAAGACAGGAACCAAAACCTGTACCACTATCTAACCAGGGCGAACATTGGCATTAGTTAATTGGACTGAAAAAAAAAATGAAAAAAGGTGTAAATTACTATACAATAAAATTAATTAATTTGTTAAATTGAGGTAATAGGTAAACAATTTAGTGCTCCATTTTGCCTTCATTACACTCTTTAGTCAAGTGATCTAATAAGAAAACACTACAACTCGATCGGAACTGAGCATTAAGAGATGAACACAGTTCAATCAACTCCCAAACATTCTTAACAATTTGGAGATAAAGAGTGTAACGCTCAAATAAGGAGCATCTCAAAATGTAGATTTCTAACCAACACAGACTAAAGAAAATGTTTTTAATTTGATTAAATAGACACGTTCTTCCTGGAATGCTGAAAAGTTGAATGATTTTGTACTGTTTAGAAACCACAATTCTGGTACATAATCAAATGAACACTTTTCAATACCAAGCCTTAAGAGAAACCTTTCAAAACTAAATGAAATAAAGATGACATTACTGCATCTCACGGCAGCAATATTTCATGAACACAGTTACCATTTAACATTTAAAAGGGTTTAAACTGAAAAAAGAAACACATCCAACCATAAATAACAACACCTGACTGAACCAGCTGATCACTATATGAAAACCACAATAAAAGAACAATTATCATGTATGCGCGAACCTTGACAGAAGGATGGACGACTGCTTGCTGAACACGTTTTCACAAAGTTACCATGAAGCAGGTGAGAAGAAATAATAAAAAAAAAAAAAAAAAAAAACTCATACTCAAACTCATATATGTGTGATCCACCACCAAAGGGGTTTTTGAAGCCTAAACATTGAAGCTAGTGATGGAACAGAAAGTGGGTACTGCTTTCAGAATAAAGGAAATCAAACTTAAGAATAAACGGAATTAAAAAAATATTATATATGAACGTTTCCTAATGCACAGAATAGAAATGAATCTGAAAAGTGATACATTTAATGTGTTTTGTCATTTTCACCTTTTGTAAACAATAAATAAGCTTTGTTTTTCAATTACGTTTTGGCTAAATGCTGAATAAATGTGTCTGAACCCATCAATCCCAGCCCATGTAGATGAGTCATGTTGAGGAATTAGATTAAGTCTAATAAAATTCTGTCAGGATACTACATTGAAGCTTGAGAAAACCCATAGCCAATATGATCCAACTAGACTCAAACGATTTTCAACAGCCCCACAAGATACAGTAATGTTATATACAGAAGTAGGTTCAATAAAAAAATGCTAAATTGCTTCTAATAATTTTAGAACTGATTAGAATGGAACATGTCCACTTCACCTTGACGTAATAAATCCTTCATTCCAATGTGCAGAGATCCCTTCAATCTGGATTAGGAGCTAAATCTCTAGTTGCGTTTTAACATGCGTATCTAGTTTATAGACAATTATTTTTGGTTTCTGCTGAATTCACCATTAAACGGAAAAGGGAACTCCAAAATGGAAAAAAGTGATCAACAAAATGCAAATTTTGGGCGATTAGGAGGTGGTTGCAGTGTCAGACCTGTTTTAATGCTGAGAAAGATGGGTCCTGAGAAGTACTAACAGCCAAGCTTCTTTTCCTCTTCCCCACTGGAGAGTCTAAATACTGAACAGACAATAGAGGGTGCAGTGCATCAAACAGTATTGCTGAGAACCGTTCACGGCCAGCGCAGACAGGCAACACCAAGGCTGAGAAAAGGAACACGAGAAGAAATAGAGGAAGGGGAAGAGAAAGCCTAGGGCAACCCTTCGTCTACCAGCAAGCATCCTAGCTCAAACTTAGAGAAGGCTGACACCTTCCCTTAAGTCTGGATTCAGATCCTAGCCTAAAGTTGGCTTTCAAACCATAAATAATGAGTGGCTTTCCTAAACAGTTCCAGAGCCAATGACGCAAACGTACATGGCACCACTGGCCGCCCAACCCAGTTCTCTTCAAATTCATAAAAAAACAAGCCTGATTCTCTTTTTTGACGCTTCCAATGCCTTACCTAGAAATTTTCAGCAGCATTTAACTCTAGCTGTGCCATGGCAAATAACAACTATACCTTCCTTGAGCCAGACAGCACATCTAGTGTTAAGAAGGGCAAACTCTAAAGGCCATTCACTCCTGATGAGTACTTGGTTTACAATTGTGTGCAAGAAGCTTTATCAAAAAAACGCAGACAACCAAATCTCAGCAACACCCAATTTAACAGTCAAAAAAAATACTGCATGTCCTGTTTAATAGAACATAAGACCACCTACAGTAAGGAAGAGGCTAGAAAACTTTGGCATATGAAAAGGCCAAATTGGATAGAGATGAAGCTTTGAAGAACAAAAAAAAATTAGTAGTTCAAGAGATGCAACAAACATGTTTAGTTCAGTTACTAAAGACAAGATGGGGTGGCTTAAGCATAAGACATTTCAAGAGAACAACCCAGGCTAGCTTAGGTAAGCAACAAAAACAAAAGCCATTAGTTAACAAAAGCGTTTGAGTGAGTATGGTTATCCACATAGTGACTTGAGAGTGAGCCAACAATATAAAAACAAATGGTATGGATATAAGAAAGATACTGAACATACATCTAAGGAAATGATGCAACATGAATGTCCTATAGTGTTAAATAACTTCTGCAACTGATTGAACCATTTGGTCTGCACATCCCTTGGACAAGACTGAAAAAAATCTTTAGGCTTAAAGTCAATAGTATTGTTCATGGAATCAATGTTTTACTGGGAACCTGATCATGAGCGGTGATGATAAAATGGGAAACGCAGGCAAAGCACAGTGGATAACAGGAGTTTAAAAAAAGTGTTTAAAAAGCGTTTACCTTCTTGACAAAACAATAGCCATCTCAGACCTTTCTATATCCTCCACAATTTGTTAATACATGGTTTCCATTATTCCTGAGTGGATGTTTACAGCCAACATCCAAAAGCAGAGCATTTGCATTCAGGGTTTTAGTGAAATAGATGACAACTTAATGTGTATGGATTCAAAATCAAAGCTTGAGGCTGACATTCACACTGACACACAATGGTAAACATTTATTTCAAACAGCTCTGCAAAAAAAGGTAATACAGGCTTCACTTACATATCAAAACTTTCATTTTAAAAGTTATATGAACAGTTAGACGACCATTAGAGCTTGTACTGGTAGCTTTATTTTGCATATGAAGCTTTAACTTTGCCAAATGTTGCCTGTCTGCAAGGGCTCAAAATTATGAGTTATCTTGAAACAAAATAAAAAAAATTGAAATCAGGCAACTTCTGTACATTTACATAAATATCAAAAACTGTGCAACGCCCTCCAAAAGCTCTCAGTTGGAGGAAGTAACAGAACATGACTTCATCACATCATGCAAAAGTTCCATTTGAGGAGTGAAAGACTTACAATCCATTATCACACATGTTCACAGCTAAACGGTAATGTGATTCTCAAGCGATCAAAAAGTTTAGCTGTAAACAAAGTGTTGATTATTTGCGTAAATACAATTTTCAGGATATGCATCAATTTCCCATTTGCATAACCTGATCATCCCTGAACCAGAGAAACAACCAAAAATTAGAGCAGGCTTTCAAACCTGGTTTCATCCATGAGACTTGTAACAGGGAAGCTCAATGATGAGCCGTTTTATATGCCATCATTCCTCCATGTCACTTTAAACTCCAAATAATTACGGACTAGAGATCGGACAAGATGAAAACTTACCTTATTACAATGACGGCCAATTCCCATTAAAAAGTTGTCTGGCTTGATGTCTCTGTGGATGAAATTTTTTGTGTGCACATACTCGATTCTGCTAATCATCTGTAAAAGAAAAACAGCCATTTCAAAACAATTCCTTTGAACTCCACACCAGACGGATTAGCAAATGAATTACCTGATCTGCCAGCATTAGGACAGTTTTCATCGTGAATCTGCGTGAACAGAAGTTAAAGAGATCTTCCAGACTTGGGCCTAGCAGGTCCATCACTAGAACATTATAGTCCTTTTCTTGGCCATACCACCTGAACCAAACACAGAAAATCGTGTTACTACAAAAGCAAGACAAGAACATAAGAGACACACACTGCTGTTTTCCCAAAATGAATGGGCTGATTCCACTTTTATTTGAACAAAGCTTACTTATAATGCTACAATAAAACAGTAATTTTATCAGAACAAAAATGCCACAGATGTGAGGCAAACCCTGTGGACAATGGAATCCAATATATCCAGCTAAGCAACATAACTGAAGTCTACAACAATTTTAAACGTATTGATCCATCCTTTTTCTGGGAAGTGCTAAAACAGACAGATAAAAACTGTTCTTACAGGTTTTAAAGTTGACAACCAAAAGACAATTTAGCCAAGGTTCAAAAGAGTCACACATTATGTGAACACTGCAACTGCAGTCGCCAAGCAACCATCATGCTAGAGTCTCCCAAACAAAGAGAAATTGTGAATACACAAGATGTAGAAGACTAGAGCTCAGTTGACAGTCATTAACAGCAAGCTGTTACACAATGACTATACAAAAAGTACTTTGAACCACAAGCAGACGCTTAAGGCTTTTAGCTAGTCATAGAGTAAATAAATGCATATATGTTAACTCCATTCACTTCAATCAGTTTCCCTTTCGGTCAACTTACTATTGAACAGGTTTCATAGAAAATAACCCAACTATAAAATTACTTAAAACCAGGATGACTCGAAAAGTAGCAATATAAAGGTTAAACTAAACAAAGATAGTGCTATATATCTACCCTTTAATAAAGTGTTGACTGTGATTTGAAATAAATGTCATTTTTCTACCATCAAACGTTTAATATGTAATGTTACACCAATAAACAGGAATAGGCATGGTATGATAACCGGTTTCAAGGTTTACCACAGTTTGAAAAAGTCACGGTTTCAAAACAGCAAAAAAAAATTATACCGTTCCTATGATAAGCGCGGACGTGCATGTAATTGTGCACGTGAGCCACAGCCGAGAATCAGCAATCATTTAAGTCTTTGACTGTCTTTGTTTTTCACTAGCTTCAGCAGCAAAAGACAGTGAACAGTGCGGTGACATACTTTATTAGAAAAGACATGACACACAAGTAACTGCAAATTAATTTAAGAAAATTTCAGTTACTTTGATGGACTGGCAACCTGTCCATGGTGTACCTTCACATTTCACCCAAAGTAAGCTGGAGATAGGCACCAGCAGACACTAGGGACCACAAAATAATTACACTAAGTGGGAGTTAATTCATTAAAAACTGTAACATTCTAGTTAACCAATATTACAAATGGTGACTGTACAAATCTGCTTGAGATCCAATCCAAGTGATGAAATCTATAGTGTACATTCAACAGGAAAAATGTTTATTTTATTTAAGACCGAAAAAATTACTTCATAATACAGCTTTTTGAAGGTTTTGCTACAAAATCAGCTCATGTTCCACAAGCATTCTGTGAAGCTGAAGCTTGTATAAACACATCTCTTGTTTGCGGAAACTACAGGCTCTTTATGGGACACTCCTTTCCTCTTTTCAAAGACAGACTTTGAATGTGGCTACCCCATGATGATGGCTAACCCATCAATTTATTTTGTTCATTCCCATCCTTCGTCGATTAATGCCTCAATGAAACCACTATACGGCTGAATTTTCATTCACTAAAATTGAAAAATCATGAAGTGAACTCATAGAGCCCATAGGCATTCCAACTCTTGTTAACCCTAATAACCCAAAGTATTTTTTGTTTATCACAAAAATCCTATACTGCCAAAATAATCATGGTCATGTCCAATGTTAAAGGCTCGAACAAATCATTATAATCCACCCACACATTGTGTTAGCAACTCTGTCTCTGCTTGTAAACAGATGTCCACTGCAACTTAGCATGCGAGTAGCCATAGCGTCAAAAGTCTGAAGAACCTGTCAATTACTTCTGCAGAAATAAGCAATTGCTGTCGATACGTAGTTGACCTAGCTCTACAATATAAATTGACAAATATAAACAGTTTGAAACAGAATTTCAACAAATAAACTAGATTCTAATCAATGTATTAGACAGGTTATCAGGTATGGCCTTTAACTCTAAATGGTCTTGTACAAGTAAATATTTAGATAAAGTGAGCTGATCCGCGATCAGGCTTACATAAAAGAGTTTGAACTCACAAGCATTTTTCTTTCATTACCAAAGGCTTCGTGAGTGTGGGGGATGGATATCTTGTATGGCTGGTTTTCCAGGCTGTAGTAAAAAGCCTTCAAAACCAGAACTATTGAACTACTCAGTTATGACGACGACTTTGAATCAGTCATTGAAAATTTATTATATAGGCAGGAACAACAAAGTAAATCCTCATCTTTAAAAAAGTAAGCTTATTAAAATTGGTTTTCCTAAGCCAATCCCTTGCTATTGTAAATAATTACAACTCTGAAGGAACAAATGCAGATTTTCCCGTTCTGTAACAGCATGGCTTGAGTCAGTGTACTTTTGAGAGGTTTTCCATTACATGTTGTACACTTTAGCTGCACTTTTTGTACCAATTTGAATGCACTGTGAACAGATCTGTGACTTGACTTTCTGAAAATCGTGCATGCTCATGCTGAAGTCAGTTCTAGAGGAGGCACCAGTAGTCACTGGGAAAAAAATTATGAATTGTAGTGAGTAGAGGCGCTAAACTACACATTTAACGGCAGAAATAGTATAAAAAGAATGTTTTGTAATCACTGTAAAGGTCTTTTTACAACGTTTGGTTGTAAACGCAAATAATCACCATTGTGTGCTTAAAGTAAATGTCAAATTTGCTCTATAGCGCCACCTAACAATTTTAACCTATGTTGCGCTCTCAAGGTGTTGTAAGCGAATGACACATTTGGAGGGTAACGCGACTTAAATATAACCAAAATGGAATGTGTTCACAACAGGAAGTTGCAATTTAGCAAAAACATCGCCATTTTGCTTGTCATACTTTAACAAACACCTAGAGATTGTTCTCCAAACTCTTTCAGCCTCATCTTAAGGCATAAGCAAAGTTAACATGCAAAAATTTTTGACTTTGTTAAACTATGTGACAGAAGTCAATGATATTCTGCAGTTCCCCACAAACAGGAAGTTGAACTGAGCCATACAATGTCTGATCAGACCAAATTTATGAACTATACTAACAGTGCATGTCTGAATACATCTACACTCTCAGGTTCTCCTTTCAATGAAATTAGAAAATTTATTATTGATGAGGTTCATTATAATTGGTGATCTATAAATGAAGGATCAAAATTATACAGTTTCATATACATTTAGATACAACAAACAGTGATTGTCTACACCAAAAGTTATTTAACTCTTAACTGGTCAAAGTTTAACAACCAGTAAGGGTTTAGGCAGTGGTTCACATTACCATACAGCCACGCTGCTGTCAGTCAGACGTCATATCATTAACTTTAGACACCAAAATGCAATCGATCTAAGTTTATGGACATCATTAAAATGGTTTTATGTACACAGGATACCTTCGATCAGTGGATTGCCATCATTAGACAACTTCACGCTATTTAAACTAGTCACCAACAAAGCCCAGGAACAGAAGCGCATGTTTAAAACAACCCGTAACAAAATTAACTATTTTAAATAGGGTTTTTGATAAGACTGGCAGCTCTTGCATGACTCAGTCACCTTGAGAGCGATAGCACCAGACTCGCTAGGCCCTGAAACTTGTTTTCCCTCATCCGCCATTTTCTCATCGAGAGGGAGGACATGTTGAACAAACACAACAAAAGAGCAGCGGCCATTTCCCACTCGCTCCTTACTCATTACTCAGGAACACACCAATACAAATACATATAACTCGATTACAGTCATACATCAACGACATATCTACATTATGACATTTTTCAAACCGCGTCATGGCCGTTCGGTCGAAGAGATTAACGTCAGCACAAGGAAAATGGCTTTAAGTAAGTCTGTCGACACTTAAAGCCTAGAGTTAAACGGAGTGCAGAGACAAATACAACATGTATGTGTATAAAATGGGTCATAGTAAATTAAATTTAAAGAAACAACTAAAACGCTAGCTGTTTAATGGACGAAACACTACGTTTGTTGTGCTTCGGCCAACGCTAATACAGTTTCAGATAAAGAAGTTAACAATAATTAATAACTCACCTGATGTGTGGGATCCCAACTCCTCCTTGAAGAATTTTGTACAACTTGCTTTCATAAAGAAGTTGAGGATGTCTGGCTTTCTGTGACTCCAACTTAACTGCTACCTCCTGGAATTGTAACAAATTAAATATAACGTTTTTAACGGCATGTTCCAACCGTCGTTCAACAGTAACGTACACAAAAGTGGCGTTACTTAACGTTAGCTCGCTCTTTCAGAAAGAATCCTATCAGTGATGTCATTTAACATTAACCGATTAACGTAACTTTAATAAATCATATAACCATGAAATCTTGATAAACTATACAAAAAGAGTTACAAAAGGAAAACCGAGTGTCTGTCACAGAACTTAAGAAACTTTTTAATTTTGACATACCTCTCCATTTGTGATGTTGATCGCCAGATAAATGTCACCGAAAGATCCAGATCCGATTTTACGAACGAGCTTATATTTCCCACCGACTATAAACTCGGCTTTAGAGCCGCTGCTGCTGGCCATGTCCTAAAATATGAAAAGTAACTTACTCTGAAACTGTGAACGGGCGAGGCTTTCAGGCTGCTCTTCAGTATAGCAGAAACAAAGCTAGCTAGCCTAAAACCCTCTTCCTCGCCGCCTCTTTATAACTCACGACGACGAAATCCGATTTAAAACGGACATTGGTTTCAATGGGAGTTGCGTTGTTTCGACATTTAATAAAAAAACAAAGGTTGAACCTATTTCTCTAGCGAACAATTCCCCGAATAGCCGACTAGCAGCTTAGCCTGAAGGACATAGATGAGTCAATGTCCTCGACGCTTTCTTCGGAAGAAATTGTGAGTCGCTGCTTTCTTATCAAAGCGCAACCCACTCACTTCGCCATCTTGTTCGTCTCGGGATGAACAGATTCTGCTGATCTAAAGAGAGCTGCGATACCGCGGGCAGGGGAGGGGCGAGAAGGTGCTCAATGCAGACCGTCAGAGAGGAGGAGCTTCACAAAACACCAATGGGGAGGGGCTTTTGACCAAAAGAGGGGAAGAGCTATACAATCTCTCCAACACTATCCCTAAATCCTCCCTTAACCCTTAGCCTATCCTTAACCTTCGATGTTCTGTGGCCCCTCCTCCTAGATTTTGAGTGTAACTCCTCCTTCCCAGACGCTCTGCATCGAGCAGTGCTAGGGAGTGGCTCGTACGTGACGTCATTTCACGTAAAGCACGCGCGCGCCGAGAGTTGACAGCGGCCTGTACAAGTTGTGGTTAATATAAACAAAACATTTAAACTAAGTTCAATGTGTAAAAAAACTATGACACCAGAATTCTGTTCTAGCGCAAAGTTTGGTAGCTAAAGCAGAATTCCCAAGAAATTCTATATTGACGGTTTAATTAATAGTTACACCCTCCTCTCGAGGTGAGCTGGAGATAGGCACCAGCAGACCCTCGTGACCCCTAAAGGGAATAAGCGGGCATGAAAATGAATGAATGTTTAGGAACTACTTAGTACCTGGAACATACTCTAAAGGAGGGGTCTCAAACTCAATTCATGGAGGGCCACAGCCCTGCACAGTTTAGGTGTGGCCCTCCAGGAACTGATTTTGAGACCCCTTTCATAAAGTGACAATATGGGAAACCTACTGAAAATGTACCACACAGTGCTTAAGGAACTACTCAGTACTTTGAACAGAACTCTAAAGTGACAACATGAGCAGTTACTGAAGTATTACCACAGAATTCTAATGAAAGTACTTAGTACCTGGACCATTTTTCTAAAGTGACAAGATGGGGAACTACTGAATAATCCTAGGGGAACTCATTATTACCTGGAACAGAATTCCACAATGCAGGGAACTACTGCAGAGTTACTGAAGAATTGCTCATGGAACTTGGTTGCTGGAACAATTTTCTGAAGTGACAAGACAGGGAACTACTGAATATTTGCTGAAAATAGCAACTGAAGTATTTAAATGTAAATTGGCATAGAAATCCACATACCTTCAGTGATGTTTAGTATTTTGTAGTTGCAGTTTCCAGAAGATGAACGAGCAAATAGTAGAAGGAAATTATTTTGGAATTATGGCTCAATTAATTATCGTTTTTAGGAGTTATACTAAAAATCATTAGTTACGGATTATGTAATTGTATAGTTACTTAAGATAATATAAATAGTTAGTGACTGGGAGTCATGGGCTTGATGGAGAAATTTATTTGGACATAGATCTGTTTCATGACAAAGGAAACATTCTTTCACAAGAAGATCTTATGAATTCATACAATAAAGGAAACAGCAAAGTGGTTTCTGCTTGCACTAATGGCTTGATAGAACTGATTAACATTCACCTTTCTTATTATAGCATTAACAAGATACTTCCTGCTTTAAAAATAGATGGTATTGACATATTTTGTCCCTCGTGCAGCAATACAAATATAAAGAAACACAATCCAAACACTCCACAATCCAATGCGAAAATTGAGTAGAAGATTTTCTAAACTATTGCATATAAATATGCCTTTAAAAAAAGAAAAATAAAGAAAGAAAGACACATTTTAGTTCTACTCAGAATAATCCTTATCTATATGTATGAATTTGGAAAGTATAAGGACTTTTTGTAGTAGAGATGAAGAAGATTTACTTTATAGTTGCAATACTTTTCTTAAATTATTTTATGATATTAGTGCTTTCCCTAAATGTAATAATATTTTGTAATTCCACTTTTATGTTCACCCCCCACCTTTCTCATTTTTATGTATAGGTTTTTGTTTATTGATTTCACTTCTAAAAATATTTAAATGTTTAATGGGTTTCTGTTTAGAATATAAATAAATAATATAATTTGCCTTGAATTTTCTTTTATATTGAGACTATCAAACACAAACAATTTAAAATTTTTTACCTTTCCATATTATATACTAATAAATATTTTGTGTATTTCAATGTTTTTTTAATCCATAAACAGACTCGTCTTAAAAAGGAACATTATCTGCTTTTTGTGGTTCATCTCTGCCACCTAGTGAAGTTCACAGAGGTTTAGCCTTTGACTGTTCATTTGAAAGTAAAATTAGTCTCATGATTTTCAACCATAAACATCTCTTTCTTGTGAGGGAATGATAATCTATTCCTAAAAAGTTCCTGATGCAGTAACTAGGATTGAATAAACACACTATTTGTATATTGAGTCCTTTTCTTAGAGCCTGCTTTGCTCCTCTAATGGGTCAGATATATAACTATATCCAGACAACCTGTGTACCTTATGTGGCTCGTTGTATTTACCAACTTTCTCTAAAAAACTTTGTTGACAAAGGCAGTTCTTGATACAACAACTACAAACAAAAGTACCAAACATCCTGAGTCATTGTTTATGGAACATGGACCCATAGGATGAATGTCACCAGTCAGGTTCTTTCTGGTTAGACGGAGACAAAGAGAGGGAGGGACTAGTGATGGTTCATTTCGAACACAGTTGTATTTAACCAGGAAAGTTGCCCCACGGCACAGCTACGGAGAAGAACCATCTGCTGAGTTTCCCATCACAACTAACACACAGCAACCATGAAGCTGGCCATCCTGATCTGCCTTTCTGTGCTCATATATGTCTCTGGTAAGCACCAAAACTACCTATGATCATTCTGAGGAAATCATGATATTCATTTTTAAAGCTAAGGTTGATTTAGAGGCCTCAATTTGTGAAAAAGCGCACCATTTGTAGAGTTTTGTTTGATAAGATTACTTTATAAAGTGTTCACTTGGTTGTCAGTATTGGTCTTTGGAGACGTTATATTTTGGTAGACTCAGACAGATCCATTCGGGAATGGGTTAAAATGACCTGTGTTTACCTTCACAACTCACTAGATAGTATACATTTACGAATACGGTTGTTAAATAAAATGTTCAATTCCCTCAGATGTTTTGATGGAACTTCGTTAATTGTTCAGATTCTCTATATAGAGCTGTAGTAATGAAGCCTGAGTATGAAAAATTAATAAATAAATACATTTCATGGTTTCAAATAAGGATGACAAAGTGTGTAATGTTGGTTTTGTTGATTAACACATTAAACATAATACTGTACTGTACATAAGTGTCTCAAAACTACTGAGACGCAACACACAAAAGGATGAAAAGAGCACAAAACTTGCTTGGTAACTTTGTTAAGCCCTGTCTGGAATTACAAAACAAATCAAAGGATTTCCTGGTTGCCTTTTGAAATTGTTTTGAAATGTTTTCTTCTTCCTTTTTCACAGCGGCAGGGGTAAGTTGCATCAGCCTGTTTTATGTTTTTTTTATGCATTCCCCAAAATTGATAATATAGTAGAATTTGGTGGAAACATTAGTCAACATGGGAAACTACTGAGTAGTTACTACACAATTTTCAGTACTTAGGGAACTACATAGTACCCAGAATATTATTCTAAAGGACAAGATAGGGAACTACTGAATAGTTCATAAATTACCACATAATTCTTAGATCCCGCAATAGTATTCTTGAGTGAGAAGATGGGGTACTACTGAATAATTACTGCAGAATATCCATTTAACACTTATAGAACTACTTAGTACCCAGAACAGTATTTTGAAGTGAGAAGATGGAAAAATACTGAATAGTTACTGAAGAATATCCACAAAATTCTCAGGAAACTGCTTAGTTCCCAGAACAATATTGTAAAGTGAAAAGATGGGGAACTACTGAATTGTTACTGAAGAACAACCGCATAACTTAGTACTTGGACCAGTATTTTGAAGTGAGAAGATGGGAAAATACTTAATAGTCACTGAAGAATATCCAGATAATTGTTAGGGAACTATTTAGTACCCAGAGTATTATTCTAAAGGACAAGATGGGGAACTACTGAATAGTTAAAGAATTACCACAAAATTTTTAGAACCCGGAATAATATTCTTGAGTGAGAAGATGGTGTACTACTGAATAATTACTGGAGAATATCCAATTAACACTTATAGAACTACTTAGTACCCAGAACAGTATTTTGAAGTGAGAAGATGGAAAAATACTGAATAGTTACTGAAGAATCTCCACAAATTTCTTAGGAAACTATTTAGTTCCCAGAACAATATTGTAAAGTGAAAAGATGGGGAACTACTGAATTGTTACGGAAGAACAACCGCATAACTTAGTACTTGGACCAGTATTTTGAAGTGAGAAGATGGGAAAATACTTAATAGTTACTGAAGAATATCCAGATAATTGTTAGGGAACTATTTAGTACCCAGAGTATTATTCTAAAGGACAAGATGGGGAACTACTGAATAGTTAAGAGTGAGAAGATGGGGTACTACTGAATAATTACTGCAGAATATCCAGTTAACACTTATAGAACTACTTAGTACCCAGAACAGTATTTTGAAGTGAGAAGATAGAAAAATACTGAATAGTTACTGAAGAATATCCACAAAATTCTCAGGAAACTGCTTAGTTCCTAGAACAATATTCTAAAGTGAAAAGATGGGAAACTACCACATAACTTAGTACCCGAACCAGAATTTTGAAGTGAGAAGATGGGGAAATACTGAATTGCTACTCAAGAACTACCATATATCTTAGTACCCGGAAGTGAGACTGTGGGGAAGTGAAGTGAGATAATGGGGAAATACTTAATAGTTACTGAAGAATATCCAGATAATTGTTAGGGAATGACTTAGTACCCAGAATATTATTCTAAAGTGACAAGATGGGGAATTACTGAATAGTTACTCAAGAACGACCACATAACTTAGTACCCGGAATAGTATTCTGAAGTGAGAAGATGGGGAAATACTGAATAATTACTGAAGAATATCCACAGAATTCTTAGTGAACAACTTAACATCTAGAACTGGACTGTGAAGTGACAAAATGGGGAACTACTGAATTGTTACTGAAGAATATTCACGTAATTCTTTTTAGTGTATTAAACTATTTCGTGTATTAAAAGGTGTGACTTCATTCTTTTGTCTTCTCAAAAAGGACAATGACGTTCCAGAATTTGGATGCACCCGTGAATACAAACCAGTGTGCGGAGATGATGGGGTCACATACTCCAATGAGTGCATGCTTCGCTGGGAGAACAGGTAAGTCAGAGAATTTTTATCTATTGTAATATCAACAGGAATACATCAGATGTAGAAATTCCCAAGCTACAGTGACATTTTATCAACTCTGAGCCATTTTGACAAACACCGATGACTAAATTGTGAAGCATTAGTCAGTACTCATAGCCACTGTTCATAATGTATCTGTAACTTTTTGTTTGTTTTTTTTTCTTCTAGGGGACGTACCCCGGTTGTCAGCTTGAAGCATGAAGGAACATGTTAGACCCCGTGAAGTTACTGGCCCTAATGCAACGGCCTCAATAATTATTTGAAGTTTCTAACATATATTTATACGTTAATCAGTATAAAATATTACATTGGAGCTCAGGCATTGCCTCCATTTATTTTCATGAAATAAAACATTAATAAGCATTAATGAACTGAATGTTATTTTTAAAACATTGATTAAAGGCTGTAATTATTGTAAAAATAAAGTTAAAGACTGATCAGATTTTGTACTTAACATTACAGCATAATGTAAAACATAAAAAACATCTTTATATTCCTAAAACCACTTATTTACGTCATGTTATTGCAAAAAATATATTTTGGCTAGCAGAATGTATGCTTTGTAGCACATAATTGCAGGGAATATTTACAAAGTTGTGTTCAATTTGTAGATTATTTTATCAGTGATCTTATCGCCCTCCTTTCAACATTTAAAAGACGTAACACAGTCACTGTGTTATGTCATCAAGTTATTAAAGTCAACAGTTTGATTTATTAAGAAATTAGGACTTTAAACATAGAATTCAGTTTATTAAGAAAATTTGTAAGAATAGGTAACCCAGATTAATTTACAATGAATACAATGACCAATGAGCTATTGCGACACGATGGTCAATTGGTACTTATAGGCCCTAAGTGTGCCAGGAAAACACCCCCCACAGCGAAAGACCCCCAGCCTGAACCAAGTGGATGGGTCAATGCCTTTCAAATTTTACCCTACCATCTGAATGTCGCAACGGAAATCGAGACACATCAGACTAGGCAACGTTTTTCCAATCTTTGATTGTCCAATTTTAGTCAGCCTCTGCGAATTGTAGCCTATTTCCTCTTCTTAGCTGACAGGAGCGACACCTAGTGTGGTTTTCTGCTGCTGCAGCTCATCCACCTCAAGTTTCCATGTGTTTTCAGAGATGCTCTTCTGTAAACCTCGATTTTAACAAGTGGTTATTTGAGTTAGCGCTCCCATTCAATCAGCTTAAACATGTCTGGCCATTTACTCTTGACCTCTTGCATCAACAAATCCCAGTAGATCATCACTTTCTGAAATATTTAGATCCCATCAGGCGACAACCATGCCATGTCACTTAAATTAACTTTACTTTTCCATTCTGATGCTCGGTTTGAACTGCAAAAAAAAATGACCTATATCTCTCTGATGACAACGCAATGTGACAGAGAAATTTTCGATAAAAAGAAACATATGAATTGGAGTTATGTGAATAAATTCATTATACTTTTACTGTATTTCAAGACTTTTACAATCAACACTTTCAAAAAAATCCCAACAGACCCAATCGTTCAGAAGGAATTTCTTTTATTTTGTTCAAGAAAGCATGTTACACTTGTCGCATTTTAACCAACACAGAGTCTACAAGTGCCAATATTTCTCCAAAATAGCCATCCTGCTCCCCAACGTCCAGCTCAGTCACCACCAGTTCCTGATATTGCTTCTGTAGTTCACTTAGAGAAGCCTCCAAAAGGGAATTCTGCTGAAACTGAGTCTGACAGTAAGCCATCATTGCAAGAAGAGTCCGCAGAGCTTTCTCTCTCCAGTCATGCTCGGACGAAGATAGAAGCTCTGGCACCCTATGGCACCAGCCCTGTTCCACCAGGACTGGTAAGAGGGAGACTTCAGCATACTGGCGCAATCGTTCCTGGTGAGATGAGTCTGGGATCAAATCCAAACCCACCTGAGAGATCAGCTCCTGAAACACAGAAGCAAAGAAGATGTGTAGACGAATACCATGAAAGATTGTTTTTTGGTGAAGATAAATAAAAACAAAAAACTAAAATAAAACAGTGAATCGGAAATCGTAAAAAAAAAAAGTTTGCTTTATACCTTTATTAGACTAATATAATTGAAACTATATTTCACGTTTCTTTTGTCACAGGAGAAAATGTCCTGGGTCGGGAATTTATTTTTTTCACTTTGCACAAGGTTTTGGTCACAATCATTGTTTGGAACTTAGTTTCACAACTTTTAGGGTTTAAAGCATAAAGCTGGTGCTAATTTTTAAGGGTTAAAAAACAAGTCCGTTTTGGAGCTTTCTGAACTTTTTTTGTTCAATCGTCTGGTTAAACCACCTAATTTAGGCTTAATTTAAGAATAAAATGGTTCTGGGGCCTCATGTTACATGTGGTTCAGGTTACATACATATTTTCAAGGGCATTTTTGCAAAAAAAAAAAAAAAAAAAAAAAAAACGAACATTTAGCAAGTTTTTCAGTGCAAACTTTTTATGTTTTTGAACAGAATCTGGGCTTAATATTGTCTGTATTAATGCTCTTTAAAATTGTCAAAAAGGGTTTCAAGGGTATCATCAAAAATCTCTGATGTTAAAAATGCTGCAAGTAATACATTCTGAAATTTCTCTCTGTGAGCAGTACTGTGTGGCTTGTTTTTGGTCACAATACAGCATTTACTAGTGAATTTATTAACCATGGAAATGGATGATTCACTGTGGCGACCCCTAAACTTGGAACAGCCGAAAGGAAAAGAAGAAGAAGATTAACCATTTTCTAGTCAAAACATATTTTGGGTTTGGCACTTTGCAGACGGTCCCTAAGTGACCCTGGATCAGTTTGATGCACATACACTACAATGGATTTCGGCAAAGGTCCAGGAAGACATATTTTGATGAAAAAAAAAAGCTCAGAATCCTTGAATCTGCAGCCGCTTTAGAACTCTGCTGTGGCAACCAAATGATCTGCTAAATCTAATTTTGCATGTTTGGAGTCTGGCTTTACCACTGGTTGAAAAAACAAAACACAGATTTGACATCTTTGACATTTTACCAGAATGCTAACGGTAGCTAGCTTCTGTTTACTTCTTGAATGCTGCCAAATTCACGCTGGCGCTGCAGCTGCATTGCGTCATCGAGTGACTGCTGTTAATCACCTTCATCCTCTTCTATTTTCTTATTAAAGTCTGTCAGAAATTGACAACCAGGGGTCACCACAAATAGAAACAAAACATTGATAAAATTAGATATTACACACAGTTTCTTTACAGAGATTGACTGACAGGGAAGGTCAATTAAACAGGTCCAAATTTACAAATTAAGAACTGCAGCTTCGTGCTTCCGAATTGATTCAGGCCAATTATTACAACGTAGCTGAGAACTGATGCGTTGGGATTTAATTTGAATCCGAAAGCTACAAAAGAGCAAAGTTGGGTTCGAGCTTCAATATTTTCAAGATTATCTAGCCTATAATAGTCTATAAATAGCTATTTATCTGAAGAAAAAAAAAAAATCTAACCTGAAACTCAATTGTACAAATGATACTTTATCTTTACAGGTACATTGGTGGGTTTGGCAGAGCCACAGGAAAGCACCTTCTTCTAACAAATATGAACGTCATTAAAACAAAAGGCAAACTTTAAATAAAAAAAAACATGTTGAAAGTCTAAATTAAATGCTGTTTTCATTGAAAGTGAAATTAAACTTTGGAAAAGGCAATGAAATTATTGTTGATTTGTGTTGGAGCATTGATCTCTGCTAAGACGTCATCCAGCTTTAGAGAGGAGGCCACAAAAGAGGGTTTGTGTAAGTGTCGCACAAGTTCAAACATGAGAGAGGGAGAGAGTGCATGCAGGGTTATCTTGATCACTGACGTGAAAGAAAATTATCTATTAATTTGCATAGAGGAATAGACAAGCCAAACACTATTAGCTGTTGTGAGGGACCTGTTAAAGTCTATAAGACTGAATTGACTTTTTGTCTTTGCCATTACTTTTTGTCTTCAAAATAAATATGAATACCGTATTTTTCGCCTTATAAGACGCACTTTTTCTTCCCCAAAACTGAGGGGGAAAAGTTGGTGCGTCTTATACCGCGAATGCAGAGCGCCGCGGAGCGAAGGGCGGTCACGACCGTAGGAGAGGCATAAGAGAGGCCGCGGCTTCGGCCTAGCTCCTGTTATGGTAAAAAATATACCTTCTCAATTTATAATAAACACTGGAGACAAGAGCCTTTTTCCACTCATAGTTAGTGGTTCTCAGAATAGTTTATTCATTTTTGAATGATTATTAGATCTTGCCAAATGACTGCTATCTAGACTAGAACCCACACCTTAGTCCTTAAGTTAATTAACTTAACATTCATTTAAGTTTTTGACCTTTTGCGTATTATTTTCACAGACAGGATAGTTTAGAGAAACAGGAAATTAAGCCAAATGGGAAAGTTCACCAAAATTCGCCCACTACACCACTTTTATGTTTTTTATACAAGAAAATTTTTTAAAATGGGGTGTAAATATTTTTTAAAATCAAACATACAAAAACCAACCTTCTCAACGATCATGTCGTAGAGAACTGTGATGATTCTTACACGCAATGCTTCGGCTCCTGGCACCTGAAACAGTTCATTGAGCACCTGCACCCCTCCCAGCTTCAGAAAATGGCTCTGAGCGAAAGGAAAGTGACGCAAAAGTGCGGCCACAGCAAACAACACCTGCAGAATAACACCAATTTAATCATTGACCATTATCAACCCCCATACTTCCAGTTGGCGATACCTTTTTCTTAACGGTAATAGGTCGCTGAGTGGCAAGCAACATCAGCAGCTTTTGTAACGCACCTCCTTCCACTGCTTCAACTTGCACTGATGGGTTACTAGAATGTGGGAAGCCAGAAAATGTGTGAGAGAAACAAAAGCTTCCCTTTTGTTTAATCAATAAAAGATTATGTCTGAAGTACCTCTGATGCAGTGTGCAAGTTTTAGTTTTACATTAAATTGCTTTCTGTCAAGTTATTGCTTTTATAAGAGTCTACTCACACTGAAACAGATAAGAAAAAGCAAATGTTTAGCTAGTAGGTTGTCACCTGCAAACGTACTATGCGCCTCCCATCACCCACACCAAACTCCTCCCCAAAAATCTCAGTGGTACTAGTTGTTAAAGACCTCCAAATAATGAAACATTCCATTACAAAAAATCTAAAACAACCTTAATACCTATGGTGCAACACAGTTGTAGTTATAGTAGAAAATAATAATAATGCCTTTAATTTATAAAGCGCTTTCCAGACACCCAGCAGTCACACACATCCATATAGGGCTTGCCCAAGGCCACAATGACAGAATAAACCTGGTGGCAATCGAACCCCCAACCCACTTGTGCCCCAAAGGAGAGACCATTGTTGACTATTACAATTCAACTGACCTTGAAACAGCAGATCCAAGGACAAACGCAGCACTTTCTTGGAGATGGACATCTGTGTTATTTAAAGCACTGATAACCAGCTGCATTCCTCCCATGGACACCAAATTTTGAGCATTATCCACCTACACGACGAACCAATGTTATAGCTCAAATTTACTTTCAAAATAACCCTGTGTGAGATTTTACCTGATGGACAAGGTACTCCAAATCAAGAAGAGCTGTGACCTTTTCTTGGTTTGTGCTGTTTGTTTTATTGAATTGGGTTAGAAGTCTCTTCATAACCTGAACATCTGTTTCCACAAGCATATCAAGAGTCTCCATGTCCTTCTTCAGCTCCTCAATGGGACGAAACTCTGCCCTCACTGCATCTTCCTCCTATATACAAGCACTTTTTAGCACAAGTACTTGGTGAAAGTCCTTCTTGAAAGAAGGAAACTTACCGGTACTTGTTTAGTCTGTTCATGATCATCTTTAAACTTTTTCAGAGCCTCTTTGAGCTCTTCAGCTGTAAATGAAGCGCTGTCAAGGAAAAAGTCATAATGCAGAAATGTTGAATATTTGACAGTCAAGCTTATGCTTTATCTGAATGAAATACAAAGCTATTTGTATATCTTTGGAGCACTTTACCTGTTTCCATCTCTCCAGTATTTAGAAGCCTCCTCATCTTGGCCCAGTTTCACCTCTCTATGACCCGTCTGAAGATTCAGTCTGACATGTGAACCTGCTGGAACCGCTTGGCCTATGTTCAAAAGATCTGTTAAACCATCCGTTTGTACAAAAAAAAAAAAAAAAAAAAAACAACAGTAAAAGGCATAGCACACCATAGAAATTCACACACCTGGCTTAAGTGTTTGCCACTTGTCTGTTGGTCTAACAACTTCTAGATCTTCAGGGTTCTCGTCCTCTACAAGAGTCTCTTGCTCAGCAGAGCCCTCTTTGACCAACAGTGCTGTTTGAGCCTAGATTATAATTATGGGTTAATCTGGTGATGAAATTGATGACAAAATAAACAACGTTAAAGTAAACTCTGCAGCAGATCTCACCTTTACATAGGGAGGCAATGTAAGATGAAGAATTAGGATCCAGAGGGTGACTCTTACTCCACTTCCGATGATGTTACTCCAATTGTTCGACATAACACGTTTAGTCAATAACAGTTTAGTTCAGAAAAAGCTATAAAGTTAAAATTATTGTTAATATAGCCTTTGAACGGTGACCAGCTGTACGAAAGTGCCATACCCATGAGGGTTTACATTAACTTAAGCCAGTAAATACATTTTTATATAATTGACAAATAATCTATATTTGCTCACCGTGTAAAGACAATAATATAATTTTTATTTTTTAATATGTTACAGCTCCAAACTTAACGGCTGTGAAATAAAGGCAGAAGACGAATGAAGTACTTCCGCAAGTGGATCAGTCCACGTAAACCAATCGGATCCTCGCAAGTATGTTTTCTGGATGACGTCATTAATTCTGTGCGCGCTGATTGGCTCCAAAAGTTTGCGACAGAGAGGTGCAACAAACCTATCGCGTATCATAAAATCCAACTTTAATATTAATAAAAACAACATATTCTTAACATATCATTAGACTAATTAAACAAAAAAATTGTAATTCAAGAATTATTGTGTTGGGGACACGTACTCCAGTGTGAAATTCTATTAATTATTGACTTGTCTATACATAGTATATATTGTCTACATCTATGTGATGCACTTCCATATATATGGCCTGTTATTTCTGTATGTAAATAAAATCAAGTGCAATAAATTATCAGGTAATTTTATTGTTCACTCATTTGCATTTATTCAGTTTTTTTCATCCATTCTCTCATACAATATACAGTATTTTACAAATATTTAGAAGACAGAAAAAAGTAATAAAACAACAACAAAACAAAGATATATTCTCACAGAAGTAAGTGATAAAAAGTTAGCTAATCCACTATAGATAGTCAAAAGGATTACTGCTGGGCACACTCACTAGCCATGGTTTTTTGAGAGCTAACTTGAATGGGCTGTTGAAGCTTTTTCCTCTTTCGTTCAGTTTTCCAGTTCTCCTCCTCCTCCCCCTCACTGTTCTGAAGATTCTTGTCATCAGTGCCATTCACAGGAGACCTAGAGGCAAACCATTCAGTTTGTTACAGTTATTGTTGTAGCAGGAAGTAAAGATCAAGAAGTGAGTGTTCTCATAAAACTTAGGAAGAGAAACAAGACAGGAATGCCACAATTTAACAATTGACTTAGAAAGGAAGAAAACGTGGCATGCAAACATATGTGCAGACCTTGGAATGGACAGTGGGGGATCTTCACAGATTCGGACAGACTTGCCCTCACGTGATACAGCCTCTTTAGGTTCTGTAAGCTTTTCAGATTGTAGTGGGACCATAACTGGAGTCTCAGCCGAATCACTGAGAACTTTTTCCGTCTTTGTTTCAATCGAGTCATCCCTTGGTGTACTTTCTTCTTTGCTAGGTGCTGCATTTTCCTCCGGAAGAGGAAACTTCTCTCTGCGCCGCTTCAGTACTTGTGCTTTGTTCACCTCTGAATACATAAACAGATCATAGTTTTGTGACTAAAATACAGCAACAAAACTGGGATATTTAAAAAGAGTTTATCAATAGAGTGCAAAATAACTATCTCAGCTTTTTGGGCTGAGGTTTTGAAAGCTTAAACAATGAGCAATCACCAGGATGTGGCCTGGTGAGTTTCCAGGCAATGGAGCAAATATAAATAAAACCACACCTTGGTGGCCCATATTTAGAGATATTTGAGCTTTTAACTGCCCTCACTTATTTTGAGCATATGTTAGGTGTGAAAATCTTAATGAAGTAGCAGATCTGCTCTACAAATAAAACATTCTGTCTATTTAGAATCAATAACAAAATAACACAATTTAATTAAATTGGGTTGATTTGCCAACTCTTGACACAATTACCTTCTACAATGCACAATATGAGAAATCAATTATGAATGAAAGTTGGTGTGCGAATTTGCACAACGCTGGGCAGTTAAATCTCATGTGAAGAAAAAAAGCTACCAAGGCAACCAAATCCACCAAGAAAAAGAGCTGAGCAGCATGTAACCATTGCAGGAAGTGATAAAAAAAGTTTTGAGGCACCATTTTCAAAGGAATAGACTGCATATTTAGCAGCCCGCTTGGACTATTTACATCATACGCAATGGCATAAAACAGACCAAAATATGTCCTTATCTCAGAAATTATGGGCTGCTCCCAGAAGTCGTCACTGGTGGCATTGTAAAAGGCACATTCACTGACAGTGACTAGATTCGGCATTTAACATTTTGAAAGAGCATCATTTTGGAAGCAAACACTTTTCGACAAGACGCCATTGATGCAGAATGAAGAGTAACAATTACATTAAGGCCTAGCAGAGAGTACAGGACCATCGGTCAACTTTTTGGAGTGGAAACTGTTGTCTTTAACCGCGTTTAGAATGCACCTGGGGTTAAGTGCAGTATGCAAATAGTGTTGTTTTCAAAGTTATATTAAACTACAACAGTCCTGTGCTTTTGTGATTTGTCAATTTGCTTTTCCAGCAGAACTATAGACCAGTAATTCACCAAAGGAATTGCATTCTACAGTTGAGGTTTTCCGTTCATGAGGGAATCATGTAAGCATGTAATATCCATCCATGCGACCGAGATCTATGCCAACCAGGTACAAACCAGCATTTTGCTATGGGGGATATGAAGGTGGGAGGGGACTTAGATTACATTGAACTAGCTCAGTGTCCTTTAAAGGTGTGGTATGCAATTTCTATAGAAGCTTGGATATTTGGCTTAAGAATTCAAGAACAGCTTGCATCGGACACCGAGGTTGCATTGTTTCTCCTGGACAGGTGAGCCACATATGTTTGTATTGTTTCATAATAGTGGTATATGCTTCCTTCTTATGAATATAAATGGAGATTCCTCCATAATATAGCGGGGCTATAAGAATCCAATCTTAAAGATTGCATACTGCACCTTTAAGACAATAAACCAATGGGACGCATGTCCTGTCTGAATCAGGTGAATAAAAATGGGCCTAAAAGGTACACCTGATGGCCAGTCCTTGACGGAATGGATGCTTACAGTCTTATTGTTGGATTTCTTTCTCCTGCAGATTTGCAGTGTAACCAAATTACATTTACTTACTTACCATTAGGTGTGTACTTTATCTTCAGTTCCTCAAGCTTGACTTGAAGTTTCATATTGTCACTATGTCTTTGTTTCAGCGCTTGCTCTGTACCATACAGTTTCCTTTCCAGCTCCAGTACCCTCTGACTTTCAGAGAGAGCCTTCATCCTCGCCATAGACAGCTCTTCTTTCATTTTCTCTACCTCCTTCCTGAAAAAAAATTCACAACTACATAAAAAGCCCTTATGTGCCATCACATGTAGAGAAAGTGCTGACAGCACACTTACGTCGAATTAGCAAGTTGTATTTTCAACAGGTCAGTGTAATACGTCTCGTCCATAAGCTCGCCTTCTTTCGACAGGGCAGATGGTTGTTGGTCTTGTACAGCCATCTGTTGTTTAAATGTTTATTAGTAACATTTCTAAGTGATTCACATGTGGTGCAGGAACAGATTCTGATCATACCTTATTTTTTTCCAGTTCCCTTACTTTCATCATCAAGCTCTCGATCTCTTTGTTTTTGTCAGATAACATGAACTGCAATCGTTCAAGCTGAGCTGGATCAGCCCTGTTCCCCTGGAGCTGCATGAGAGTGGCTATCTGCATCTAAAACGAAAATGTATAAACATCGTGGAAATATTTCTTTATCAATTTAAAAATATATATTATATATATTTACCTTCATGTGGTGCATGTGTTGTTTGGTGAGCACATGCTGCTTCTGCAGAGAGTCATACTGTCTTTTCATACTGTTTAGCTTTTGCTCCATGGCCGCCCTCTTGTCCTCTACCTGTGCAAATCCAAGCAAGTTTTTTCACATTTATGTTTGTTTATTTACATGATTACAAGGTGTTTACTTTATCGTAATTAATGTAATGTATGTTAATGTACCTCAGCAAACAAGGAATTCCCTTTGCTGCTTGGATCCTGTGCTTGCTGCAGCACCTGCTCTAGCTGAATCTGAAGGTCTTGGTTCACTTCACGAGCTTTCTACATTCAGCAGAGGAAAAAAAATAAATAATGACGACAATGCAAACTAATTAGTGATCAATTTAAAAGGACTATCTAGAATCTCACCAAAAGTGAAAGAATTTCAAACTATATTAATTGAAAGAAATACAACAGGTTTTCTTGAGAATGCTTAGCCACATGCCTCCAGAGCATTGTAACAGGACACGGTCTCTTTCTCCCTTTCCTCTTTCTCTTCTGTGAGTCTCTCTAGATGCCTCTGCAGGGTGGTGTTTGCCAGATTCAACTGCTCTTCTTTGTATTTTGCCTCCTGAAGATCCTGCTCCATCATGGACTAGAAGGCAAGAGAACATTTCAAAAGAACTAGCAGCTATTAATGCTCACATCAGATTTCTTCCACATATAAGACATTTTGATATAATGCTGTTGAAATCATGGCTCTTCTGCAAAAAAAAATTGGAACAGCTCACTTAAATCTAGTTCAAATCTACCAAAATTGGTAAGCAAAGTAGTAAAATTACCAGTCGATGATAAACGCTGATGGATTGAAATACAACACAAAATATATTACAATTAGACTGTTTCAAGTTTTAAAACAGTATAAATAAGAGCAAATTCTAATGATTTCTATTCTAAAAAAAACATTTATTTGATAAATGTCTCAAAAATATAACCGTGCCATGACTTACATGTTGCACCAAATATACTTGGCAGGTAAATGCCCTTGAATTGTGATTATTCAAGGCATATAATGACTTTCTAGTTGCCTGTGAAGGTCTAGGCTCAGCCATGAACATTTTCGGGTACAAGAAACAGCCTGTTCACCAGTTGTATCGAATGATGGAGCCTGTTTCATTATGGTATACCAACTTAATTTATTGAGTTACACATTTGTGTGTTGCTAGCACCGTCTTTTCATCTGTTTGTTTCTGATTATCTACTCTAATAAATCACAATAAAAGCCACTGAAAGGCGCAACATAGCTGTATGTGTGAAAAAAAATTTAACTTGTTTTCAAATGGTTCTGCAATTGGTTCGTGTTTGCGGCTAAAACATTGAACAACCCTCAAGAGAGCCTCTAGTGCCATTTTCAACTTCAATAAAAACTGTTTTAAATTGAAGTATACATATTTTTATGTAAACCCTCCCGGGCTCTGCATAGTCTATCATTTGAAAGACTTTCCAGCATCAAGATAAGCTCATGGTATGGAATTTACTGCACGATTCAGCAAGGTTTCTATCAGGATTACAGAGTCAATGTGTGGTACTCTACCATAGCTGATTCCAACTCCATCTTCTGAACTTGCAGCTCAAGGATCTCTGATGACATTGTTTCATGTGCGCGTTCTGTGAGGACACGCAGCTCTTCAGATTTGCTATTCAGAACTTCCGTTTGCTGGTCAAGCTTGTGTCTCATCTGCTTCTCAGCAAGCTGTGCCTCCTCTAAATCTGTCTTCATAGTCACCACCTGCAAAGACATACCATCAGTCACTTTATGAAACTACGAACAACATTAAATTAAGTTCAAATCATTCACCAGTGGCTTTATAAAAAAATAGTCCTGTAAAAATTGTAAATACCAGAAATTCATGCCGTCAGTTAAATGTAAAATCACACTTTTTTTCCCCAATTAAATTAAATCATATGCCTGATGATATTGCATGAATATTTCAGACTGAATCAAACCATCACTGTTGCAGACGCACATTATTGTGCGGCTCTCCTGTCCTGATACAGCCAAACATTTACATTTTTTACTCATCAGTCCAGAGCACGTGTTGTCATTTTTCTGTACCTCCACGTTTATACATACTTGAGTTGTTTGGCCTTATTCCTACATTTGGTATGGGTTTTTGACTGCAGCTCATCCATGAACACCAGACTTCCCCAGGCACACCAAGGGCCCACTGGTTTCTGCCAGTTCGGAGCAGTTTGCACTGCTGAACATCTTCTGATATCAAAGGCTATTAATGATGTGTCTTTTATCTCTTGCAACCAAGTTTTCTTTGTTGACCTTGCATCTACAATCCTCTTGTTGCCCATTTCTTTTTGCTTCTTCAAAAGAGCTTGTTGATGCAGCATAACTACATTGAGGCTTGTTGCTGCTCTAAATCGTGCCATGGAACTCTGCAAACTCTTCCTCAACCACACCTTTGTAGCAGAGTTTGGCTGTTGTGATTCTCCTAATTTTAAGCCTGCCAGCTGTAAAACCAAACAGCTGACTACAAAATCTCAGACATCTGCAAGTGAACACGTAATAATTGATACTAGTTTGAAGGCAAAATTACTGGTTTATTTAAAATTTTCACTTGTTTGTTCACTTTGCATTTAACAAACTTACAAAATATAGTTCTCAAAGCATTCTTTGTTTACATCACCTGCCTAAAACCTACAAAACCTTTGAACAGTTAAGGTGTATATTGATCTAATATTGATTCAAACTTGGATGAAATTCCACCCATATTCATTTGTATTTCTAAAGTGAAAAAAACTTGCCTTGTTTTTTAATTCATTGATTTCAAAGGCGTGGTTCCTCTCCAGCAGAGTTTGTTGCTGCTCCATTTGATGTTTCTGTTGGCTTTTGACAAGGTCGAATTCTGATCTCAGACTCTCCAACATTCGGACCTTTAACTCGACTTCCCGCTGTAAAGAGTATTTCTCTTGTTCCAAACCCTGTTGTTGGAAGATGTTATCATAGAGTTGCAAAAGATACAAGGAATCAAACACTACTCAACTGGATAGCCAATCATCTTGCAACTGAGATCAATCATTAGTGGGGAAGGTTTGCACCTCTATTACAGTGGACATCTCATTCCGCTGTTCCTCAAGTTTATTGTGCATGTCCATGTTCTCATCCAAAAGCTGAAGTCCATACTGTCCAGCCCTCTGAAGAGCCTCTTCCCCATCCTGCAGCTTTTGCCTCAACGATAAAATCTCATGCTCAAGATTTGACATCTGAAAGTACAAGAAAGTAATGCATTTGAGATTATTGTAGTCAAAGCAGGTTGTTAAATTGCATACACTGCCACGATTGACTAAAAGGTGTGAGGTTATACAGAAAAGTTACAAGATTTATACGTCCTATTTATATCCATTTAAAAAATCCCAACCTATTCCTAATTAAAAGTCTTAATAATTATAAACATTACAGTAATAATAAAAAAATTGTTTAAGCTCAAACGTAAAAAAAAAAACACGTTCAATCAGGCTAACTTTTATTAACTGTAGAATACGAAACGTTAACGTAACAACGGTGTGCTGTATTAATTATGAACCGGCACGAGACAAAGAACACGTTAAAGGTGTTACCTTTTTTAATTACAGGCCAATTTGAAGATTAAATTAAGGAAAAGACAACCGCAACCAGTTCCCAGCTCCGGATTTTTAAACGGGAAATGCCTTGTTTGAATTCTGTAGCAACGGGTTTTCAGATATCGCGAGAATAAACGATAAGTGCGGTAACGTTACCAAATTGCCGGTATATGGCGCTACCTTGCGGTCATTGTGGTTTTAATATACAATTTCACAGCGCAAATCTCACTTTGACATACAGGATGCCTAGCCAAGGCAAGCAAAAGACGTATGTGTGTGCGAACATCTGAAATTGGTATCACATGTAATTGACGTTATCGAATTACAATGTTATGGAAAGCTGTGATGTCTACGTGTTTTCCTGAAAAGGTCCATTCTGTCTTTTATGGAGATAGTGGAAAATAAGTAAATGTATAGTATATATGGGTTCTCGTTTTTTGTCAATCAAGCCTTTTTCCTAATTCAAGTCATAAAATTCAAGTTTCCCTGTACAATGAAATTCTTACTTTGCTGTCCACACTGATTGTCAGGGTGCAAAATATGCAGAATATGAATATAATATTAAAAAAAATATGTAAACATCCACCAAATGCGACGTAAAATGTACATGTACTATAGTTAAACTGCTAATTTTATATATTTCACTTATATTGAAAACCTACATCAAAACCTATATTACAATATACATGTTTATAATGGTTAATTTCGTCTAGGGGATTGTGGGGGTGCACATATCGGTCAACATCCACTGGTTACTGTGGAGCTTGTCCAGAGTTTCAGATTACCTGACCTGCTGTTTCCTGTTCTTTTTTGCATTTTGGTACTTTCAAACGTTAACCTCATCACAAGTGTTAAGATTAATCAAGAGATGTGTAAATCAAACACATAAGTAGATTCTCGAGCAGTTACTTGTCTGTTCTTGTCATAAATACAAAATACATTTTCTACTTTTACCAGATAGCTCTTGTGAAAACAAAGGAAAAGACTCCACCAAATCCCTTCCCTCCCAAGACCTATTGGACTTTTAGAAATATGCAGACGTATTACAGCTTGAAATTTCATCTCACTCTTAGGTGATGGTTGCACTTTACATATGAAAAGGGGAGAAGACTCTCAAACAAAGACATGACCTCCCTCCATCAATACTGGAGCTCCCTGATTATCTGTGAAGAGCTGGCTCCAGACACTTCATCTGTTATGTAGATCTCGACCATTAGTTCCTATTGCCCATTCTGGGAGATTGCCTGCCCATCTGTCTCTCAATTAACTGGAAGAAAACCTTTACCATCAGCCTCAATCAACCTTTTTCCATGTAATCTCTGTATTTCCATGTAAAAATGATAAGAACCAGTCTTTAACCTCACATTGCGTTTTCTTCCAACTCAGGAATTCCATAATTGTCAGTGAAACCTTTAATTGTATTTAAGCAAGTTTTCAAGTTGGAGCTTTTACTAATATAAAAGTCACGAAATGGCCATGCTGCTAGTTCACTGATGGCATCGACAATAAAAGGAACTTAATAAATGTATTCTTCCGAGCAAAAATGCCATTTCTATTTGAAACTGGAAGACGTCACTCATCTTCCATTTTCTTCATGGGGTGAAGGCACGTTACAAACTAATTTTGGGCCAGGTTTGCGATGTGGTGCTGACATGTGGGTCAAACAGCAGTAGATGTGGTATCTTTTTAAAATCTGTCACAAATCATAGGTTACAAACAAGGCTTCAATATAAACTTGATCTAGCCATCTACAACGATTCACTGTGGTACTTGGGTCATGCAAAAGCTCATTGTGTGAACCAGAGTTGGGCTGGATAAAAAGTCTTATTATGGGTGCCTAATTCAGAGTGATAGGTTGGACAGGCTAATCAAATAATGGAATCAAATAATGGACTAGCGCCTAAAAGGAACCTAAAGTCTTCAGTTAATCTTAAGTTTAGTTTGAAAGAAGAACCACACAGACAAGGAAGATACGGCTTGAGGAAATACAGCCACTCTGTAGAAAAATGTAACTTTTAATGTATTTTAAATTATGTTCAGTGCACAATTGCACTATTCTCATTCTCATTATATATATATATCAATTTCCTCCCAGCAATTTTGACAAGTAAATGCCTCTCTCACTCTCAAGCCTTTGTAGAGAATGACATCTTGGAATTAAAAGAGATGTCTTAGAATGACAAAACCCTAACAAAATAATTTTAGTGGATACTAGAGTATTCAAAACAACAGACAAAAACATGCTAGCTGGCTGAAAAATGTTATTAACAGCATACTTTTCTGATAATGTTATTTTGATATTCGATGAACAGCGTTTAATGGTGAACAATTACACCCAGACACAAATATAAAAGGAATTGATTTTGGTGCCTTTTCAGAAGTCATTTTCAAGCAATATTAATGGTTTGCCCCTTTCAGTCTGGTCCTCTTGCCTCTTTAATGTAGGTGATGAACTGTTTTCATGCTAAAGCTAAACCGAGCTAATTCTGATCATTCTAAATTTCTGGTATTGATCTATTTTTCTTTGTTTTATTTTGTGTTCGTCTAATATTCTTTGTGCTCATTACTTTGTTATGGTGCTTGCAGAAATTATGCTTTGTATACAATGTGATATTATTCAGCTACATTAAAAATATCGTGGATTAACTGTAAAGGTTTAGTATTTCACAAATCCCGCCTTTTCCAGAGAGTGGGCGCGTCTATCGAAGGAAAGAGCATTGCGTCATCACGACGGGCATTTTAAAAAAGGCTCTTTCTTAGCGGTTGAGTCGTTACCGTGGTAAAGCAGCACGAAAGAACACCGAAATGGAGAAGCTTTGCAAACTATTCGTCGGCGGCTTGAACGTCCAAACAAACAACGATGGCCTCCGCGCGCATTTTGAACAGTTTGGTAACCTAACGGACTGCGTGGTAGTTCAGAACGACCACCTTCAGCGGTCCCGTTGTTTCGGCTTTGTAACGTACGCCACCTCGGAGGAGGCTGACGCAGCAATGGCGGCTAGGCCTCACGTGCTCGACGGGAAAAACGTGGAGGTGAAGAGAGCAGTCGCTCGGGAAGACGCCGGAAGACCTGAAGCTCTTGCAAAGGTCAAGAAGATATTCGTCGGCGGTCTAAAAGACGACATCGAAGAAAAAGACCTCACCGAGTTTTTCTCCCAGTTTGGCATGATCGAGAAGTCGGAAGTCATCACGGACAAAGACACCGGCAAGAAGCGCGGCTTCGGCTTTGTTCATTTCGAAGACAACGACTCCGCCGATAAAGCCGTGGTCCTCAAATTCCACATGATAAACGGACACAAAGTGGAGGTGAAGAAAGCCCTCACGAAACAAGAGATTCAATCTGGCGGTGGCCCGCGGGGAGGCCGGGGAAGAGGCGGAGGAAGAGGCATGGGCCGTAACCAAAATGGCTTCGGTGGCGGCAGAGGAGGCTATGGAGGTGGCTATGGCGGAGGCTATGGAGGTGGAGACGGCGGTTACGGCGGTGGCTATGGGAGTGGAGGCTACGCAGGAGGATATGGAGGGGGCTACGGTGATCAGATGGGAGGCTACGGTGGTGGGAACGGCTACAGTGACTTTGGTAGCGGGTACGGCCAGCAGTCCTCCGGCTACGGGCCCATGAAAGGGGCAGGCTCCTACGCTGGTCGGGGCGGTGCCCCGTACTCTCGCGGTGGAGGTGCTGGCTACGGCAGGGGAGGCTACGGAGCAGGCTATTAGAGCGGGTCAATAGAAAAAGGACTCGAAAATCCGACCCCCACCCAAGGTTCTCTCAGTTTCCAAATTGGGCTCATTCACCCTGCCATGGTAGCAATGGCGGACACTGTGAACGCAAACCTTAAAGACCTCAATTCTCAACAGGTAGGAAGAAGATCTCTTCCCTGAAACCTGACGTGCTCGCCCTGCTTTAGTTTTAGGACACACGTACTTCTTGTACACTATATTCTTTACACTCAGATATTCTACGGCATGAAATGAGTTGACCAAGCTTGTTTTTCTATGTTTTAAGGTTCGTTTTTAAATTTCGTTTGTTCAGCACTGAGGATTTGTAAACGCAGATTCGACAGAAACGTTTTCTATATAGTCAAAGCATGCCGTTTGGTTTTGGTGTTCGACTTTGTTTGTTAACCCCCCCTCTCTCTCCCCAAGCTGGTTGATCATGATTGGATAGATTTATTAAAATATAATTTGTATTATTTTTGTAGTGCATATACGCCCTCATGCGGTTGTGTGAGCTTCCTTTCCAACGTTTATTTTATGTATTGTATATTATGTCTCCAGAATAATCCAGTATTGTTACAGTGATCTGCTATTGTATGTTACTTTTTAAATAAAGTTTCACAACTTAATTATCTTTTTCTTATGCCAACATGATTAATTTATAGATTTCTAACACACCTTAAAATAAGGATGCCCCATATTCAAGTATATCTTTATGTAGTGTTTATGGCTTATATTTACTCTTGATTCCCATATTTAGGTTTTTGAGTTATTCCTGTACTTCAAAATAGATGTAGCAGTTTGTACAAGGTACCTGGGTTCGTTTGTGATAGGACTGAAATATCTCATTAGGATATCATCCTGCGATCTAGGTATGTAATCAACCTGTCTTCACTACGTGTTGGGTTAAGTATAACACTTATTATATTGATCCCTTAAACTTTTTCATTATTAGACTTTAACTACTTGTCTGAATATTAACTGGTCCAAAGGAAATGGGTTTTTCTTAAACTGCGGCTTATTAGTGCCTTGAATTGTGGTTTAATACTGAATTTTAACTCTGATCCTACTCACTCTAACATGTTGTCTCTCTCCACAGGTGACACTGGATGCAGGATTTTCCTCATATCCACCAGGACCTCGGATTCAAGATTTTTCAACGAGTAGTTTTATATGTATATAATTCTTTTTCATATATATATATGCAATGTTTTATAGAACTTGCCGATCTAAACTTTGTATCTGTAAAGACTTTAATAAAAAAAGAAAAAGGATTGGTCAATCTGTAATTGATGAACTTGTGTATTAGCTCAGTTTTTTTTTCATGGAGTTTATCAATTGAAGCTACTTTACCAAATGCTTTTTGTATCAGTTTGTAAATGTAATAACTAAAGATTATGGTATTTTTAAATAAGTGATGCGCTTGAAAATTTAATAAAATTGGCTTTTTAGTAAAACTGTTAATGCTTTATGTAAAAACAAACAAAAAAAAAACGACAACAATTGTGGAATTGTGTCTGGAAATGACCCATGGTCTATTATTGAAGACTTCAATAATATTTCTCCTTCGATTCAAATCATTTTCTAAATAAGGTGTTATTAAAAAGGTGTTGCTGTTTTACAATGACTTTTAACTTATTACAATAGCTACTTCTATATAATGTTTACTCAATGTACTGTACTGCTGTACTCCATGTATTCTGATCAAGATAATGGGAAAGAAAGTTTTCCAGAATGGTAAAAGAAACAGCCCTTGAAATAAGATAAACTTCTGGCACATTATCTTTTCTATAGATCTATCCATTGCTCATTTAGCACAGATCTATGAATCTGATCGAAAGTGTTCCGCGTTAATGTCTATTTAAAATGTGGCCTTTAGAGTTGTGTATCGTAATACCAGCTTGAATTTAAAAATGTTAGGAACTATTCCATTCCACTGTACTAGAGATAAATGTTCTGTAGAAACGACATATTTCAACTAAAGTACAAAACTAATTGGACTAAAGTGTGTGTGATAGATATATAGCTTGGATTTATTAGTTTAAGCACCTTCGTAGTTGAGTGAGCTTTTTATCATTATGGATATAGATAATACTATAAAAATACATATTTTTATTTCATCTGCAAAAGAATATTGCAGCCAAACCCTCCCCCTTTTGCTACTCGGAAATCAATTGGTTGGTTTCGATTAAAGCGATTTGAACGGTAGCCAATCAAAATCGACGACGTACCGCGTGACGTGCAAAGAAAGGCACTTCCTGTCTGTATTTAACGCCTCTGTTTCTTTCTTCCTCTTAACGTGAATCGTGCAGACGTCCATTGTAAGAAAAATGAACAACCAACTCTGCAAGCTTTTCGTTGGCGGCCTGAACGTCCAGACAACCAACGACGGTCTGCGGGCACACTTCGAGCAATATGGGCAACTAACAGACTGCGTGGTGGTGATGAACCCGGCCCTCCAGCGGTCCCGGTGTTTCGGCTTTGTAACGTACTCCAGTGTCGAGGAGGCGGATGCCGCCATGGCGGCTAGGCCTCATGTCATAGACGGAAACAACGTAGACCTGAAGCGAGCAGTTGCCCGGGAGGATGCCAGTAAGCCAGAAATGTTGGCCAAAGTTAAGAAAATATTTGTTGGTGGACTTAAGGAAGATATCGAGGACGGCCATCTCGAAGAATATTTCTGCCAGTTTGGAACCGTCGAGAAAGCGCAGGTCATCACCGACAAAGAGACTGGGAAGAAGCGTGGCTTTGGCTTTGTTTACTTTGAGGATAACGATTCCGCCGATAAAGCCGTGGTGACGAAGTTTCACTCTATCTGCGGGCATAAAGTGGAGGTGAAAAAGGCTCTCACGAAAGAAGAGATGCAAGGCGCAGGTGGCCGCGGCGGCAGAGGAGGCCGCGGATTTAGCCGTGGAGGTGGCGGCTACAACGGCGGCGGCGGTAGAGGGGGCTACGCTGGCAACTACGGCGGATACAACCAGAATGGCGGTTACGGCGAGGCCCAAAATGGCTACGGCGGCGGCTATGGTGATCAGATGGGAGGCGGTTACGGTGGCGGGAACGGCTACAATGATTTCGGCGAGGGATATGGACAGCAGGCTTCTGGCTACGGCGCTATGAAAACTGGTTACTACTCTGCAGGAAGGAGCAGTGCGCCATACACACGCGGAGCCGGCGGTGGCGGCTATGGCAGAGGTGGCTACGGCGGCTATTAGAGCCACTCTTGACGTACATATTTTCCCTGACCGCAAACTATTTGGACACTGGACTCAAAAAAAAAAAAAGTTCAAATCGTTCTGTTCCCGTACCAGCAGACTTTGGTTGCGTTTTCCTTTCGGTTTAAGTCTTTGATTTCGTGGTCACGTGCCCCCAAGTTTAGTCTGTACGTTTAATCTCATTGTTTGCTCCTGTTTACTTTCTCTTGGTTTGTCGTTTGGAGACTAAACTCAGGGGTAATAATGAAATTACGCAGCTTCGTTTCGTGACTTATTTTTGTGTAATTAAATTTTTAAGGCTGGTACACTTATTGTACAACTGTTTTAATATTTTATTTGATCCAGATGTTGGCATACGTTTTTAATCATTAAAAATCCTTTTTCATAAGTTGTCATTTCGCATTTGCTCATTTAAGCATCACGCCTGATTAAAGGGTCATAATGAAATTTCTAACATTTTTTTCCCTTTGAAGCAGAAATTACTTTTTGTGTTAACACTTTATTCATATTAATGATCAAAACAAATATACACTAAAAGCCCCCAAATTGGTATATACCTAAAATATATATTGAATATCCACCATGTTCCTTACCAGTTGTGGAAAAAGACATTACTTTCATTACTTAACGGTAATTAATGTTGAACCAGTATATTATTACAATCATCATAACACTAAACCACAAAAGTAACCCTGATAAATATTTATTTGCTTAATCCCAGAACATCTGCGGGGATTTGTAGCATTCAGTACTAATTACTTTTTCAAATTGCATTTTAACCATATTTGATCAAGTACTCTTAGCGGAGTGTTACTAGCTCCTCTGAGGAGGTTGGATGGATGGCAATGGTTCTGTCAAAGTCAGCTTTAGTAGCACCCATGTTAACTGCCACAGCAAAGCCCTGAAGCATTTCATCACAGCCAAATCCCTGCATGTGAAGGCCAACTACCTACAAAAGAAAGACACCTCACTGTCACAATAACCACATCCAGATATTCTTTTAAAATAAAGGTTTACATAAAAGTCCAATTATGACCTTACCTTTTCATTTTCACCAGCACACACTAGCTTCATAACGCACTGACTCCTTCGAGAGGTGATTGCGTAATACATGGGAGTGAATGAAGTGGTATAAACCTTCACATTGTCTTTTCCATAGGTCTTGACTGCTTCATCTACAAGAAATTAAGTCTTTAGGGTTACTTAAGCCTTCACCTAAGTTATTTAACATATATAATGGATAATGTACGGATGAATTTGTAATCAGATGAGAAAAGAAACAGAAAGATAGATATATGGATGTACAGTTGAAAACAATATTAACTGTGAAACATGTTTATATATTAAGCATGTGATGTTTGACAGAAAGATGAGGGTACAAACACAACAGGTTCGGGAAGGTTGCCGCGTTTTTAATACAAATAGAGGAATAATACTCAAACTTCTCCAAATTTGTTGATGTTCCGTCACAAACTCTGGACTTTAGTGTAAAACACTGATTCTGACTTTGGCATGCTAGTCAAGATCATTTACTTTAAAGTAGTTCTTCAGCAGAAGTGAAATGTCTTTGGTTCATTATATAATAATGTTGGAAGTCAAAATGTTCACCCAAACCAAGTTTTCTTGCAGACCCCCGGAATGTTGCCTCAATAACTCTTTTTGAGTCTTCCTTCTCTATGTCCATCACACTGAATCATTCCTATAGCATTTTACTCCCACCACCATGTTTTCAATGTGGGAATGGTGTTCGTTTTCCAGTTTACACCTTTTATGTATATAATATATAATAGTATTTTGTTGAGCCTACAACCGGACCAATGTATAGATCCGTGCAGACACTGATGAGCCAACAAGAGATGAACCTGAATCAATTGTTGAGCCTACAACCGGACCAATGTATAGATCCTTGCAGACACTGATGAGCCAACAAGAGATGAACCTGAATCAATCTTTTGGAAGACCAGTGTGCAATAGAAAGCTGGCTGGTATTTAAAAAGAAAACGAAACTCTCCCCAAGAGTGAGAGGATGTGATTAATAAGAAACAGAAGATAATGTATAAATTCTTAAATTGGTTCATTCTATTCTGTTTAAGCAAACTCCTATGTTTGATGACTACATACTGAACAAACCTTCTGAGTCCATGTGTTAGCTCTACATGGAAATGGGCAGAGGAGCACTTGATTGGATAATGGGAGGAAATTGGTAGTTTTTGGCAGTTCGAGGATCTGAGCATTTTGAACTCCCAGAGAAAGGAACATAAATTCGCCAAAATTGAACTAAATACAACTTTTCAAATGTTCTTGGTGAGGAAAGACTTTAACATGATCGAAATCTCAAAAGTCAATCTTGGATAGTAGGTAAACTTGAATAGTTCAATTGTTCAATTTACTACTTTTTTGTAGAAATTGTTGCGCACACAGTTTGGCAATGGAAGTGGTGGTGTTCTATCGTTCTGATCTGGTAGCATGGTTATAACAGTTTCCCAGCATAAAAAAAAACATCTGGTTGAAGCGTTTATGGTTGCAGTAACTGATATTCCACCAAAGGGTTGACGTTTTATATGATTCAGAAAGAATCATAGATCACTTTATAACAGCTTAGTTTATCTCTCCCCCTGCACTTCCATTGCCAAGATGTAATGGCACCAGCGTTTCCAAAGAGTAAAATGGTTTAATAGTAAAATGTGTTATGGCTTGTGACTGGTAGTGCAAATAGTGTTTAAAAAAAGCATCTAACGAAAGTCAAGGTAATTTTTCTGTGAGCACAAGCTTACCTTCAGTCTTTCCCACGGTGCCGATCGGCGGATGGCTAAATACAACAGTAGGGATGCAGTTGTAGTCTATCTTTGAATCTGCTTTGCCCTCAAACAGCCGATGAGCAAGCTTTCGACCCGCAGCGATAGCAACTGTCAACAAAGAGATAAAGTAGTGTAAAACATGAACAATGAAAATCACATTGGCAATAATTATTGGCAATTAGTTTTAATGTAATAAAGTGTGTTTTCATGGACTGTAGCATCGACTGATTACTTTTTGTGGGTCACTATGCTCACAGTTTCGGCTGTTCCTTTTTAATTTGACGTGTAACAGCATACACAGCCCTTTCATCTCAGCCCTTGGCCTTCAATTAAAAAAAAAAAAAAAAAAAAAAAAAAAAAGAATTGGCACAGCCCTTCACATCAAATGAACGTGCAAAACAGAGGTGAAGAGCGAATTGGGGGTAATTTAACCCAGCTTTAACAATAAAAGCAAGGGCAAGATGTCTGCCAGTGTATGCATCTTGTAATGGATGGAATCTTGCAGTAGTTCCCCCAGGGAATACAAGTTAATTTTATCAAGTTATCACCTTCATCATATGCACCTCAACAGCTTCTTACATTTATAAATCATTGAAACAAATCCAAAGATGAACTATTTATTTAATTTTGGTATGCCATTGGGGAGAGCATGTTCAGGAAGAAACTAATCACAACCTGAAAAGACTTTTGTTGATATGTTCACTATAGCTCATCGCCAACAGGGCATGTGTCATGTAAACATTACAATTTGAACCATCAGCAGATAAATTTAAATCCAGATTTAAACAAAATGAAAATAAAAGTTTGATGGACAAGTTCAAAACAATCTGACCAACAGATGTCACATTAGTGTCCCAAGCAAATCAACAGGCTCCAAATGAGCATAGTCTCAGCAACAAATCCAACATAATCCCAGAAGACATGCACCATGCTCTTTTAAGCTCAATATTATTTCCCATTGCAATAGAATCTATGATTCTACTGGAAACAAAGTGTGATGTGTATTTACAGTTAACAGAACAACCTAAAGCCATACCTGGAGTAAGAAGAGCTTTTCCGCAAACGTCCCCAACAGCGTAGATACCAGGACGAGAAGTGTTCTGGTATTCATCCACCAAAATGTGCCCTCTTTCATCAAGATTCACACCCTGAACACAACACAAGACACCCTCTGTCACTTACAGTTTAATTTTTTTTAATTGAAAGATTTATTGATATATACCAAAAGGACAGACAAAGCGGTCAAAGCTGTGTTTTGTAATTTTTCATTCTATTTGGCCAATCAGTTTAGCACGGCTTGTTGAATCTGATCAGACAAGATGTCCTGACCCAACCGTGAGTAAGTGTAGAAAATTAAAATACTTGCTTGTGAAATATTATGCTTGTGAGTTATATAGAATTGTGTTTTAAGGCCTTTATTTTCATTTGTGTTAGCCATTGGTGAGAGGTACGTAAATGTAATCATGTAAAAGATTACACTTTAGCTTCATTTTTGGGCAGTGCCAATTATTCGTAAACATTGGTATATTTTAAACTTCTTTCACTCGTATTCTGCTGGGACCAAAATCATTAATTAGATCAGTTTTAATAAGATTATGTGTCTTTGCTTGTGGATTGGTTTAAGTCTGACCTTCTTTATTTATTCCCAACCATAATGTCACACATGGTATATAGAATGGGGCCAATGGCCAACACAAGTTGAAATGGGAAAATGACAATATATGATCACCTCTGGTGGTCTCTCAGGTATCAATATCTATATCCTTACTGGGGCAGCCATCTCCATTAGTTGATAAAAAAATTCAATAGCATTGCTATTATATTGTAACATATGTTTTTATTACTAATTATCTTTACTACACATCTATTTGTATCTTTTCACGGTAACTGCCTAGATTAACATACCAAGGATGCATTGATCTCCACATCCCTTATAATGTGTACCTTGTGAAGCCATGAGGCAGAACAAAGGAATATTTCCATAAACAAAACCTGACTAATACATCTTCAAATTTGCCAAAGTTTTCCAAGTTGATAACCGAAACAATTTTTTTTGCCAGGAATTTTCAGCATACAGTTTTAAAAAAAAGAAAGAAAAAGAAATAGTTACTATTTGACTGAGGTTGAGGCCAGCTGTGTTTGGTTCCCTGCCGATGGCCCAAAGCAGACAGTCCACCTCGTGGACGGATTCCAACTTCTCTTCTGCATCTTTATCATCTGGGTCTTTAGTTACCAGTTTAACAGAGAGGCCTTTGTCATTTTTCTCAACTGACTTCACCTGTGAAGAGGATCAGTTCATTAAAAGGTTTGCACAATACCCCGAAGCTCCAAATATGCTTTTCCTGCTTGTTCCCTTTTCCAACATTTCCAGAAAATACACTAAAATGACAAATGATAATTATATTTAACATAAATGTATCAATGAAAACAGACCACAAACTTACCTGAGTATTTTTCAGTAACTCGATACCACTGTTTTGTAGTTCTTTGGTACAATTTGAGCTTATCAAGGCATCAAAGTTTCTCAGAACCTTGAAAAAAAGGCTTTTAGTTACAATTGACAAATCCACAAAGCAGAGCGAGAATGGACTGGTTGTCCCTCCTTACCCCTCCTTGTCGAATGATGATAGAAGTTTTGGACCCAAGAGTGGAAAGAATACCTGCCATCTCCACTGCAATATATCCTGCTCCAACTATAACACTACGTCTGAGAGGAAACAGTGATTGGATATTTTATGTTATGCTACAAAACCAGGAGTAACTGATAACAGACAATTAATCACTTACTTGGGGCAAGATTCCAGTTCAAAGAAGCCATCACTGGTAATGCCCAAATTGGCTCCTGCAAATAAATAAGATGAGAAGAGACAGTCAACAGAAACAATAAAAAGCAATATGGATAGAATTTTATGGTCAACAGCCCACCTGGAATGTCATTCTCACTGACAGTGGATGGGTGGCCACCAGTTGCAACCAAGATATGGGTTGCAGTGTATTTCTTTCCATTGACTTCAACTGTTGGCTCGGTGTCATCTGTGAACCTTGCATACCCATGAATGAACTCAATTTTGCCCTGTGTGCAACCCAAAAAACACCATCAAACTGATCACTGATGTATAAGTAAAAAATAATAATAATAATAATAAAAAAAAAAAAGTCTGATCATTATTTTTTTTATGTTTAATCTAGCCACAGGGGTTTCAAGCCAGTGACTTTTGTGCCAGTCCCAAGCCTGGATAAATAGAGAGGGTTGCGTCAGGAAGGGCATCCGGCATAAAACATGCCAAAAACCAAATTTGCGAGTCATCAGTTCGATTGCCATACCGGACCGGTCAGGTCCGGGTTAACAAAGTCCACCACTGGTGCTGTTGACCTACAGGGTGCCAGTGGATATCGGACTACTGTTAGTTGAAGGAGAGGAGGGAGAAGGATTCGTAGGCAGAGAGAGAAGAAGCAAGTCAGGAGTATAGATCTGAGAATAGGGACTCTTAACATTTGTACAATGACAGGGAAGGGTAGAGAGCTGGCGGATATGATGGAGAGAAGGAAGGTAGATAATCTGTGTGTTTGGGAGACCAGGTAGAAGGCTAGCAAAGCGCGTAGTATTGGAGGGGGATACAAACTGTTTTACTATGGTGTGGATAGGAAGAGAAATTGGGGCAGGAGTGATCTTGAAGGAGGAGTTTGTAAGGAATGTTTTAGAGGTGAAAAGAGTGTCAGACAGGGTTTGAAGTTAGAAATTGAAGGGGTGATGTTGAATGTAGTGAGTGGTTAAGCTCCACAAGTAGGCTGTAAGTTGGAAGAGAAGGCGAAATTCTGGAGTAACTTAGATGAGGTGATGGAGAGTATTCCCAGAGGGGAGAGAGTAGTGGTGGGAGCAGACTTCAACAGGCATGTTGGCGAGGGCAACAGAGTTGATGGGCAGGTTCAGGGTTAAGGAAAGGAACCTAGAAGGACAGATGGTGGTGGACTTTGCCAGGAGGATGGAAATGGCTGTAGTTAATACTTATTTCCAGAAGAGGGAGGAACATAGAGTTACCTAGAGTGGAGGTAAGAGTACATCCTAAGTAGACAAGCCAATCTGAGAGAGATCAGATTGTAAAGTAGTGGTAGGAGAGAGTGTAGCCAGACAGCATGGAACTTTCTGGTGGTCAGGAAGACGAGGAGAGGAAAATGGAAAAGAAAACCACGTGGTGGAAGGTAAAAAAAGAAGGTTGTGAGGAATTCAGACAGAAGCTGAGACAGGCTTTGGGTGGTCAGGAAGAGCTTCCAGATTACTGGGGAACTACAGCAGAAGTGATCAGGGAGACAGGTAGGGAGGTGCTAGGTGTGTTAGCTGGAAGGAAGAAAGAAGATAAGGAAACATGGTGGTGGAATGAGGACATCATGGAATGAGTATAAAGTTGATGAGCCACGCAATGAAACTCTGGGAAAGAGTACGGGAAGCTAGGCTAAGAAGGAAAGTGGATATTTGAGAGCAGCAGTATGGCTGAATATTCATGCCCAGGAAGAGCACTACTGATGCAATTTTTGCTCTGAGAATTTGATGGAGAAGTACAGAGATGGTCAGAAGGAGCTGCACTGCGTCTTTGTGAATTTACAAAAAGCATATGAGAGAGAGAAGCTATGGTCCTGTATGAAGATTTCAGGATAGAACATAATAATTACGTGTAGGGACACATAGATTTAACGATAAGGTAAACTAAGTTAAAGAATGTTGCATGGTGGCCATTGAGTTACTAATTCAAGTGTCAACATTTTCAGTTATGAATCAAATTGTGGGAAGGAATGCAGATAGACTGGTAAATGGATAACTATGCCTTGCAGCTCAGCTTGTTCTTCACCATGACAGAGCGATGCCAAAACTATATTTATACTAAAACTGTATTTGCCCTGATTTGTACTAATGCTTTAAATTTGTGTCGTTTTTTTTTCAGTGCATTATTCATTCACTGCACATTCACACCTGTCAGAAATGGGAAGCCATTTCGCGCCTATGGCCTCCTGCTCACCATCAAGCACACATCCATACAGAGAGTGGCTTGCCCAAGACCACAACAGCCGAATGGACCTGGTGGGGATCGAACTGCCAGCCTTTAGGTTAAAGGACTACTATCTCCATCATTTACCACCCCGATTGTCTGCCATTCCATACTTCTGTCACTCATGAAACTTGCAGGGGCTCATTCCCAACCCAGTCATTTCGCATTCAGCGAAACCATGCCACTGCACATTGGAAGTTGTCATCTGATAAAGCAACCATGGCAACATCCTCTGCAGCAAAGAAATCATGTAGACCCCAAACTGGACATATATTGGAAATTTTTTTCCATAAAAATAATGAAAAGACCAGTGACAAACAACTAAATCTGAAGTGAATCATTGATACATAATCACTAAGAAGTGAACGGTGAGTGACTATATCACTGTTTTAGACTGATATTTCCAGGATGCATCCTCTACATGGAATGGCAATAGTAGACTTCTGTGACCCTACTGATTAGAATTCATAAGAAGGTATAAAACAACGAAGTCTACCTTATCAAGGTTACTCTTGTATATGTGATTCAGCCGATTAACGTAAGCATCCCTTTTGCGCTTTATGATTCTGAAAATGCATAAAAACAAAGCCGTTACTGCATTGATTAATAGGTCACACTATCAAAATTCACCATTGCAAAAAAGGAATCAAAGGAAACACTGATTGTGTCAGTCCAAGAGGAACTTATCACGAACGGAAACACAGTTCCTTTTTCACAAGAAAACCACAAACGTAGCACTTTAACAACATACTAGTAGGATCTTTAGTAGGCACTTTAAGTAAAACCAAAATGTTTTAAATGGTCACCAATACTCTGTTAACAAGAAGTCAATCTCCAAAGATCACAATTTCATATCAGTAACAGATGGAAAGGAAAATGATTCCTTGCTGTTAAAGTGATGAACTTTCCTTTAAAACGTTGGAATAAGCTGAGTATACCTTAAGCTGAGCTTAAGTGGGTGATGATGTGAATGTGAATGATGTACTACTGTACACTGATTTAAAAGGGCACAGATTATGTAAAATACATCTAACTTCTTTTATGTTTATAAAACTAATTTCAAAAGGGGGAAACTTACTGCCAGCTGAAATGTGCTTTTGCTCCCTGGAATCCATAATCTTCATGATCGTGTAGATACTCTGCATGGGTGGATGTGTTCCACATTACCTAAAATCATCCACAAGTTTCATACTCCCCATAATGCATAGGCATTACATAATGGTAATGATGACCAAAATAGCTACCTTTTTAGGTACACAACCAACATTGACCTGTAGCAGAAGAGGAGGGGTTAATTAACAAAGTCGCCAACCAAACAATTACCTAGAAATACATGTGCTCAAAAACCAAAGCTGGGTCCGGTCTCCGGAGTAGCAGTGACCATGTGACCAGACAAGTGACCAATTATTATTACTGAAAAAAGCCTAAATAGCAAGCAGGCATGGCATTACGGGAAATGTAGTGATGCAGAATCAGGATCTTTACTCACGCAGGTACCTCCGAGTTTATGACTTTCGATCACGGCTGTGGAGGCACCGAGTTCAGCCGCCCTCCGCGCACCGGCCAGTCCACCGGAGCCTCCTCCGACCACGAGAAAATCGAAGCGCTTTACCGATTCCGACGCCATTCTTCGACAGAAGAGCCTACGGGAAGTTGACAGAGGTGGCCCAAGAGTAAGAAAAGATGCTCGCAGTCGAGCCAATGGCTTTATTATCTCCATAAGCAGGAAGCCAACACCCCGAAAAGCTCAATAGTTCGTTCAGCTCATGGGAGGGACGTGAAAGCCTCTGCTTAGTCATTGTGAATCGACACAATAGTCTGTAAATCCCAGAAGCAAGTCTGGACAATAGTCATAGTTAGCCATGATTATTACAGTCCTTCACTGGCATTGTTTGACTGCCTTTTAAATGACACAACTTGTAAGAGACGGACGCGACAATTCTGAACAAACTTAACTTACCGGCTAAGAGCAGCCGTTGAGGTTACACGTGTAACCGTAGCGAAAAGTCCTTTACCATACATTGTTAACAATCAAGACACCGAATTAAGTGTCGTTATGTAAAGGCGTTGAAATATGTACTGGACATCTTCGGTTTGTTTATAACGGAATGTGCCGGTGTGAAAACAAATAAATACTGAGCTAAATCGCGCATGCGCAGTGGACGAAGGTAGTAGCAGTCGTCTGAAACGACGGATTGAAAATTTGTTTAACCCACAGACGTCCTAAGCCTTTTTACCATTTCATAATTTAAAAAATGTTTTATGGTTTATTTGTGCAGCCCCAACTTATTTTGTTTACAAGTATTTTTTTCATTACATTACACAATTCCACAACAAACCTGAAAATGTACAAAAATACAATTCCAAATAAATAAGCTGCAAAAATTGAAATCTGATCAAAATAATAAAATTCCCACAAAAGCAAAGACAATGTCAAAACAATTTGATAATTGTATCAAAGTACCTTATAGATTGGTCCTCCTCATCACCTCTGTTGCCCTCGCCAACATGGCTGTTGAAGTCTGCTCCCACCACTGCTCTCTCCCCTCTGGGAATACTCTCTATCACCTCATTTAAGTTACTCCAGAATTTCTCCTTCTCTTCCAACTTACAGCCTACCTGTGGAGCATAACCACTCACTACATTCATCACTCCTTCAATTTCTAAGCACCAAGCACTTTTTGTGCCAGAACTTTGAAAAACACAAGCCATATCACAGGAAATGTCTGTAAAATGAAACGGCGAGACGTTTGAACATTTTAATTTGCCCCACCTTGCAATTTATGTCTTATAATGACTTGTAATGTTTGCTTAAAACAACAACAAAAAAAAATCAAAGCTAATAGCCTTTTCGAAATCTACAAATTACATTTGAAATCAAACTTAAACGATAGGTGGGTCGCGTTATACCCACCTAATTCAAATCTGCAGGTGTGACTGGCACACACACACAGGTGCATTTAGAGACTTCCAAGGGTTAATGTCCCAGTCACACAAGATGACTTAAGTTATAGAAACAGTATTTAACTAGTAAAAAATGTGCATTTATTGAAGGAAATGCTCTCGAAGATGGCTCTGCTGCTGTTGCCCTCTTTTATATTAAAAAAGGACACCATCACTCTACATATAAGATTTAATTTTCTGTTCATGTTGACATTGAACATGATTCTATTAGTAATCCTCTTTGTATTTTTTTATTTGGGTAGTAAAACAATCTGATAACAGTTAATAATGTAGCAATCTGTGGATTGTAATTGTACATTGTTTTAATGAAGCGATCAAAAGCTGTTTTACAGAAATACCATCAACAGCATAACTCATCGAGATTAAGTTAATCACTGAAAAGTTCAGTGCTCAGGGACTTCTATAGTATAGGGTAGTCATATATGGTTCAAATATGTGGCATGATCAATACTGCCCATTTCAGAACTTGTATAACATAACAAAGAAGCAAATGCAAAACTAGTTCATATTTGAGTACTCCTGCACTCCCAATTTATATATAAAAACAAAAAGGCAGAAACATTTGTGCCGTTTTAAAACCTACTGTTTTAAAAAACACATGAAGATTAATTTAAGAACAATAACCATAAAAAAAAAAAAAAGAAAAAAAAATAAAGAAATATGACTAAATGTAAACCCTAGATTTGTAAGACTGCAATCATAGACAAAGTTTGACCGGCGACTGGATTCCAAACCACAGGAAAGTTTTCTACTCTAACATTCAATTGTCACAGTCAAAAATCCACTTTCACAAGAGAATTTTATTTATGTTTTATACACAAACTAGTTACATAAGCACACATTTTCAGCGGAGAGAATTCACTCTTCATTCTCGAAGTCTGCCAGATTCTTCCTTTTGGACTGTGCATTAACACGGGTGCCCCATGAGTAGATCATATATGCCCCAATCATAGCTGTAAAGATAAATACAGCTTTAAATAAAATGTACACAATTATATCAGTTGATTCAATTTACAAATACAGTATGACAGATTTTATAAATTAAAAATAAATAAATAAAAAGACCATTTGTGCAGGAAATGCAAATTCACATAGTTAACAGTGTAAAAATACAAAGATTTGTAGCTACACAATAAGATTATTTCATTCATTTTCTTTAGCCACTTCTAGACCTCACAACTAGGAACCTTCTTGTTGAAAGGCCACAGTGCTACCCACCAGGGCTGCAGCTTTAGTAAACGTCATCTTACAGATGCCCATATGTATTACAAAAATTGCTTCAACTAAAATTGTAGCTTTTGGTTTGATGTTTAAAGCTACTTTTTTATGTTAATGGTCTAATATCTTTAGAATGTGCCAGTTTTAGTATTGTTTCTCCATGTTTTGGAGAAACAACCAAAACATTTGATTGTTAATTAGGGATCTCTACTTATAACAGGTAAATTGATCAGAAAAAAAAATATATATATATATAGCAATGAAAATGTGAATCAAATTTATTTAGTGAGACAACTTTGGCTGCATTCGTTAGCCCCGCCTTCCAACACAATTACTGGATGCTAATGTGACATTGATGAGCAGGTGAGCTCTGTGCTTGTCTCACACTGCATAATAGAAAGCGCTGATGATTCAACCAGCAGAAGTATTTTACACAACACACACATTTAATTTAAAATTGAATTGTCAATTACAATTATTTAAATGATCATTTTAGGTAGATTAACTGTTTCAGCCCTAGCACCCACTGCACCATCCCACAGATACGTGTAGACTTCAAGCAGTGACACAATAATTCAATTAATATCATTATTGTAATTTGATAATAAAAAAAATTTTTCATGTGCAAATCAGATATTTATTGTATTATTTCCACTCTACTGAAACTGCATTGTTTTAGCTCACTTACGTGGTGCAAAGGCCAATATAGATGATTTGAATCGCCTCCACAGATTTGGGAATCCACTCGTCAAGAAGTTTGCAAACGCCCTCTGTTCAAATGGGGATAAACTGAAGGTGATAACATGCCTCACCTTGGCCAGATTTCCAAATTTCATTCCCATTGTGGCTATAGAGAAATCACAATCAAGTTTAAATTTAGGGACATTGAAAAAAATTATGTATATCTTCAGAAATTAATATCAATCAGAAAATAAAAAGTTGTGATCAACTGCCTAAAGCTGTTAGAAGGATTTTACTGTTAACATTAACGTTTCGATCAAATGCAGATTATATCATAGTTACAGACATAACATTATTTTTAAGTATCCTATCATACAAGGATTAAAGACAGACCTGGTACACATTATAACCATGATGTTGCTAAAGCTAAGCGCTTTCCCTAAGACCTTGCGTGACATTCAACGCTACTCTACGGTCTATCCTGGCTTTCAATATTTAAATGTTCAATAAACTCAACCATGAGCTAAACTAAAACGTTATGAATACGTTATTAGTACTTCATCGGTAAACCGGTAAGCACAAAATTATTTTCAGCATACCAGAGTCGCCGCTTCTTTCTACCTTGGTGTGTTTCCAGCTGGGGCTTGGTGGCAATCAACTTCCGCCTCAAATTACGTCATATCCTCTTCCTTTCAGTTCAAGCTATCTGATTGGCCCGTTTTCTACTGTTTCCTGGTTAGCTTCGCACGTGAAGGTCAGCGCTGCACTGCTGCAGTTGTCACATAAAATCTCCGTTTTCGGGTTTAGTTCAGTTTTTGCTGTAGTTTTTCCCGATGGATTCTCAAGGAGTGACAGCGGACCCTCGGCTGCAGCAGTTCATCGAGATCGAGTCTCAGAAGCAACGCTTTCAACAGCTCGTCCATCAAATGACAGAAGTCTGCTGGGTGAGTCTTGAGCTGTAAAGAAGTTAGTTCTGTGTTCTAAAGCACTGCCTAATGCTACCATTTGTGTTAATATTTTTCAAGTGTTATATTCACAAAGGCAAATATTTTAAAGGCAAGCCGCCGTTTCACAGCATTAAAAACAAATTGAAGTTAGATTCAGGTTTCACATATTTAAAGATCGACACCCATCCAATAAAGGACGTGTAGAATGGGTGAATATTCCTCATGATGAGGTTTCGCATGGCTGGCCTTTTTTTCCTCTAACAATCTGTTAAATGAATTGAAAACATGGGTTTATTATTTATTTTAGTTTTATTTTAAAGAAGTAAAATCACTACTTTTGTTACATTTGTTCATGCAGGAAAGTTTTGTGTGCCATTTTTGTTCTAGCAGTGTGTTTGTGTGCAGGAGATGTGCATGGATAAACCCGGTCCGAAGCTGGACTCCAGGACTGAGGTGTGTTTTGTAAACTGTGTGGAGCGATTCATCGATACGAGCAAGTTCATCCTCAACAGACTTGAGCAGACTCGAAAGAGTCAAGGAGCCTTCTCCGAGAGCATGATAGACTAGCAGGCATTCGGACAAAGACACACCCTTGATTCATTCGGAATTTGTTCTGCCAGGATAAAAAACTGTGAGGTAACTGCTGTCATCAGGACTCCGTTAAAAGTGCCTCGTTCTGCTCTTTTTACTATATGGATGGCAGTGTAGTCGAATGGATGCATGGGCTGACAAGCCCAGCATATAATCACTCTGAGGGTTGAACGTCATCTGAAATTGCCAATTTAATTGGCATCCACAATCAGAAACGTTCCTAGTCTACAGTGTTATGTCCTTCAACATCGGTGTAAATAAAAATGTACTAGATACCTCTTGCAGTTATTAATGTGATCATGTGTTAAAATATCAAAGACAGCTACAATTCCCAATTACTGTTTACTTTATATTAAATGTTGCTACTTTTTGGCTTCCAAAATTCTTACAATCAGGGATTTTTAAAATGAAAAAGAGGTGTATGCTCAACTAATTATATCAAACATATGCTAATTGTCATCGTAACACACGGGTTGAAACCCAGTCGTGAACTAAAAGAGAAACAGCTGCGGGGATTGAAACTGGCCGAGGAACTATGTTTCCCAAGTGGGGCTAAGAAAAAACTTCATCCGTAAAAAGAATGTTATTGTAAATGTAATTAAAAAAGAGAAAGGTGAACTGCACACACTTCAAGATGAAGCTTTTCAGATAAAAACTTAAATTAACATCATTTGATTTTAATAAAATCCTATTTTAACTGTAAACAAACCTCTTATTACAACAAAGCTTAAAAAGTATTTCATACATGATGCTTCAATTATTTTTTTACATTCAATTTCAATCTCAGTTGACAAGGTAAATGTGTTCCAGTGGAGTAACAGTGTAAACTAGATATCACAACCTTTGATGTTGGCTTGCAAAAGTGCTGTTTTAAACTATTTAAAATTTTTTGCTAGTCACTATGAATAACATTAGCCAACCCCTATGTCTATGGGATGGAGATATGCTAAATTGCTTGCTAAGGTAAAAAGTCTATTGTGGGGATAGTTACATAATATGCTCATGTCAATATGAGTCAAATGAATCCACCCCCATGTCTCTAAGATTTTCCTAAGCCGAGCTACTTCAGAAACTTTGGTTGCTAGGGTATACAGTTTGGTTGCTATGGAGCGGTCAGTGATAAAAATACAAATTGGTATGTACTATGATTATCATAATAACCTTATAATAACAATAACCAATAATCATAACCCATTTCTTCATAAGATTTTTTTTTTGCCTTTTCCCCATTTATTTTAATAAATTAGTGGTAAATATGTAACCCATTACAGAGCCTGGGGTTCAACTAATTTTGCAGAGTGATTAGTACGTTTTTGCACAGGCTGATAACCTCCACAAGTTTGATCCTCCCAGTTTGAGTTAACAGATTTTGACCCAAAGAATTGAGAATTTCCCAGCTTTGACAAGCCAACATAATAATCTGAATAAAAAACTGTACCCTTTACACCAGAGAACTCCTTCCTTCCACAGTTCTGCAGGTTTTTAGTTTCAAACTTGCTTCGGTACACATGCTAGTCTAGTCTCAGTCAAGCCAAGAGGTCGTTAGCTAAATTGCAGGGCACTTTGAACATCTTTTTTACATCATAGAAGTACTTATAATTTACATTAAATGACAATGGAAAAATATAAACACTGAAAGACCATTTACATTTAACAAATAAACATTTAACAGATGCACTTTTATGCAAAAAAAAGTGCACAAGCATTTGCTTCAACAAAGGTACAGTTAATCACAATGAGATACAATTAGCATATCTAGCATAGCTTTTTTTTTAAATCATCTCTGCAAAATAGTCATAGAAAGGATAACTGAGCATTTTTGGAACATTTTAATCTTTTCAAACTGATACCTCAGGACAAGCTCATGAAACAACTAAGTTATGCATTAGCACACGTGTCGGGATCTATGCTTGGAGGGCCGGAGCCCTGCAGAGTTTACTTCCAACCCTGCTCAGAGACCTAAACAGCCTGAAGGACCTAACGAGCTGCATCAGGTGTGTTTAGTTGAGGTTGGAGCTAAACTGCAGGGCTGTGGCCCTCCAGGAACTGAGTTTGACACCCCTGCATTAGCATTTCAAAAATGTGTATTAGAAATTTTGTAGCATTTTCTCTTAGGTAACAAATGCACAGTTGCTGCTGTTTACAGTTTCAGAACAAGTGGTCTGACTTCTTTCTTTAGTCAGAGTGCGATCATCCCCAGGACTTCTCTCATCTGTTGGCAAAGCAACATATGGCTGGCCTTTTCCACGTTGCAGGTATAAAGGAAGCGAGTCCAAGCTAAAGTTAATGTCCTTGAAGGCATGGAGTAGGAAAATTCCAATGATTATGGTCAGAAAGCCACTAACAGTTCCAATAATCCCATCAGAGGACATTCTCAGCCATTCTTTAAACAAGATGGCTGAACAGACCATAACAGATGTAGTGAAGAAGACGTAATAAATGGGAGTGACTATAGACGTGTTGAAGATGTCGAGGGCTTTGTTAAGATAGCTGATCTGGATACTGACGCAGACCACGAGGCAGATCAGCAAAGCCCAAAACAACGGCTCTTTTAGAACCGCAGTGCCCCCAAAGAGTTCCTTAATCCCAATACCGAGACCTTTCACACAGGAAACTGACAAGGAGCCAATCACAGAGCAGATGAGGATGTACACCAGCACATTCTTCTGGCCATACCGTGGAGCCACGAAAAAAATGAGAACCAGGCTAATTATCACAATGCAGACCGCAAATGCAAGGAACCCTTGAAACAGAGATGAATGGAATTAAACACAGAATAAATGTAAGAAAACCTTAAAAATACAAAAAACCTTTAGTTTCCTTTCAGAATCAACATTTTCTATGAGATACTATACTACAGAATACAAATTTGGGCCATTGATTGCAAACAAAATCATTCAACCCCATACGTAAGACTACAAAATTCAAATTAATGATCATTTAAGAGGTGTCGAGTAGATGGGTGACTATAAAAAGGCATTATTTAACAAATAAAGGCCCTTCCCGTTTCATGCTGTCAGCAATGGCTCACCATGGAAGAAAAATGTCAGAAAATCTGAGAAAGGAAATAATTTATGCAAAAAAGGCAGAGAAGCTTTACATATCAGTCAATATACTTTTCAAAAATGTAAGAAATATGGAAGTGCAACAATCTTACAAAGAACAGAAATTGTTCCTTTTGTTCGTTGTGCTACTGATTCAATCTGGTCTTTTTGAAGGCATGTACTCATTTATACTGAGCACTGTATAATTACTGCATTTGCTTGCAAAATCAGAAGACCAATACCTGGATCTTTGAGTTTCTCTGCCATCATTGTCAAAGAGGCAACTTCTTCTTCCTGAGGGGCATGAAGCACCATAACAGTGGATCCAAAGAGGCACAGCAGACAGCCAACTTTTCCATGGATATTCAGCTGCTCACTCAGGAAATATGTTGAGAGCACTGCACTGAATACAGAGATTATTCATTAAAACACACAAACTGTGGTTTTCAGATTTAAAACAAGAAAGGGACTTTTAAAGGAGAGTGTGCCCAACTCTTTCAGGATTATAGCAAATCAGCAGTAGGAGCTGTGAGGTTGCGGTGATTAACAATTCCATGAAAATAGACCTTTTAGGAGTACAGGTGTGTTTGCTATGGTATATTTAAATCACCTTCCATGCCTTTAATTATGCTGAAATTATGCAGACAAAACAAGCATCTAGTAACACTGAGTGACAAAATGACATTTACCTGACCAGAACGCTCAATGCTCCCAGGGGTGTGACTAAAGTGGCGGGAGCAAAAGCATATGCTGCAAAGTTTGCTGCCTCTCCTATTCCCACTAAAATGAGAATAAACATCAAGACAAAAAAATGTGATAACAGCTTACAAAAAAATTGTCTATATATATATATATATATATATATGTGCTATCTTTAAAAGTACGCACAGAGGCAGGACTTGTCCAATATACTTGAGCGGCTGAAAGTTTAAACTTATTCTAACCTAAACTAATGAGAAATAAAATAATATGGTATAATATACTATTATGTTTAAACTCCCAGCAACCTTTTTTAAATCAAATTTTACAACTTTGTTGACTTGTTGAGCAGCGATGTCTGCTTTCTCCCGATGCAAGCTCATAAGTCACTCTCAAGCTACAATCTATACATTACCCATAGATTAAAGGGAGCAAAATGAGAATTAATCCCATACAGATTCACATGAAGCAAATCTTGCGCTTTGTTCTCAGGAGGTACCGAAAAGAAATTCGAGGTTGTGTCTTTTGATAATAAAAACAGATAATGCTGGACAGAAGTGAACAAGTCCACATTGACAGCCGTGCCCGACTTTACAGCAAAAAAAACATGTTTCTACCATTTACAAATTGTTTTCCTGTCAAATATTGCCTGATTTAGCCATGAAAATGAGACGAGATGTGGCCAGGGCTCCACATTCAGTGGGTGGAGCTTAACCCATCTGTTCCTGTCAGCATAGGTTAAGCCCCACCCACTTAATGTGGAGCCCTGCCTATTTGCTGTCTGATTGGTTGTACTCACTTATCCCAAATTTAAACTTAATCATAAACCTAATCATGTTTAGTATGGTAGTGAAATCACGAATAAACATTCAGTGGGTGGGGCTTAACCCATCTGCAACTATTAGCCAGGTTCTTCATATAAACAAAAATAATGTAGCTAGGGGTAGACACATTTTTAAGATCCAAAGTTGGGCAATTTAACATTGGAGTGAATGAGAACCTGCTCACTTCTGGAGCCAGCCTCAAGTGGTCGTTCACAGAACTGCAGTTCAGTCACTTCCTATTACACATAGAGAGGGAAAGCAGAATGTTGCCCCTTGGCTGTAGTCAGGGGTCTGCACTCAGCTCGCCTCCTGTGTTCAACATGCTGAACACCATGTATGTATGCCAATAATCGTTGTTTTAAAGCTAACTACACTTTTGAAATAAAAACCAGATATATAACAGCATCATACTTGATATTAACCCTGCCCACCACAACCATTCCTTCAGGTATGCATATCCACCTTGACCTGAGAAAACAGACAAAATTAACAAAAGCAGATAAATAGACAATACATGAAAACAACGGGTAGACCACTCTTTATTAAACCCACCTGCTCTAGTAGAGCCCTTTTTTGCGAGGCGCAACAGACCTTTCTTTTTCAAAATAAAACTGCACCCGATGAAGATAGTGGAGCTGATGGCGAGCGCAAGTCCAATGTAGAAGTCAGAGCGTGTTACAACATCCATCTGAATAAAAATGTCAAAGATGTCCATAAACATGTAGAGTAGTTGTCGTAGAGCCCTAGGTAGTGAGCAAAAACAATTTGGAACACTGACGAGGAAACATGTGACTCGCTCCAGCAGCCACTTCTTAAAAACAATAAAAAATTAGTGATTAAAAAATTATATTACACAGAAGAGCCTTATATATATGAAAACGCTTGGAACTAACTTCACGTTTAGGGAAAACAACTTAAATTCAACAACATTTTGAACATGGAGAAGGGTAATGTCATCTAATACCGACGAAATAATGCATAATGTGCGCCAACATTATTGTTCCATGCGATGTTTCTTACTTTATAGATCTGTAAAATATATTGTTAATATTTTTATAAACATGACAAATACTCTTAAAGTCACCAACCTTAAATAAACGTCGTCCATCGGTGGATAACTTCCTGGAGACGCGAATGTAAGGGTTGCCAGATATTTTCGTTCAACATTCTTTCCGTAAAAGGTCTGTTGAGTACGGATTCTGCATATGGTTTTGAAACATTGTTATATAAGGCTAATTAGATTGAAGAGGTATTCTTACGTTTACAATATAATAGATTCTACTATACATACACATAGGCTTGCCAAAACTTGCCCTATTGATGTAAATAAAATCCTCCCCCATTAAGATTCTCTTCTTTACCTGCTTCTTCTTTTTCGGTGTAACTGGGGTATCCTTGCACTTTAGCCGAAAATCAGGACAGGTCCCTCACACACATTTAGAGTATTCAATTAACCTGACTGATGTTTTTGGTCTTGTGGGGGCCACAATTGTACCCACTCCGCAACCTTGTTTTGTGACGAACGAGTTTTCACTTATGTTTAAAATGAAAATTCTCACATTTTACATTATTTAAAATGAGATTTGTCAGGGATATTTAAGTCATGAAGACATCTATGGGCATTCTGGTTGTATGTGGGCATGCATGTACAAATTGTTTTATTACAATTTTTTTATTAGAGAAGCTGTTGGCTATCTAGCAGTGTCACACTGTCATGCCATTTAAATCATGTTTGGCCTTTGTTAAAAAGATAAAAAAAATCTTATTGCAACAATCCACTTGATTCTCTTTTTGTAGATTTTAGCAGTCTGTAGAATGAACTCTTTGAAAATTAATTCGAGCAGTCAGTCGCACAACAGTTCACTGGTCAAAATCACATTCACTGGTAGCACATAAGTAGGCTTTTGTACTTGAAAAATTAAAATTAAAACTGCCCACCACAACCATTTCTTCAGGTATCTGCTAACACATGACTACGCTTTTTGCCACTTACTGGGTGACTTCCCGGTACAGTAGCGTCATGTGCATTCCCTCTATTAGTCTCTGTGATATAAAATCCCAACTAACATATGCAACAGAATATCACCACTCTTGTAAATATTGAGCCCTCCTTAAAATCACATTACAACAGTAATTAAAGTAATTTTGTTATAAACTATAATGTTGAAAAGAAAAAAAATAGGAGAGACCCGCACAATCATATTTTATTCAGTATAGACTAAATCAAAAGGACAATGCAGCATTAAAGGAGCCATTCACCAGATTACATTTACAGAAACCTTTCTTGGTGCTGGATGTTTATTTTTTTTTAAACCAACAATTGCATAACAACTTTAGAGTAAACAAAGGGTTAAAGCAAATATTAAGGAATCATATCCCATTTTTCCCAACTTTTACACGTCAATTTTACATAGAAAGTGTTTAACACTTCTTTGTTTAACTTATGAAATTAGCAGTTCAAAATGATTCTTGCAGTGAAAAATAAACTTTTGCACATAGTCGATTCTAAACCTTGATATCCGACCCACAATTGAACTGCTATACTACATATTGAAAAGTAAATCTTTGATGATGATCACCAGATCCACAAATGTGGGCCTCTCATCGGGTCTCTAAAAAAAAAGAAAAGTAATTTGTGAATTAATCTTTGGGTTGCCAGATGCTTGATTCACAACCCGTATAGCAATTACCTCATGCCAGCACAAGTTCATAATGCTATAAACTTTGTCATTAGCCAACTGCGGGCGGTAAAGTCGATAGCCTGTAGAAATCTTATTCACTATTTCTGAGTTGTTCCATCGGTCGTAGGGCATTTTTCCCTGAGTGTAAACCTCCCACATCAAAACACCTGCAGGGAAAATATCGAAAAGAAAATTCAACTTTTTTTTATAACGTGAAAATATTTTGCAAATGCAGTGGTGACAAACCAAATGCCCAGATATCGGACTTGCTGCTGAACTTGCTGTAAAGAAGGACTTCTGGAGGTGACCAGCGCACTGGAAACTGTGAACCAGCAGAGCTGGTGTATTCATCATCCAGGACATACCTGCAAGAACAGCAACAATAAAACCCATTTAAAGGTTAGTATGTTGTTTACTGTGTTAATAACAACTGGTTAGCAGCATCCTTAATGTTCTCATCACCCATCAACAAATCAATAAATACCTTGACAATCCAAAATCAGTCACTTTAATGGTACCATTTAAGTCGACCAAACAGTTCCTTGCAGCCTAGTAGGGAAAAACACAAGTGTTTACATACATTCTTCTTGAAGACCAGATAATATGTATATATTTCACAAACCAGATCTCTGTGGATGTATTGATTAGCTTCTAAGTAGGCCATTCCCTCACTGACATCTCTACATATATCAAGGAGCTGGGCACTCGTGGGGTTCTGCAAGCCATTGTGCAAGTAATCCAGCAAGCATCCATTGGCAAGGTATTCAGTGACTATGTAGATGGGCCGTTGTTTTGTGCAGACACCATAGAGCTGTACCAGGTTACTGTGACAGAGCTTCCTAATATTGCACAAAAATATGAAGAAATAATGAAATAAAAGCATTTGTTTAGAATTTTTTTAAACAACTTTTTATAACATTACTATGGTGATGACGCATTACTGCAAGACAGGTGAAATTTGTTTAGTGAATTATGTAATTTAAACAACATCACAAGTTGTAAAAACTACAAAATAATTCATAAAAACAACATATTAAGTTATAACATGGCATAATTATCTCTTAATTTACTTCCTAATAATGACATAATGCTTATGTTCATGATGGTGCATCAGCTTGTCACGGTACAGTAATTTCAGCTGTCTTTCGAGGTCTTTTAGGTACCCATACACAAGACTGCATGTTTTTTTTGGTATTTTTTTTTAAGAATCGTAGCGTTTCGGATGATCATCTTCAATGGTGACATTTCTATGGTGACGCATTGCTGCCATACTTCTTGTCTAAATAATTATGTAGCTCTTACACAACAGTTATGTCGTTTCATGAGATAATTATGTAGTTTTCTTCACTTGTGTCATTTTTACAACATATCATGTTGTTTTTATGACTTACTATGTCGTTTAAACTATACAATTCAGTAAAAATAATGTAGTGTGGCAGCAATGCATCACCATACATAACAGATGACATTTCCAAGTTTTTTAAGTTTAAATGCTCATCAAAGCTGAATTTATTTCCTCAAAGGCTTTGCTAAATTCATCTTTGTGTCACAAAATAATTCAGATAACATGTGTGATATAAATATTTGTCAAAACAAATCAGAAGAAGTAAATAAATACGGAACATGGCATTTCCAACTTGGCAGATTATATACTTACATCATGACTTTGGCCTCTTCAATGAAATCTTCCTCTGACATTGAGCCCTCTTTGACCATTTTAATTGCCACGTCATGACGACCTTGCCATTTCCCATACTTAACCACACCAAACTGACCATTGCCAAGTTCTTTAATAAATGTGAGCTGACGAGGATCTATCTCCCAACAGCCTGGATTAAAAACCAGAGGAAAAATGCACATTATGGCAATTAACAACTTTATTCTGAAGACACAATACAGAAAAAAAGTAAATCACGTGATGGAGGCATTTTTTGCAAATTATCTTGCTTTGCATCGAAGCTATGGATCATAGACATTAAAAGAATGAGGTTTATGATGGCAGCTAGCATGTAGACACTCACCATAACCCAGGCCAGCAGTGCAAGGAGCACTTTGAGCTCGATTAGAAACAATGTATTTTAGTCTGCACACAAGACCTGGAAACAGATGTATTAGCTTTAAAACTGCACTTATTATTTGAGAGAAATCACAAGAACTTAAGTACAGTTGCCTTTAAATATTAACCTTTTTAAAAACAGAAAACTGGCTTAAATTTAGATGACATACAAGCAAAAAAAAACACAAAACAAGCATAAAAAAATAATCTCAATGCGGTGGGGTTTTTCTCAATTTTTTGGAAAAACTGTATAAAATTAAGATTCTTTGTGCTTGATTCTAAAAAATTTGACAAAACCAATCAAGTTTTGTTTCATAACAATAATACAGATTTGAAACATTTATTAAGCTAAATGCATCTTTTATCAGTGAAACTACAGTGGGACTCCCTGATATTTACCTGCTGCATTGTGCTGATGATAATTTATAAGTTCAGGGATAGTGGTAAAGTTATGTTTCTCTGCTAAGTAGAACTGACCATCTGCAGTGACACATATGTTGTAGTGTCTGCAGATCCCAGCAGTCTCCCTGGAGAAAGACCAGAAAATATTTACAATCAAACATTGACGTTGAACATTGGACACTGAGTGGCTCACATCCAGTGGCTCAATTCAAACCTTTATTCATGCTTACAAATTAAACATGACAATTTACATAAATGCTTGTTTTAGGAGAAGAGATTTAGATATTTCTTCACTTTTATTTTGACAAAAGCTCAAACTCACCCTCCAATCTTGCTGAACACAGAAACAGTGTATCTTCCAGTGAATTTGACAGAGTCTCTCACCAAGAAACCACCATCTTTGTTCTAAATTTGTACAGAATAATGATAATGTGATGAGACTACTTTGGAAAACACAGTGTCAAACCAAGTTTTTTCTGTGCAACTGTACTCACTTCTGTTTTCAGCAAATTCTCGGCCTGACTGCGGTTGATATTCCTGCAGTACCAACTACAAGATAAAAGTATCAAAGTGTATAAAATGCTTCATTTTTCTCTCTGCTGTTGCATTTTGTTGAATGTACTTACTCGTGTTTCTCTAATCCATTCAAAGCCTGATTGATGTAGTTACTTGGGATGTAGCCTTCATTTCTGTAAACAGTGTTTTGGAGAACAGTGATGCTTTACATATCTAAGAGAACACAGCCATAAGCATACAGCTTGTTCCATCATGTAAAAGTTTTATCAGGCATGCAAATATTAGCCCACGTGTTTATCAAGCACACCCTTCAACGGTACAGCCGATTTGAATGTCTACAAAAAGATAAATAGATAATGCATTATTAACAGAGGTGGAAAGTAGAGAATTGCATTTATTCCACTTTTTAAAACACCACTTTTTCCTGACTGAACCATTTACTTTATTTTTACAAAATTACCACCAGGGCATGTCCTGTAGTAGGAGCATGAGGAGCACTAATGTACACGGAAAGCTGTCCAGACACAGATCATATCCGTGTTATACCACACAGGAGGAGTACTGGGGAGGAAGGTGGGTGAGGTTTGGACAATGTCAACTGGAGTCAAGGTAAAGCTTGGCTATGGTAAAAAGGGCTATGCCCTGATTGCTTCTCCTGAAATGCATTATACAAATGTCACTTAAACAAGAAAATGGTTAACTTTCAGATCTGTAGGTAATTTAACTACATTTAAAAGTTACATTTCAGTGGCCAAGATGATGCAACCTTACATGTGCTAAAACAACATAAATATGCATTAAAGTATTGTTTTCATTTGCACTCTCAACACCCATGCATTGACAAATTGCTTTCGAATTTTCTAATTGAGTATTTTTCGAATTGTTGATGAAGTTTTTGAGAAAGATGCTGTTACAAAACCTGATAAAGTAAGCATTTTTTGTCGGATTGTAGATAAAACTATAAATATACAAATAGTCTCAGATTGTACCACTTTCCTTGTGTGTTACTTGATCAAAAAGTTTTTCAGTAACTTCATAGAATGTTATTGTATGGTATGCCTGCTACGCGGCTTCTGTTCTCAGTTGCGTAGCACGCCCATAAAATGGGGAGAAGGGGAAGAAGGTGGGAAGCTGATTGGACTAGACATTGATATGAGGCCTTAAATCTCTTTAAGATTTCAGTAATCAGGAGCAAATAAAAATGGAAATTAAATAGGTCCCAAAATTCACCCCTGGGGAACTCCACATTTCATACGAATAGCTTTGGAACAATTACCATCCCAGTGAACTGAATAAAAGTAAAATATGACGTAAACAAGTCCAGCCCAATACCCCCCAGCATTTGGGTAATGCACTGAAGCAGAAGCCCAAGTTGATGCTGAATTTAATATTAACATATTAATATATCTACCATAAACATAAATAGATCAAGGTTTTATGTAAATTTTTCATGTGCTACGTTTTACTTTTACTTAGTTGGATTAGGTACACTTGTTCTAGAATACTTTTACTCTTTCTACCTCTGATTAATCGTCATGTTTTCAACCATACTTGCCCATATTTGTCTCTGGCTTTAAACCAATTGCGATCAGAAATCTCCAAGAGTGTGTACTCCTCGTCCTTTCTCAGCTCTAAGTCACTGGGGGCCACCGGTGCATACTCGTATTCAGCCGTCACAGTCATACCAACACTGAAACCAGGGGGCACGGGTGGTTCAGGGGGCAGAGGCCTTGGAGGGGTTTCCTTTACCCAGAAAGAAACAAAAATTTTCTGATTAAATGAAATCAGCCTTGTGATTTGTCATCACTGACTGAGATTTCAGAACTAACCTCCTCGGGTGTTGGTGGCAGAGGCTTCCTCGAATCACGGTTCTTGCATCCTCTTTTGAAAACTTTGAAGTAGAGATACACAAGTGCTGTTTCTTTAATCAAACGTTTATAAATTGATGCACGACACACTTTGATGCAAGAACTATGGATTCTTTTAATGTGTGAGAACATTTGCAAACCTCCGTTGTTTTCTAGGACCCTGCAGCCCATGGCCTGCTTCACTTCCTGGAAGCAACACTTCCAGAGTCCATCTTCCCAGAAACAGGGATGAAATTTCTGCATCTGTTCCTTGTTGCACATCACTTCTGTAAAACAAACAGGAACTGTACTTTGGAAGTAATTTACATTGCATAAACATAGACTTTTGAATACAGGAATTGAATGGCATGCTATTGGAAGCTGCACATTCTGCCTTGCCGCTCACACAAATGTTACTGATTATTTAATCATAGATATTATGATGGTGAGTTAAATACGTACTATTTTTTAGTTCATGTACCCAGTGTTTTCGTATCTGGTCTGACTTGGCGAATACATAAAGTGGACCTTCATCGTATATAATCTGTGAAAGAGAAGAAAAAATACATAAACTGTTGGATCCATGTCAACATACCATTTATACGTCAATTATTTCCTCTATCTAATGAATGTTAATTTACACGTACTATTTTTAGCATTGACATAATGATTTCAAAGGCTCTGTAAAGGTTTATAACAATATTATATCGTTTGAAGAAATGGAGGGCACTAAGAGTTGGACTCATCAAGCACCACTCCATGAACTAACCCTAAATAACACTCTGAAAATATACAAAATAAATAAAAATACTTTGAAATACACTCACCGGCCACTTTATTAGGTACACCTTTAAAACTGCTTGTTAATGCAAACATTTACGGTCTGCTGCAGGTCACACCGAACATCAGAATTGGGACAAAAGGTGATTTAAGTGATTTGAATGTGGTATGGTTGTTGGTGCCAGACAGGCTGGTCTCTATTTCAGAAACTGCGATCTATGGGGAGGCCGCTGGGAATAGATGATTGGAAAAACATTTGGTCTGATGAGTCATATTTTCTTGGCATACTTTGGGCCCATAAGTACCAATTCAGTAACACTACCTGAGTATTGTTGCTGACCATATCCATCCCTTTATGACCACAGTGTACCCATGTCCTAATGGCTACTTCCAGTACGTGCCATGTCATCAATTTTGAATACTTTCAGACTGGTTTCTGGAACATGAGTTCACTGTACTCAAATCAGATCTCAGATCTTAATCCAATAGAACACCTTTAGGATGTGGTGGAATAGGAGATGTGCAGCTGACAAATCTGCAGCAACTGTGCGATGCTATCAGGACAATATGCCTGTTCTGAAGGCAACCAGGGGTCCAACTCAGTACTAGGAAGGTGTACCTATTAAAATGGCCGGTGAGTGTATATCTCATTACACAAGTAACTTTCTTCTGCATTATCAGAGGTCATGTGCTTGTTTAATGTTGATCTAATATTGATAATAATAGAAGAAAATGAACAACATCAAGCTGTAGGAAATCAAGGAACAAAGTTGAAATGATAGACCGGCACCCATGTTTCCGTATCAGAAAAATACTAAGGTGAGTGAACTTTTGAGGACATTTTGTGAAAAACCTGCATTTGAAAAAGCTTAGTCATTATAAATAAGCCAACGAACGACTAAAATAATTCTCATGCTTTATTCGGCAATCTTTCTTTTCAAACACCAGGGTTCACTTAGAGAAAAAAATGTAATGTAATGAAAATGTACAGACTGTACATAAAAATAGTTGGGGTTGATTTTGAAGGAATTGATAAGGATTTGTCTGTCACCAAAATACAAAACCGACACTTTGTCATCTTCTTCTGTTGAAACGGAAGTAATGTCTAAACGAGGACAGTTCTTTTTCTTCTGCCATGTCTAAAAAAATTGGCTTGTAAAAAAAAACCTAAATGATTAGGTTTCCACATGAAAACCTAAAAAAAGCATAAAACGAGGTAAAGGCTTTACAAAGGCCAACATATCGATTAAAATGAATGCAAGTCATAACATGCCATTTTTAAAAATGAGTATACAGAATTGAGTTAAACCTAAACCCATTCCTCAATTACACTCGGTCTTTGTAAAGAAAGGGACGCCAGGTGACGCCATACCCAAGGCGTGGCAGCAACGACAAACCCCACCTCCAACATCCACTAAAACCTGTTCATAATAAACAGAGTTCCCAATGTTTCAAAACAATGCACCTCGACACTTGTGTTAGAAAAAGCATTGTTACATGAAGCAATACTGTATTTGCTTGGGGATGAACTGCATTACCGCCTACTTTAAACAATGTCAATCTCATGTATGGTGCATCACTGTTTTAAAGAGTTAGCACCTATTGAGTCCTCATATTTTGGGCTCTTTAAGAAGAGATGTGTAATTTTTTTTCAAGCTCTCTCTGGAGCTAATTGTTGAAAACTTGACCATGTTTTCTTTTACTGATGAATCTAAACATGAGCTATTTAGATTCACCACAACATAGCGTAACTGTGAGAAAGTGATTACACTAAATACACACACATGGCATGCACATGTGCACTTTTGGGGATAAATTTGGCAGAGACAAACCTGAAATGGAAATAGTCTGTCAGATGGAGTGTTGTCTTCTGTGAAAACGTTTGCCACACACTTGATCTTTTCAACCTCCACATAACCCTTGAGACCTTTCCTTTTCTAAAAACAAAAAAAAAGAACAGTTATAGTAAAAACACAATTATGCAGAAAATGTGTCATTGGAAATTTGTAAATATATGATTTGAGGTATTTTAATATAGATTTGAAAAGAAAATTGAGCGCTGTTAAATGTTGCTGAGACGAATGGTGAGTTTTTGAGAAAATAACAGGTTTTGAAAGGCTTCTTCACACTTAGTGCTTTTGGTTAGATTCAGAACTCTGCTGCAAGGGTTTTGTAAGTTTGCTCACATGTTGCAGGTTGGTGTGATTTAAAAGAGCTTTGTTTTCACATTTAGCTGGTTTATGCTATTCAAACAGTTGTTTGAGCGACAACTCAATGCATTGGGACTGAGGTTAAACAATCAAACTGAATCCTTGTTTCTTTTATATCATACCCTCAATGACACTATCCAAGAGAATTAATATTGCACATAATACACATTACAGGGAATTAAACAGATGAATTTAAACAAAACAACGTTCTCCAACAACTCATAACATAAATTAAATACATGCTTACCCCTTTTTCGGCATCATAGTCGTAGTAGGATATTCTATCCTGCGTGAGGACAAATAGCCTCTCTTTGTAGTTTAAAGGTGAGGTTTTCTTTTTCTGCTGTGATCGTTTTATAAAAACGTCCTCCAGTATGACATCCATGTTTTTTTGTACCTGGAAAATATTAAAATGATTGATTACCATGTATTGAATGATTGTTTTTTTTTATGTTAGGATGTGCTTTGTGCCGTCTTACTTTTCAATAGGAATGCAGCAGGTTTCACTGTTGGGGAACTAGTGTGTTCAACTTCTGTTGTTCAACAGTTTCTGCTGTTAAATGAAAAGAGTTGGGTTGAGCTAACTAGAAAAATAATTTTTCAAATATAAACAACTCACTTTATTAAAATGAGTCAATAGTCTCATGTGAGTGTGCAGGGCATTGTAAGAAATTATTTATATAGTGATTTATTCACTATATAAATAGGTGGCTCTGGGATCATGGTATTTTTTGTAAATGTGTTTATGCTGTTTTTGCTTTTTGTGTAAGTCTCCTGTCACGACTGAAATTATGTATTTTATGAAACAAATGTAAGCTACTATTTTTGTCATGTTTTCCCCGTGTTGCTGTCAACATCATATATAATAGAATATAACTTTACCTGTGAGGATGAGTTATTTGATTAATGCTCCAAACAAAGGCTTAATGCGATAAACATAAAAACTTGTACACGGCCTCATAAAGAAATCTGAGGGATTCTTAACAAGACGTACACAACTTCTTACCGATTTAATTTTTGCATTATAATTCCCATTTGCAATATTTTTGGAAAATTGTTGATGTGATGGACTAAAAAAATACTTAAATTGTTCAATTTAGTTAAGTGTAACAATGTTAAAATAGTTGAGCTTAATTAACTAAACATATTAAAACAACACCACGAATGCTATGATGATTGAACTAAACAAAACTACTTAAACTTTACGTTTAATTTCACTGAAGTAAATAACCCTTCTTAAAGGCAACATAGCTTAGTTATTTGCAACCAGTTGACATAAAAAATAAGAATTAATTTACATTTTTTGAGTGTGTTAACCCTACTAAAACAAAAGATAGCTGTTTTCAAATGGTGTGGCTTGCAAAGAGAGACTTTTATTTTGACACATGAAACCGTCATAAACATGTGAAACCGTCATAAAAATGAGCAGCAAAGTTTTTCTTGGTCTCTAGAATATATATTATCTCTTTCAAATTTCTATAACTGAATTCAATCCATTAGTCATATATAAATGCACAAAAATGCACCTTGAAATGAATGTTTTTCTACAATCCTTTAGTCCTGATGGATATTGTTAATCCAGAGTTTAGGAATGCTAAGTGTGAAGGCAGCAGGAGTGTTTGAATAGCCTTGGATTAATGGTTAACAACTGGTGATGTGAAATGTAAAAACCCAGGGTCTACTCTTTCAAGTGTTGAAAATAACTAGAAAAGTAGTACACTGATCAAAGTAAAACAGAATATGTAGCACAATAGAGTCAAGTCGTGTTTTTTCTTTAATCCTGCAGGACCGAACAAGGATCTTCCTGATCTAAAGCGAAATGCAAGCAGTTGTGTGAGATTAGAAATGGTTTGCATCTCTCCAGTCAATGAGATCTTTGTTGCTAATATTTCCTCGTGTAGACTATCCATTTCCTTTAAACACTTCTTCCTGCTCTGCTTAAAGGTGTGAACCCAGAGTCTCACTCAACCACATCAGCATCTCACCATGAAACTTTATCTACTAATAAAACTGAAGACTCATATCCTTCCCCACTCTGGGCTTGCGTTTTAGTTCAATAATGAAGCATAAAGCACTAAAGTTCGACATTTATTTCTAAAATATGAAAGTATATAGTTATTTGACTTATTTATAAGTATATATATAATATTGTACATAGTTGTACAAAAACTAAATTCTAGGTAACAGTTTAAAAACATTTAAAAAACAATTACAAAAATTTAAATTTTTGCTTTTATTTTGATTTTCCAGATTCTCGAGAAATTAATTTAGTGGAACCAGTTTGAAAAGATATAGCAACCCGAGTCAGATCAGTTTGGGTGTCTTGGCAAAATTCTGTACCCGAAGCTAAAGAAGAACAAGAATATTTCGTTTTGACTCTTTTCAGTGGGAGCAGTCGTGTCACTGCTTGCCTCAAGCTCCCTTGATTCAGTCCACTTCAAGCAAATTTTATCTGGCAATTCATGTTTAAATAAATTATTCAATGTGTACATAAAATTTTGTGAGAACACAAGTATTTATTTGTAAAATGTGTTTTTATGGTTCCATTCGCCACAGCCAATAGGGATTTTTCTTACTGGGACATTGGCAACACAGCAATGTTATGAGACTAATTTATGAGTCTTTCTTGATATGCTTTTCAGGTGCTCTCGTTGAACTGCTACTGTTCCTCATTACTTGAAATGCATACTCTTATTTTCTCACATAAACATATTTTGATGCTTATTAGACTGAAAAACGGAAATTAATCCAACTCTATACAGATTGGTTCTAGCAGCGGCTTATGTCAGGACCACTGTGCGTTTTAATTGTATTTATTGGTCTTGTTTACCTGAAAGCTTTTATTTAAAGGCAATGACTTGAGATCGAACATGGGAAGTTGCACCAATGTTGCTTCGTGATACAAGGGAACAGGAAACAGTCTGAATTCAGCAAGTCAGGTAATTACTTTTAAGCTTGTCTCTGTTTCAGATCAGGTTTTATTTTTCTAAAGCAGATGTTGCAGAAATAGTTCTAGTGGTATGAATACCCTGATCTCAAAGTGCTTGTTGCCATGGCATGTATTTGAAGAGCTTGATTCCATAACTATATAACCCAACCCCCCCCCCCCCCCCCCAAAAAAAAAAAAAAGTAGTTTATTTTCCCGGAAAGGGTCAAATTTCTGTCAAACTATTAAAAAAAAAAAAAAATCTGATTTAAAATTGAAAACTGAACAAAACACTGAAGATGTGTTTACTAACTGGTCAATGGCATGATAGTCATGTGACCAAAAAGTTCATCATGGAGTGGTCCGAATTTATTCATTCCATTTTAAATTTAGACTTACATTACATCTATGCATTTAGCAGACGTTTTTATCCAAAGCAACTTACAGGTCGGAATTTAACGGAACATGCAGTTTATTAAAAGGTCAGTAAATCATAAGAAGTGCGTACAGTATGGGTTCCAGAATTGACTAGCTGGCCAAAGTTTCTACACAAACTTTATTTTTCGTTTATAAATGTGCCATTTATAAGTATTTCATAAGCAACATTAATTGGTTGCCGATGTAGAATTTTTGGTTTGCTATGGAGGAATCAGTGACATCATGCAAAGTTCCTCATGCCAATATGAGTGATATAAACCAACCCACATGTCTATGAAGGTTTTTTTTAATTACTCTTGAGACAGTGATGTCAAAACGGTTGCTATGGTAGTCAGGTTGGGGTCAGTGATATAATATTCCCCATGTGACTATAAGATATATAAACCAACCCCAATGTTGTTCATTTACCAAACCTGAGATAGAGTTAAGAAACTTTGGTAGGGTTAACAATTTGGTTGCTACGAGCAGTCTACGAGGAGATGCATTTAGAAATATATCTTAATATCTTTAAAAAAGAGCTTGTATCATTTAAATAATAATAACATTTATTTTAATGAACTGCATTTGGGAACCAATTTTCTTTCAAATAATGTTGAGAGACACATTTTTATATTTATGAAAAGACAACAAAATTAAAAATGCAACAACTAGAAAAAAATATCAATAATTGTAATCAGTAAAACTTACGTTAAATAACTTTTCAGTGTTTTTCATAACTCAACAATAAAGTTTTGTACTATTTATCTGAATGGCAAAGGATATTTGTAAACAAGTTTCGTAAGTTGGGTGATAAATATAAACATCCAAAACGAGTATGTATATTTGTTTAACCTTAATGGCTAAACATGTGAACTCAAAGTGAGCAAAGAGAACAATTCTGTACATTGTTAAATAACCATCATCTGCTTGTATCAAGTCATAAATTCTGATTCACAATTACTCATCAAACTTCTCTGTGCTATTCCGAGTCTTCTCCAGTCCAACTCTTTCCAAGTCCAATCTCCTGGAAGTTATAAAACGTGTTTTTTTTTAGTTGCGCATGGTCTGCCTGTTATCTCCACAACTCTTGGAGAAACAAGACATTTTTACCCTCATAACTGCTGCTCACTTGATATTTTCTCCTTTTTGTCCATCCACAGAAATGTCTATAGGTCTGCTGCATATAAAATACTAAGATAAGTCCATTTGCCATCAAATGGGTGAGTGCTGTTCCTCCAGGTATTAAGATTACAATTGAAGACTCAAAATCTTGTTTGTTAGGTAAGAAAAATAAAATCGCACGTCAAGATATTTCAAGTACATTATTTCCCAATTTGGTAAGAGCAAAATGTATTGATGAAATGGTATTCCATATTTCTTCTCAGTTTTCTTATTTTGTTCTTTCTCCCCGTGGCTGTCTGATACATACTACCAATAGATGTCAAATTACAATAGTTTTCCAGATCATTTCTATTTAAAAGGAAAATAAATCCCATACCTGATGTCTGTTTTTTCCTCTGCGATCTAGTGCCAGGTTAAAAGCTGTCAGAATGTGAGCTGGTTAGTACACCACACTGTGACTTCGAATGGAAAAGGCTCCACCCAACCCCAAGACTCAGTCACTCAGTTCCCCTTTTACTTCCTGCTCATTTTCATAGTGTTGCTCAAGCAGAGCTGCCGCTGTTAACAGTTTTACCCAGTCGGCTGATACTTTAACACGCCACATGGAAGTAACACTGAGGGGGCTGAACTTGATCATTCCATAGCTAACTTGAGTATTTTTAGTATTATCACCAATGCTGTATGATACCTCATGGCTTCAAGTACATTCAAACAATTGATGCAAGCCTTTAAAATTATATGGTTAAACCTTAACCTTGGCTAAACAGGATGTTTCTCCGAAACATAGTAGGGCTATTAAAATATATTCGTCATAACTATAGTTGTCAGGGAACAAGTGGCTGACACTATAGCTGTGATGCAATCCAGGTTCTGCCACCTTCGGAGGATGGGATGAGTTTTATAAACAGTTATTATACATCACATTATGGTGGCTATGTTGAGCGTTAGTAACATCATGTTAATTAATAAAAACGGTTTTAAAATGCCACCATCACTACTACCATTTAAAGAATTCCTTGAACTACGGTTCTTAAAAATAACCCTGTTACATTTAAATGCAAAATCATATGTATTTGCTTGCTATTTTGTGTTGAATTTGTTGAAGAAAAGCATTTTGGGATATGATATTCGCATCCACCGAATTTAAGGAGATAGCGAACACATCTAAAAGTTGGCTTCACACAGCGCTGTGATGCAAGAAGGCTTGAAATTTGCACTTCAAAGGATGCAGAACCTGGATTGGGACACGGCTAAAGAGCGAGCAATTAAACACCTGCAGATAATCAACTCCCAGAATCAATCACCTGAAAGTGCCTTATTGTCAGATTGAAGATATGACTTTATGGCTGCACTTCTTCCAAGACTATGTGTCACTCACTGCTTAGTGTGTGTGTAAGCGCGTGTATTTGTGCACTTAGATTGAGCACAAATTTCAAATATTAGACTTATACGCTTACATTCAGGGATATTGGACCCCTCAGACCAAAACACAGATACAAGGAAAGACAGGTCACTGGAGAGGCAGCATAGGAAAAGATATGTTGGTGTCCTTGAGAAGTTCAGAGCTTCTCGTTATCTTGTTCTCAGGAGGAAGTTGTTTTGGCCATCTAGAAGTAGTGAGGGAAAGCAGAGTGAAAGGGTTATTTTTGTCAGTTGTAAGCAAATGTCTGCCAATTTTTACAGATATCCATATTCCACCATAAGTCTCCATTCTGTCCAAAATCCATTGCATTTGAATGATATCCAATTTGTAACCACTGTCCCAACAGCCCCACCGTTAAAGGTTTTGAGCTGCAATTGACAAATTTTGGCAATTGTTGATTACTCAGGGCCCCACCTAAACAAATCAGCAGAAACCTTGTTACCATTGCTCAGAATAGGTAAATATCTTCAACATCTTTCAGGCACACGATGCACAAATTCTTCTACCTATTGATGATGTAGCCAGCAAACAACGTTCCAGTTGAGTACCAACGATAAGATTGACAATAGCGTTCAGTGACCAGTTGATCAAATCCATCATTTCTTTATTTAGAGCACAATAGCTATAGAGAAAAATTGGCCTCAATGAATGTGCAGAAAACAAAAAAAAATTATTTTTAGACATTTTATTTCAAAACCTTTAGAATTTATAGTGCTTCATCATTCTTCAAAGATTACAAATCGATATCTCTTCTTTAAACCGTTTGGTCCTCCGGGGAACTTAGGGCCTCAATGACACTACTCCAGCGGTCTCGGTTTGCGGTGGTCTTCTTCAGCTGAGCCCATGTCCATCCGCCTGCCTTCATTTTATCCTCCATGAACCTCCTCCATGTCTGTCTTGGCCGGCCAACTATTCTTTCCCCCTGTGGGTTCCAATCAAGGGCTTGTCTTGTGATGTTATCCCAGCTCTTTCGCAGAATTTGGCCTATTCAGCCCCACTTTCTTCTTCTGATCTCTTGGTTAATGGGGATCTGTTTTGATCTTTTCCATAGGCTGATGTTGGAAATTTTCTCTGGCCATCTGATTTGCAGGATGTTTCGGAGGCAGCGGTTGATGAAGGATTGGAGCTTTCTTGTGATCGATATAAAAATTGAAATCAGTATTAAAATAATGAAAAAAAGTTCAAAAAGTCTCCAGACAAAGATAACATGAAAAAAATTCAATAGTGCAACACTTCATGTAACAGGCTTCTGTGAGAATTTAATTTCTTTACAAAGGGTTGACAGTGAACAGCGTCGTTCCTGTTGGGTTGACCAGGACCACTATCTCGGAGACGCGACTCTGGATACCCATGTCTTGGTATTTGGGTAGGATCTGTGTTACATTGCACTTTGGGTTGCAAATCTTCCAGCTGGGCAGTGAGACATCATTAATTGTAATTCTGCGAGGACCACCAATCTCTTGTCTATTCATCACTGCCACAGCAAGCCTGTTCCCAGACAAGGGACGTTCCCAGACCTCGAAACTAGCCACCTGTGAACACAATTACCAATATCAAAAAATGAATTACATGCACATTTATTTATTGATATGTGGCGTTTGGAGGATAGTGGGTGCACTCTACCTGTAGAGTCAGATACCCCTGCTTGCCCAGAGAGTCTTGGTTGATGCTGATAATCTCTTTGTTCTGTAGTAGTTCTTTAGATTGGGGACAGATCTTTCTCAGATCATTGGACATCAGAAGTGGGGCAGCCATTATAGCCCACATTGCCATCTGAGTCTGCTGCTGATCATGGCTCAGACCGAAGTTCCCTATGACTAGCTTGAAAAGAAAATAAGAATCCATATGTTAACTTGTATTGCATTTCAGACTAATATGTTTTTAGATGAGATGCTTCATACCATGTCAGGGTCGTTCCATCCCCCTGGTCCTGCCATCGGCACAAGAATTTTCTGATGATTAGCCGTCCAGTCTAGGATGCTCGTCACACTGGTCCACTGGTCATACACATCTCCATAGTTACGCCAGTGGTTACAGGTCTTGCGAATGGGCTCGTAGTCAGGCTAATGCATCAGTTGAAAAAGACAAAATAATCTACCATCATTAGAACTTCAAAATATGCTCAGTATTACTATAATCTGGATCTATGTGAATATAATGATTACCGTATTTTTCGGCTCATAAGACGCACTTTTTCTTCCCCAAAACTGAGGGGGAAAAGTTGGTGCGTCTTATGAAGCGAATGCAAACCGCCGTGAAGTCCGGTAACGGCCGTATGAGAGGTTTAAGAGCTCCGGAGCTAGGCCGAAGCCGCGGCCATATTTGTTTACCAAGCGCTGCGCGCTGACGTCATCGCCCATCTCTGCCATTGCGCGGACGTAACGAAAACGGGGGGAAAAACTACATTTCCCACAATGCCTTTGGCATCCGCATCCATACTTACGTCACGAGCGAAACTACAGAGATCAGCTGACTCTCGCATTTGAGTGATCTCTCACGCTACAAACCCGTTTTCTCACGCTAAAATACATTTCAAGATGTGAAATGGGCACAGCTCATAGTTTGTCTGCTATGTTTTTTGAGCCTGACAATAAGATGATGATCGATAAGCATCGTCTTCAGTCTGTGAGGGTTTTATTTCCGCTAAACATTCACTTGGACAGTTTCACAATCTTGGACAGTTTGATCCTTTGGAGTTATTTGGGTTTTCATAAGCTGACAAAAATCAAAAGGATTTATATTAGAACAAAAAGCATACGCTTGTTTCCAGCGCTCGCTCTCTATCTCTCTCTCTCTCTCGCGGGCGTGCGCGCGCGCGCTCGCGAGGTAAACAAAACGATCTCAATGACTGAAACTCTTCTTTAATAAACTCAAACTCAAATCATCTCTCAACGGTACATCTCACACATGTACATACGAGATAACAAACGTAAGTAACATGTTCTGCAATTAGGGAGTGTTTGATTACAGGGGGGCTCGACTAAAAAAGTTTGAGAACCACTGTATTATTACTAATGTGGGGGCAATCTTACTAGATATTATTAGTAATGTAGTGACAATGTTACTGGCTATTATTAGTAATGTAGTGACAATGTTACTGGCTATTATTAGTAATGTAGTGACAATGTTACTGGCTATTATTAGTAATGTAGTGACAATGTTACTAGCTATTATTAGTAATGTGACAATGTTACTGGCTATTATTAGTAATGTAGTGACAATGTTACTAGCTATTATTAGTAATGTAGTGACAATGTTACTGGCTATTATTAGTAATGTGGTGACAATGTTACTGGCTATTATTAGTAATGTAGTGACAATGTTGCACTGGAACAGTGATGGTGATAACGAATGGTGGACTTTAGAATGATGAGTGGGGGCAAAGAAAAACATTACAGCCTTTTTTTTGTTACTTTTACTGTTTACTGTCTGTTCATGTTACATGTTTGGCTGTTAACTTTTACACAGTTGATATAAAATATTTTACAACAGTATTTGTTTCAGAATCTTTTTTTTCTGGATTTTCCTCTTTAAAAATTGGGTGCGTCTTATGAGCCGAAAAATACGGTACTTCATCTATTTAAATATTATATAAAACAAATCAACATATAATGATAAAAAAAAAAAACATTAAAAACAACAAGAAATTAATACAATTACAGAACCCAATGGTTCCCAATCTCAATACCTGGCATATATTTCTTTTTTTTTTCTTCTCAAAGCGTCACAGCTCTTTCTTCAAGCAAAATGCAAAACCTCCTTTTGACCAAACTGCTGCGAACTTTTGATCACATGACTATCATGGAGTGATGGGAAGCTCGGATCATTTTACACATTCGGATCTTTTGAGTCTCGTTCAGCAAAAAGAACAAATCTATAGTCATTTTGTTAATTTCTGTAAGATATTAATAAAATGTTGAGTATTACAACCCTAATACATCTACAATAGAGCGGGAGGAGTGACATCATCACGTCTGCCATATTTTTAGGGTGACGCCACCGTTGCCATGGTTACTCGTTAAACAGAGTAATTCCTACCCATAGATATCTTTACATATACATATCTATTACTCGTATCTCGATAGATGTCAATCCAGCCAGGATAGTAAAAGTCATTGTAAAGGATAACCTTCAGCAACATTTTCAGCAAGATAAGAAATGTATTAAATAGGGATGTCCCGAGCCGATCGTAAAGATCCGTATCGGGGCCAATCGAGGCATTTTTTAACGGATCGGAATCGGCTCTATGTATCGGACCGATCGAATGTTTACGTCAGCTACGTCACGCACGTGTCGCAAACTCGCATGTTAAACTCGCATGTTAAACTCGCATGTTAAACTCGCATGTTAAACTCGCATGTTGTTTACTACTTGCAATACGGTGCTAAGATGTCTGCAGTGTGGAAGTATTTTAAGTTGGAAAGTGATTCTAGTCTGGTAGCTACATGCAACGTTTGCAATGCGAGCATTTCACGCGGTGGTACTAGCAAAGCAGCCTTTAATACTACCAACTTGATAAGGCATCTTAAAACGAAACACGACAGAATATTGCGACTTCACTGAGCGAACGCAGGAAAAGGCTAAACCATTTTATTGATGCCCTGCTGAGCTATTTGGTTGTCAAGAGTACACACTGGATTGATTTAATAACCTGCATGCACTTAAAGTGTGCAATTAGCACAAGGAAAAGACAAGTATCGGATCGGGACTCGGTATGGGTCGATACTTAAAATTAAATGACTCGGATCGGATCGGGGGCTCAAAAAACCTGATCGGGACATCCCTAGTATTAAATTACAAATTTATTGCCCCTGTGACATGAACACCCTTCCCCCCACTATGAACTCCAGTGAACCACAAGATGGTGCAATGGTCACATCACAGGACATTTGGCCTTTAATGTCTTTAAACAAACAAACTAAACGTTTAATAGTTAAAAAAATATTTATTTCTCACCTGTTGGTGTTGCCACTCATACAATGGCCATTCACAGGAGTACACGATACTTCTGCCTGTTTGATTTAGAGCTCTTGACATGTTCATATAACCTAAAAAGTCATAAAAAGTAATTCCAGGAGCAAAACTCTACCATAATATCACTGAGACTTTACCACTCACCTTCTCCCAGCTGACGCCAGTCAGGCATGAAACATCCATCAAATTTCAACAGATCCACACCCCATTCTGCAAAGGTTTTCGCATCGATGTCATAATAGCCCAAACTTCCAGGGTATCCTTCACAAGTTTTTGTGCCTACATCTGCATATATTCCCAGCTTTAGACCTTTAGAATGGATCTGAAAAGAGAAAGATACACTATATTAACAACTTTAACCCAACAGAATGAATTAATATTTGATTTCTGTAAAGCAACAGCAGGGGGCGCCACATGACCAATTGAATTATTGGATAAGCCAAGTTTTGGTCGATGGCTAGTTTAACAAGAAAAGATTTACCCCATTATTGAACGTAATTTTGCTACTAATTAAATTAGTCAATGGTAATTAACAAACCTATTGGCATTTTGCTGCCAATCTCAGCTTACATTAGGAAAATGGTACTGCAGAGTTACAACATTGACTCATTACCATGAAGAATTTTATCAATCAGAAATCAAATTATTAGTGCACATTTGTAATTAGTAAAATATTCATAAAATATGTCAAATTTTGTGGAATAATATCGAGCATCTCGAGGGCTAAAGTTTGTGTACAAATGTTTATGTTGGCTTGTAAAACTGGCGTTTAAAAGTCTTATAAGCAAAATGTATAATTTTTTGCAGCTATGGAAGAGTCAATGACTACATACAAAGTTCCCCATGCCAATATGAGTAATATAAACCAACCCCATGCCTACATGATTTTTCATAGCTGAGACAGTGAGATCCCAAATTGGTTGCTATGGTAAACAGTGAGGTTGCTATGGAGGGGTCAATGATTATAATGTTTCCTTTGTCACTGTAAATTGTATAAACAAACCCCAATGTTGTCATCATTGACCAAAGCTGCAATAGAGTTCAGAAAATTTGGTTGCTAAGGTAAACAGTTAGGTTGCTAAGGAGATGCCAGTTAATTTGTTACTATGATTAACATAATAAAAAAAAACATTTCTAAATCATGTTTCATTACAGAGATATTTCCGATTGATTTCCAATGGCAAAGTCTGGTGGTGACTAGTCTGCGGGTTCAAATACTTGGTATGCTCTTACACTGACTGATAACATCCACAAGTTTGGTCAGTTCAAAGTTTCTATGAGGTTCTCAGTTTGGTTTATGGTTTTACAAAGTTTGACCCACAAACTGAAAATTTCCCACAATTCCAGCTTGAAAAGACAAAGCAACCCGAGCCAAACCAGTCTTGGCAAAGTTTGGTGGATGTAGGTCGAACGGTCTAGGGGGCAAAAGACAAATATCAATTTGCAAGCCAACCTAATAATTGTTTTGGTCAAATGTTAATATAAATTATTTGCATGGAAAAAAATCTAATATTAAATTATGGCTAAACCATAAACAAAATTGCTTTTAACTGAGATAAAATTTAAATTCAAATCTAAATGAAACCTAGTCTATTTACAATGTCCAAAGAAACTCACATAATCAGCCAGTTTTTTAATGCCACTGGGAAACCTCTTGGGGTCGGCCTGTAGACGGCCCTCTGCATCTCTCTGCATTGATGGCCAGCAATCATCGATGCATACAAACTCATAGCCAGCATCCTTCCATCCCTCATTCACCATCACATCTGCCATCTCCATGAACAACTCCTCTCTGCCAGGACACAGAAGGGCATACGAAGGAGGACATCAATGTCAAACATCTGCCCACTGCAAGAAACAGACAGTATCTGAGGGTGCAAATCTACATCTACTAAATAATCTCTAAGAGACCCTTATATTCCATCTGCCTGGTTATGTTTGAGATCAGATCAAATATTTGGGGTTGATTTTGTAACAATATTGTCAGAAAATGCACGTTACAATCTGTAAATGCATAACTTTATTTTTTTACATATTAATTTGCTAATCAATTCCCTTTATATGTACAAATGTGATTATTGTGGTAATTATTGTAATTTCTTAGCTCTCTCAGGTGATGTTTCTGCAGGTTCTTTATTGTTAATTTTTACCCAAACATTCAAAACATTGTCCCTGATTCCCAACAGAAACCTTTATAACCATACTACGACAAAGATTAACAGGTAAAAGACTTAAGGAGTGGTCACACTACCACTGAACAATGCAGAATTTCATTGTATTTAATTGCAAAGGTGGGTGAGCACTAGCAGCATCCATCTTGAGGACGTCCACAAAACAGTGTTGTTTAAAAATTAAATAATTCACAATGTAACTCATCTAAATTATAACAGTGTGCTCTTTAAACTACTCTATAGCAATTATGACGTCGTAAAAAGGAGTAAATTTGCTTGTGCATCCTGGCCTTTTCAATTTTGTGGCTCACATTATACGAAACCGCAGTACAAAGTACACCCCAGCTTAACTTTCTGTCAGAGCGGAAATGCAAAATCGCACTGGGTATGCAGGAGCTTCCAGTTTCGTATTGTTGAATGTGTAGCCAGTCAGGTCAATGGAATTGTTTTCATAGAGTGACCGCCCTATTGACAGTGAGATAGTGCTCTTTAAAATCAACAGTGTACAAAGTTTCAGTGTAAATGTTCTTTTCTAGTGCCATCTAGTGGCAGGAGCAGTAGCCAGCAAATCGCACACATGGCAGACGTGAAGCAAAATGGTGTATAAAACAAACCAAATCACGAGCCTTAACTGAGCTTTAAGAGCATAAAAAATTACATGTATATTGTAATTTTGCATTTACTATTTGTACACACTTAAAAATACTTATATACACACAGATTAACTGGTTGCAAAATAATAAATACACATTTAGAGATTTTAAAATTTTTTTGCTATAGAAATAACCCCATACATTTCGTAGTGTCGCGCAAGTATGAAACAGGTATGAAACAACATTCTGCATCACCTTTAAATACAGTGTCATACACATGTGACATCAGTATTTGGCTGGGTTTATTTGGCTCTTCCTCATTCTCTTAAACAGAGATAATAGGTCAAATTGTACACTTTCACTTTCACCATGATGTTAATAATAATAAAAAAAACCTGAAAGCTAATTATAAACACAACTAGAAAAAATGGTTAAGAACAATTTCTAAAAAAAGTAATAATGAACAAATTATATTTGCAAAATGTGGCTTTGGTACTTTTAATAATTTTATGCTGCCCGGCAAAACCGCCTCACTAATAATGGTTGTGTAGATATGATAAAAATGTTAAATCTTTAATTAATTTAAAATTACACAATACTTCAAATTAGATTGTATTTCTTTTATGAACTAGGCTTAACTTTATAACTGAAATGCGCTCACCTGACGCAGTTCTCGGGATCAGCATCACAGTCTGTGTTACACATAAATCTTTCCCAATGCAACCAGCCCATTGTGGGGGTGAGCGCCAGGCCATTATTCAGCGACGAAACTGGTGATGAAAGAAGCAAGAGGCCGATGACGACTATAATTGAGGCACGCATATCGATTTGCGGTCAATGTAATGTTTCAGATATGAACGAGTAAAACTGAAGGTTGCCAAATCTTTCACTTCCGTGTTTTTGGCGTCAGGTGCAACCGTGCTCGTCCGCTGATTGTGACGTCACAAGCATTGCCTCGTTATAAGGAAATATATATCTATAAAAAAAAGAAATATATATATATTTGTGCTATAAGTGAAACATATTTATTTATTTATTTATTTATTTATTTATTTATTTATTTATTTATTTATTTATTTATTTATTTATTTATTTATTTATTTATTTATTTATTTATTAAGTTTTAATGAATAGAAACGTGTGTGGTTCAAAATAAGATGACACATTTTACCGTTCTAAGTGTTTTTGGGTCGTGTTTAGTGGGAATGCTCTATTTTCTGGAAAATAGTGGAAATAAAAACATTTCACCTAGAAAGGGGTTTCCACAATATAAATTAATTCTAGTTTGTAATTTTCTAAATGTATTAAGGGAACAAGCAAAACATTCATAACTTGAGTAAGAAGATGATTGGTCACCGTTGCCCCTCCTTGCCGCTCTTACACTTTATAAAGATGGCTGTCAAAAGTGCTACTTTAGAAATTATGGTCTTAATTATAATCTTAGTGTTGGGTTGCTTTTACTTCCAATAATGGTTTGTTTTTTATTGCTCTCTAACATTATTAACAATGATCTCATAGCAACTCCTTCACTGAAGAGTTACAAGGCCGAGGTGAGAGAGCTCTAGGATATTTTGAGAAAATCAATTTTAATATTGAGATCAATACACGATGCTGCTTGCAGTCCTCCAAAGCATCACAGAGTGAGCAGAGATGACCTTCGTGAACGCTATGATTACTGCACTATAATAGTGTGGCCTTTTACAATCTACTGATTGTAAAGACTCTATGAACTTTTGATCTTGCTGTTATTAGACAGAAATGCTTAGTACTCCATTGTTGCCTGTAAATAAAGCATAGGGTGAAATCAATGTTCTCCAAGAACATTATCTTTCTCTTGCTATGATGAAACTTATGTAAACTCTATCACTTTATTAAGAGAATACATACAGAAACATCAATGTAATTGTTGCAGAATTTTGTGTTGTTGCTGTTTTTGGCTGTTTGGAAAACTAACAAAAGAAACAATTTAATCAATGGACAAAAATGTAAAGCCAGAGGCTGCTAATGCTGTGCATTTCTTGAAAACAACACCAACAACGAACAGAATCAATACTTCAACAGCTGTGTTTATAATCAAATAAATAATCTTAGCTCTGGATAATAACTGATTCATTTTTTCCTTTCTTTGTTTACATGAGTATTTCTTCAGCTTATTTACTGCAGGTTAATCATATTCAAATTTGTTTGCATGTTATTTAAACAAGACCATTGGGGTCATGCAAACAAGATTGTCCTGCATGAATTTATAAATTTTTCATAAAGTCAATACATGAAACTGAAATGATCAGAAATAAAAATGTATAAATATATTTCTATCTATAGTTTTATGCAAATCATAATTCCTAGTAGATCTCACAGAGTGCTTTGCATGCACCAGTGCATGTGCTAATCACACTGATGTTAGGTTCTTTCCCCGTTTACTTCTATTTTGTTATTTTCCCAGTCTTTTATTTTGTAAACTCTCTTCTGTTCCTGCCCCTTCCTGCCTGCTCTTCCTCTTCCTCTTTGTGTCTCCACCCTCTTGTACCTTTTATTCTGGCCCCTTCACCTGTGTGTGTCTTCATCCCATGTCTTTGTTAATTGCCCTCATTTGCCCCACCTGTTCCCATGTCTGGTTCGTCATTCCCTCGTTTGCCCACTACCTTCTTAAGCCTCTTTCTCCCCCTTCCTTGTGCAGGTTCATTATTTGTAAAATCATTCCTTTGAGATTCGTGTCTGGTAAGCTCTGTGCTTCTGTATTGTCTGTTCAGTTTGGAGTTTTATTTTGTATAAGTCCCCCAGCAGCCAGCTGGTAAGCAATCGTTGATTGTCTTTTGAGTTAATGTTTTTCTTGTTTTGTTTTAAGTTAGTTTTAGTTTTTACTTCAGTATATTTTATGTAAGGTTTTGCCCTTCTACGGGTGTTTATGTTAGTTTGTTTGTTTTGTATTTATTTATTTAATTAAATGAGTGTTGATCCCATCCTGTGTGTGCATTTGAGTTTGCCCTTAACAACTGATTACTTAGATTTAAGCAGTTTAACCCACCTATTGTTTAATTTTGATCTTATATATAATGTGTAGGTTTTAAAAAGGTTATTAGCTTTGATATTTTTGGTTTTAAACAAACATTATAAGAGTAAAATGCATAATTTGCCAGGTAATTGAAATTAAAATGTGAGAAATGTGCAATCGTCTTTCATTTTACAGACCTCAAATCAGTATTTTCAATGCCATCTAGTGGGCAAAAGAAGGGACAACCCTTGGAAGTACAAGACCTGTGATATAGCTTGTATTTTTCAAAGTTCTAGAACAAAAAAACACAATAGAACAAAAAGTGCTTCGAACTGTTTAAAAGGTTTAGGAAAGGTTTGCCTGTTTTTTAAAAACGTATTCCATTTTTAAAAATGTTACTGTTTGTTCTCAATTGTTTAGATTTTTTAAGTAAAACAATGACAATTTAATACTAAGAACTATATTTTTGTACAATTTCTGGTATTTGTACTATAAACAAATTACATTGAGCATTGCCACACAAAAAGGTTTAAAAGTAATTTATTAGAGCAAACTGTAAAGTCGTAAAAACGTTCAAAAAGGCCCTGGACCTCTAAGGATTGATTACCCACATGTCCTTTCAGACATTATTTATTCAGTGCTAAAAAGGATTTTTGCCAGATTTCTGAGAACTCAAGTGAGCTTTTTATCCACAGTTTTAACACCAGTTGCTAGGCTGTAATATGTAAAAAAAAATCCTGAATCATCCAATCAATCCCTCTATGGTAATTTCTGAGATAAAAAACCCTAATATACGGTCAATGTGTGTTTTACGACACATTCTTTGAACTCTTTAGCTTAAGGGCAGTTCGAATATATGCTTTCTGGCCATTTTGCTCCCTTCATCAGTCTTAAATTCAAGGGACACTTGAAACAGTCACATTCCTTTGGTCTCAGATATTTTCTTCCCCTCAGATATAACTAAATTACATCATATTATTAATATAGATTACATTTTCACCCCCACATTTCATACTGGGACATTTTAGAAATCTTTTTGTATGCAAATTTGGATGATATTTGGAGCAGGAAATGTCAGAGATTTTTACCTTCACCATTAAATTGGTTCTTTAGTCAATTGAACGTAATAGCATGTCTTGCAGTGTCAATGTAGCTATACATTATAATTGCATTATATGCTTTTCTTAATGGGGGATTCTAGTGGGCCCTTATTGAGTCTTACAGAAGGAGGGGATGCTTGTCATTCATCCATGCACCTTCTTTAATGACTGAAAGGGATGATACATTCCGAAGGAGTGTCCTGAAAACAAGCAGATGAATTGTACAGAATGATTAAACTAATGACAAATATAGAAGCAACATTTTATTCTTTACGATTAATCCTTCAGCTAGACGAACGAACAGACATTATTAAGCACATCACTGAACAATCAATTGGAAAGAGGGTTCTTATCACAATTTAATTGACGCTGTATCCAGTAGAGGTCCAATTTGATTAAAATCAAAAGGCTGCCAACGTGCAACATAAAACTCTGGCGGCGGGTGGTAATTTCCGAAACAGACGAACCCCTTGATTACACTAAGAATGTGTGAAAGGGGCTTAACCAAATTCCTGTTTTTCAGGTTTAATTCACCTCTGCAAATAATTATGGGCTGATATATTGTGCGAAAGACAATACTTTCTTGGAATTTAGCATTTCTGGAAGAAAATGACAACACAATTTCTAGCATAAGAGATTCAGCTTCATTATTCTTCTGTCTCATGCAATTTTCCTCACCTCAGCCACTTACTGTCAAGAGTCAGGAACTAGTCTAATTAAGTTGCAGTCATAGCTATGGACCAGATCCCAGCTGCAATCAAAATAGAGCTAAAGCTGAAAAGAAGAAAAGAGGTGCTGGGAACCATCGTTAAAACTAGGCATTTTCTAAATTATTAAGTTTCAAGACTTAAATTCGGTGTCTCTGAGTTCATGCAGGAATTCCAAGGTTTTTTGTTGATGAATTCCTGTTTTCGTCTCTAGAGAATTCCTTAATAAGACAATAATGACGAATCATAATGAGGAAAATTAATTTCTGGAGTATGTCAAGTGGTACATCTGCCTTTTTAGAGGCTTTGGCACATTTGTTTTGATGACAGGAGATTTTAGAAGTGGTATAATAGTAGGTAGAGAAGGTAAGATGCTTGAAAATAGACCTTAGACGGTAAACTAATTGATATAATCTTTAACTGTGAGGTTTGGTTGAACGCGTTCTACTTCCGAACTACAAGCTTCCTGTTATCTGTATCACAAGTAGTGGCTTTAACCTCAAAAGTTCCTCAGTTGTGGTTTTCTGCTTATTATCTAGAGCTAGTCTATTGATTATATGCTGAAAAGCGAGTAAAGTGCTCTTTCTGCTGCGTATGATTCTGCCAGTATAGGAGCACAGTCTGGATGTTGTTGAATTAACAACCGCGGACAATGAAACAAACAGACCTAACCTTAAGAAAATCAAGCCAGGTTATTATAATGCTGTTATGGCACCGGTGGAAGCCACTGATATTTAGCTGAATGTCTTGGCCCTCCTTAATTGCTATGGAGAAAATGACCTTTTATGCACAAGTCGTGGGTTCGCTCTGGAGTCAGTGTGGCAGGGATAAGGTTATTCTTTTGACAAGCATGTCTCCTTATGTTGCGCTTTCTAGACTTTTGCTTTGAACATGTGACACCGGAACGCTGCCACAAGATGTGACCTGATATTGAAAGCAAATGTAGTCTTTTAGATTGGCTTGGCGCAGGTGACCTTCCTGGAAGGAGCTTGCATGTTCTCCCCATGCTTGCGTGGGTTTCCTGCCGGTTTCCCCCTACAATCCCAAACATTAAATTGAATTGGTTAATTGAATAATCTATATTCCCCTTAGCTGTGAATGTGTGTGTTGCCCTGTGGTGGACTGGCGACCTGTCCAGGGTGTGATCTGTCCTGATTTTTTGCTGGAGATCAGTGGACCCCTGAATAATTGGGTTAGAAGATGACTGAATAGAAGATTGGCATGGATTATATTTTTCAGTGTATGAGGTGAATAGTTATGTTAAGTGTAAATTTCAAGGTTTCATCAGGCAAAACACTTATGGTTCAAATGTTATTAGCATAAATGAAAGTGCAATTTGAACTTGCAGGGATGCTAAAGAATTTGAGTTAGAGGTACAATTTTTGTCTGGTAAAATGTTAGACCTACCAGTCTCCTCTACTGCAAGCGATCCTATAGGCTGCAGTTGACGTCCATTGTAGAAATGAAAGAAGAACAATAGATAACCAACAGAAATAATAGATGCCTTCACAACCTTGCTGCTTGGCTGCTTAACATAAATGCTACAGAAAAACACTTTTTAAAGTATTTTTTTACTTCAGCTGATTTTGCTGTGAAGTAAAGCAAAAACTGTCTAATGGTAAAATTGAAATTTAAAAAAAACTTTTTTTCTGTGCTCCCTTGCATGTGCCTGAGATCCAAAGCCAGGTTGTAAAGACAATATTTTCCCATTGATTGCATTTACTGACTGGCTCAGAAAAATATTGTTAGCACACTTAAAAATGTTGAGTGAACAAGGTTTGCACCTAAAAGGTGTAAACTGGATTAATTCCAATTTACTCATCTATTATCTTTTGAAAAAAGGTTCATGTTTAAAAGATCCTGAAAAACAGAATTTGTTGTTTAAAGTTGAATCGTTATTGTGTTTCACTGCTCTCTGTATGTGCCAGTTGCTATGGTGACAGTCTGCGGTGTAGTGCTGTGTGTTCATTTCTCTACGGCTATGGTAGGAACTGTACAGCTATTGCACTTTAACCTAAGTGCCTGTGAATCAGGGGTGCCATCGTCCAACTCTTAACAAAAGCCATTATTCTTCATCTCACACTACTGACCTGCAACACTGATTTAGTGTCAACATGATGAGGAGAAAGCACACAGCTTGTCCTTTTCCAGCTGTCTGGAAGGTATTAAAGTGTGAAGGATGCCTAATGAGTAGGAAAACAAAACCTATGTTTGCACTAAATTATTACAAAGAGTTTTCTAATGAGGTGAATGAAAATGCGTCTTTCAATCAATGGAACAATTGTTTGAATGTATGGGGTTAGATGTTTTATTGTTAAACATGTTTCAGCAGGAGCAATCAGAGCAAGCCTCATATTCCCAATTATTCTAACTTGAGACAGTCCTACTTTGTCCTCCTAGACTCAGTTCGAAGCTTCATCCCTCCTTCCTCTTCATCTCCTCACTGGAGGGTATAACTCTGTGATTCACTCTCATAGACTCACTCACTCAATGACTCATTCTCTCAATGATTCACTCACGCTCTCACTTACTCTCTATGACTCACTCTCAATGATTCATTCGCTCAATGACTCACTCACTCAATGACTCACTCTCTCAATTATTCACGCACTCTTTCACTATGACTCACTCTCAATGACTCACTCAATTACTCAGTGACTCACTCTCAATGATGCACTCACTAACTCTATGAATCACTCACTCACTCACTCACTCACTCATTGACCACTCTCTCAATGGCTCACTCACTCCCTCTCTCAATCAATATCTTAGTCACTCTCTCAATATTTTACTCATTTACTCAATCAATGACTCACTCACTTACTCAATGACTCACTGTCTATGACTCACTCACTCACTCACTCTCAATGACTCACTCAATTACTCAGTGACTCACTCTCTTAATCAGTCACTCTCTCAATATTTTACTCACTCACTCAATCAATGACTCACTCTCTTAACGATTCACGCACTCTTTGACTCACTCCCAATAATTCACTCTCTCAATGACTCACTTACTCAATGACTCACTGTCTATGACTCACTCACTCAATGACTCACTCACTCACTCACTGCTTTTTGATTTGATGATCAAGGAAGTAAACAGTGCCTAAAGACTGGGACATTGCAATCAAAATGACTGACTTTGCTGCTTGATTTTGACCCTTGGCATTTTTTACTTTATCGTAATCTCTTATGATGCACAACGCAAATAATGCTCAGATAACAAGCTACTCCAAGTTTGAGCTCTGGCTACCATGACAATGCTGCCATGTAAACAGAAGAGCGCCAACCCATAATGCCACGTGCAAGTGAGTACAGTGGCTGTATTCGTTAAAAAGCATGTGTTTGTTGTCTTCATTTGTGTTTAGTTCAGATCAGAGTTCAATCATGTTCTCACCACATAAGAACCATTCCAGAGTTCGTTTGGAACCAGTCCAGAGTTCGGTTGTTGCTTACTCACCTGCCCAAATGGACAGAACAATAAGGGAAAATGAACTCTAGAACTAAACAAGTTTGGTGTGAACCTAGTTAGTGAATCACTAAGTTCCTGTTACATATAGAACACTGAATAACTCTTTTCTTCAACAATAAATATTACTATGGATCCAAAATTACATACAATTATATACGATAAATAAAAGATTTAAATCTTCTCACTGAGCATCAAGAAAGGGCTTCCATCTATATTGCATTCCCTTGAGCTCTATTACCATTCTCCTCAGATGCCTCTGATTATTCCCTTGTGTTGTTGCAAGGACAGACCCAAGATAAGATCTAAGCTTCTCATTCATCAAAGCTGCATTCCTGCCCACTTCCCATGTTATTGAGTGCTTACATGAAGATGAACAATAAATGCAAAGCCCTCAATTGCTCTCCAGGGATTATGACTAATGTCTTTGGTTGCTGCTTTGTGGTGATTTGAACTGAGAGTGTGAAACTCTGGATATCGAGTCATTTATTTGTGGCTACACTTCATTCATTATGGCACATTTTGAATCAATAAATGTACAGGAGTATTGTTTTATTGATTTCTCCCAGTGATGTCCTTGAATGCACTTCTCTTTCTTTTGTATTTCACTCTTATTTTCTTTTTGCACACACACAGTGAGGTCTCATTATCTGAAGTATCAGGGACCCCGAACAAATCAGATACACATTTTTCTTAAAGCAAATATGGCAGAGATAATGATGTTAGCTTATGAATCCACTGAGCTTATTGAAGGGAAAATCCACAGCGCAGTCTCATGGGAGGCGTCAGTGTGATTTCCTCTGTGATTGAAATCCATTAGAGCTTCTGTATCTGTGATGCACTGATGGAGGGGAGGCTAGCGATTGTTGCTGTGTGCTTCAAACCACATTGCTATTTTTTGTTTGTCAGTCATGGGCTGCAGATTTAGGAAATCTTCTTAAAGCTGACAATAGCACAGTTTGCACCTCTCAAAACCAATCCAAGAAATTTAATGTAACCTAGTGGTTAGAGCTGGAGGGAATAAACATTTAAAAAAAAAATAGGCTGTCTTTCTATCTCACCCTTGGACAAATTAGTGTCGCAGCTGATGTAAAATCCTTCAAAATTAGGGCTGAAAATGAGGCTTTGTGTGTTTTTAAAAATAAAGTTTTAAAATTATAATTTTCAGAAATCACATTGTCATGGTGTTAAATATGGCCAGTGTCCTCCAAAAAAATATATAAATAAACAGAAGAATTAGCTCAGCTCAGCAGATATTAAAGTCCACCTGCTCCATCTCTACTTCATTGTGTTGGGGCCCATTTCTTATTCGCTCACTCACTGACTCACTCATTCATCATCCCACCCACCCACCCACCCACTCACCCACTCACTATTTCAACAACTTACCCAGTCACTCAAAGATTCACTCAGTCACTTACTCAGTGACTCACTCACTCACTCACTCCCTGGATCATTTGAAATTTATCGTGATGATTGAGCCAACGTTGTTTACTTACATAATCAAAGAAACAACTTTGCTGTTTATTTTACTCTCAGTCTCTAGAGTTTTTTTAGAGGTCAACAACAAATAGAAACTGAAATGCTTCTGGCTTCATCAATAATCTATACTATGTTAGAAGTGCCATCACTAGATCTGGAGAATAGATTGAGAATAGAATGCTACCCATTATCTCGAGGGAAATATGGAAAATGATCCTTCCTTTAAGGAAAGACTATAAAATAAAAAATATGTTCTAACTTCAGAGATTTGCATCATTATTTTTTGTTCTGTGTTAGAAATGTCACGTTGTAAAAGTGAAAACAAGCAAAAAATGCTGAGAAAATACTTTCTGTCTCCTTGTTTTCCCCATTTTTTTCATCACAATTGGTGAATGCCTTCTCCGAGGCAATATGTGCTGCATCCTACTGTTTAACTCAGAAAGCCTCTCATGGAAAAGGCATATTGTGAGATATAACACCCAATCTTTCTGACATTTGCCAATTGCCCCCAGATTTCCACACTGAAGAAATCTACTTAAACTGTCAAGCATGCGTGCCGAGCTTAAGCGAATATGTCAAGCCACCACATTCTCTCAAATTGGGTAACCTAAAAAATTCAAGGCTAGCCAGGGTTGAGTGGAGTGTTGATTTGTATCTGAATTAAAAAGGCATTCCCATCATCAGGCTCACTTATTTAAAATGAACAGAGCCTGGAATCTTGACAGAAACACATTAGAGGTTGATCGGATTGTACATCTTCAGTGCAGTGTGTGATGGACTTGTTGGGTAAATTGGACTTGGGTTCTATGTTGTGTTCTGCAATGTATCTGCATGTAAATCTAAGGCTTTTCCCTTGATATAAAAAAAAGAAATCAAAATGACCCTTTTGTACTCTTACCAAAGTCAGAAATTTGGCGCTGACTTTGTTATGACTTCTCAGCAGGGAGCTTTTCAGTTGGGTCAAGGAAATATGATGCTCCCTGTCTGTTTGCAGGGAAACAGCAAGTTAGAAGACAATGACAGACAAGAAATTGTCCTACTCACATCATCAAAAGAGCCATCTTTCATTGGTAATTCTGTTTGTGAAAAACGGATCCAATATGACAGTGTAAAACACTTTTTCCTTGCCACCATTCATTCAGTCAGATGTGTGATGTTCCGTTAGCACCCATGGTTTTCGATTAAGGTGCGTTGTCGCACAATGGTGTTTGCAGCTAATATGCTAATAAATTATCATAACAGAGCTATGAATAAAACATTTACATTCTATATAAGTTTACGCACTAAAACATACCCGAAACCATGAAAACATGGACTTTTCTTAAATAAAGTTCATTCAAGACATCTCTAAACTTTTGCCTTTTATAATGAAGAGCATGAGACAACGAATTAAGAAGAAAAGAACATTTGTTATATTTTTCATGAAATCTTGAAAAATGACCAAAGAGATTTGTGTGTACAAAAGTATGTGCGTGCACATGCACATGGGTCTGAATTTATGGAAATCTGGAACATTGTTTGGCGACTCGAGATTGGCCAATGTGACTTCAGTGTTGTAATCCACTGCTGCCTGTTTGTTTTGTACAGCCTTTTGTGTTTTTGTGTGGACTTTTTTTTTTACGTGAGCATGCAGAGACATATTTTCGGTACATGATGGTTCATGTGGATCTGGCCTCAGAATGACTTATAAATATTTCATTTTCTTTATCAGTCTGTGTATCAAATATATTTTGTCATTTACCATTTCTTGCACTCTTTTGTTTTTTAGAAGTTCTCTTTCTTTCATTTTTACATGTGCCTACACACCCTTAAAATGCACCTGCAAAAAAAAACTAGATGAGTTACTCCTCAGACTAAAGGCTCTGCGCTGAGGTTGATGGCTTTAATTCAATGTCATTAGCAAAGAACGCAGAGTCCTTTTCAAACTCATTATAGCAGATAAAAACACCTTGTGAATCCCATTAAATTCCTTATTGGCCACGAAAGCGTTTCTCCTTCACCCTGCATCTCAACAACATTCTTCAGTAGCTATCTAGACAGGAAAATAAACGATGGCTTTTATGTTTGACTGAGGGACACATTTTAGGTGAGCAATAAGAAAGAATGTCTGTGATCCATGATACACGTCTCTTTTTGTTGAGATAATTAAAGTCTAGAGGAGTGACTGAGCACCACAAATCAAAGTTATCTTGCAGCAACTAGTTTTAATGATTTAACGCATGATGCAATGTTTTGCAAATTTCCAGGGAAATTATAAAAGCCGAAGGGGATATCTGTAAACATGAATTGTAAGTTAAACTAATGTGCCATTATTACTTGAAATTAGTTCAGGAAAAAAAAATCAAACTAGTCAGATTCAGACTCAAACAAAGTGAAAAAACTCTTTCTGGTAGAATATCCATTTATTCAAATTCAAAAGACAAAAGAGATACACATCTGTGCTGTCTGCAGTCTGCCTATGTACATTTTATACAGTTGTATATAGATTTATAATCTCATTATTTATTAAAACAGGACACCATTCCCCTGTAACTGTAACCAAGAATATTAAATCCCAGCCCTCCCCATCACAGCTCATTAGTTTGACATTTTAGATGTAAAAAAATTGTTTGTATCGAGGTTTCAAAAACATTCATTCAAGGATGCACCTTAACATACATGTCAGTATTTTCTACCCAAATAGGATAAGGTCAAATCAAAATGTGAAGAGAATAGCGTCAGCTTGTAGTGCAATCCACTTGAATGAAGATGTGAAAGAGAGGAGAGTCAGGTCCTCAACAGTAGCATTGGCATCCTAGAATCCCCTTCATCTGAGAGGGCACTTTAAAACCCAGAAGTCACACCTGAGCACGTGGTTTTAGCACTGATGGCATTTCTGGAGTGAAAAGGCCTTTGAAATACATTTATCCGAGGAGTATGATGGGAATTTTTACTCAAAATGAATAGATTAGAACGGAAAAAGCATTTACAGTAATTGAATAAAAAAAGTACCAATGAAGCTAAAGGAAAAGGTGGTTTTAGCATATGGGTTTAGCATTAATAGCTTTTAGAAAGATATTATATAATTTGAATATTAAATATAAAAGAGGTTTTGTTTTAAACTAGCATTTACCATCACGTTTCAAATTTATGGAATTCTTATTTTTCTGCCGAACACAAAAGTAGCTCCACAGAAAAGTGGAATTCTGAGTTTCAATTGCTACCAGTTACTGAAGATTTTTTTTCTTGTGTTTCAAGTGCTTGATGCTTAGGTGAATTGCCCCTTTTCGAGATATGAAAAAAAGAAAAGAAAACCTGGGATGAATGTGTCTTTACTGGAGATGGGGCGCCTACAGGTTTGGGTGGATGTCCTCGTGTCTCAGTACTTTATATGTGATCCAGTAGAACACGTTGAAGATGAGAAAGCTAAGGGGAAACACTGCTCTCGATATAGTGTCAATTCTCTTTGCCCTGTCCACAAAACGCTTCCTGACGGCCTCTCCATCATACAGCACTTGCACTGGGGGTGGTGGTGGTGGTGCAAAAACACTGGAGCCCTCTACTGCTGTTCCATCTTTTGATTGCAAGCAGTGGCCAAGTCCGTAGCCTCGGAAATAAAATCCGCGGCTCTCCCGAACAAGTTCCTCCTCCTTTAACAGAAGAAAAAGCAGTCTTAGTGTATTTTAGTGACAGTGATCTAATGATGGTGCTAATGATCATTGATGTCACACATTAGTTGAAACCCAGTCATAAATTAAACCAGAAAAAGCTTGGCTCGGACTGCCAAACTCTGCTAGTAAATGGAGGTTGAGAAAGAGATTTTCTTGTCATGGCAAGATTGAGCACAGCAACTAGACACAGGGTAGTCATACTGCATCAACATACTTTACAACACAAAGATTTCAAAGCAGACTAGGATTTCAGGATGTGCTGTTCAAGCTCTTTTGACAAAATACAAAGCATGAAAACACACATACATCAAGCGTAATAGTCTTCAAAATCAATAGATGTGCAGTAGTGCAATCAGCTTACAACTTGCAGAAACCAGTGAGACCCAGGTATACCTAGTTTTTGGAGAAGGCTCACCTGAAGTGGTCTTCAAGCTAGAGGCTAAGTTACAGGCTAATTTGTATGTGTATATATACAGGCCTTTATAGATTTGTTTTGTTGGACAAGGTAGAATATGAAGGATGAGGATTGACACGGATATTTATCTATATATCCTTATATTAAATGAAAATAAACAGGGGTTAGACAGAAATATAAGTTGATCTAATCCACTGATTCAAGCTTCTTAATCTGCTGGTGACTTTGTATGTATATTAGGCTGTTGAGTTGAATCTTGGTGGAAACAAAATTCCACTTATACCATGCATTCACCTAAAACCTACGTCCATAACAGTAGGGAAAAAAAATGAGGTATAGTTTTTGTTTGCATAGTTTTTTATTGCGCCATACAAATCATTAGTAGGGCATTATATGTAAGTGTGGCATGGGTTATTGGCTGCGACCCTTTTTTAATTCTAGACCAGGTCCAGTCATGTACCAGAGGGCACTTGTGCTGTGTAAAAGCTGGTTGTCTTGTCAGAATTGGACCGTGTACAGATTGCTTTGTGGGAAGATCCACATAACCACGATCAATTGACTTTTTAACTTACTTGATTGCCTGTGCCAAAGATATTTCCCCCCATAGAGCACAGTGACCTAAATCTTTTTGTCTAATGCCATCTAAATTAGTCATTTGGATCAGTTTATCTGTCAATCTATAACAAATTACCCCTTTCCTCTGGAGGATAAGAAGATTAAGCTCTTGTTTAGTTCTTCATTAAGTCCTTTGCATCAACCTCAGTCAATCCCTTGCTTGAAGTAATGATGTGTTTAGTTAAAGACTAAAAGAGTTTGGAGACCTTTTAAAGGGACTGACAGTTACCTGTAGGTGTCATGTGACAATACCTGACAAAATGTTCTGGTGGAGCTATGGAAACCTAATAAATACACATCTATGGCTTTTGGTTTCATGATTTTAAGTCCTGATAAAAAACTAAATCCAACCAACCATATTGTTACGTGTGTGAAAGCAATCTGTTTCCACGAACCGTTACCAAAACCACTTCGAGAGGTAGTTTCAAGAATGGTTCCTCCTGTCTGCCAGAGGTATGGGTGAAAGTTGCCTAAGCTTGACTTGATGTAATAACTCTTTGACTGGGGAAAGGATTTGGGGTGAAACCGGAGTACCCATAGGAAACCCACGCAAAAACGGCAAAACTCCTTCCAGGATGGTCACCTGCAAGCCTCAAACTGGCAGCCTTCTCACTGAAAGGCCTCTGTTGTATATTTGCATTTTAACTGTTGAGGGATTTAAAATACAATTTAAATACACTCAAACACCAAGACACATTAGGTTAAGATTCGAAGGAGTTGGCGAGGAAGCCATTTGAAGCGGAAGTGGGAAAAACCAACTACTGCCGTGTTGTCTTTAATAAAAGAAGAAATGCTATGTTTTTGTGAATTTTTTTGATTAATAAGAGTGAAATGATTATGTTTATCTCTATTATTAAAACTCAATGAAGATCTTTGTTTATTTATGAAGTTTTTTTTAAGACCAATGCACACCAACCCGGATTTTAGGTGCAATGTGCCTTGATAAAAACAGGACATTCTGGCCGTATCTGTTTTTTTGCAAGATGATCTAAAGAAAGCTAGATCTTTTGAGGATGTGAGTAAAATGTAAGAGAGCTCTCATCCCACCTTTTCATTGTGACTTCGAACAGGAAACAAGAAAGTAATAGCGTGCCACAAATTCTCTCTTTTCTCCACATTTTTGTCAAACAGCTCCCTGTGATCAGCCACCTCACGTCGGAACAGTGTGTAGAGGCCTTTAGTTGTAGACAACATGGTTTGATCGGAGGGGGTAGGGGCTATAATTGAATTATTAATTTAATTGGGTAGGGGTTCAGAATTGAGGTTTCTCTCCTGGCAGTTAACAGTGGATACTAAATTTCATTTTTTTTAATTGAATTTTTAATTTGATTTTGTGTTTTGATACAGTGACCAACCAATAGAGTACTTGCACCATTGTAAATAGAGCACTTGCACCATTGTTTTTGCACCTGCTTGAATAAAATCTGATTCTACATCAGAGTGCAATCACGTGAGTCATCATTTTCTTTTTGTCTAGACGTCTCCACGTCGGTGTTCACAAGATCTACACATTCGTGACAATCGATCAGGCTAGACCAAACTTCGATTTTTGATAATCTGCTACACATAAACCGTCATTAAATCTTCTCTTCACAAGATATTAGGTCAGCCTTTTTTATTTTATGTATTAGAGTAGTCACCCAAAAGACTGCAGAGCCATATTCGCCTAAATCTTGTGCAGTGTTTTCTTCACTGAATACATTTAAAAGGTTTTAAGGGAGATGTTTCAAAACCAATCTTTAAACTTACAGCTGGAATAAACTTTCTGTTTCCAAGCATAAAAACTCATAAGAGACACATTACTGTCAGGAATTAAAGGCAATCACACAAGTGCTGATTCAGAAGTGTGTTCATAACAGCTGTGAACCTAGCCAGTTCATTCTGGGTTTTGGGTTGATGGGAGTTGAGTGTTTGCCCGTGGGCACATGAGATGGGGACACAGATGGTATCGTCATCTTTTAGCACAGGTGTTGACGTGCTAGTTTGCCAAAGAGCACATTCAATCTTCATATAGTGAGCTGAAGCTATGAATGCCTGTCAAACCTCAAAGAAGATTGTCAGGTAATGTAGTGCATCCTGAAATGTTTTGTTTTTCAATTCCTGTTGGATCATTTGTCTCATTCTTTTCCTAAATTAACTTCTGGAGATCAATAGAGCACATCCGTACATCAATCAGCCTGTCATGCTTCTGTATCTTCCACAGTTCAGTGCCTTTAAGCCATCAAAGAGTGCAGAGCATGGCTAGGGAGACCAGGCAGGGTCTTTTTCATTTATATTGGCAACAGTGTAAATACTTCAACCGGAATTTAAGACAACAGCTATCAAGTCCTTGCTTTCCAATATCCATGTTGCTAGGCAACGTTGTGTATGGTCCTTTGCAGGTTATTGAGGAACTATCCAATAAAGGGTGATTAAAACGGGATTCCATTCTAAACTAAGATACATATAGCTAAAATTTGTTTATTAATAAAATGTAGAAAATAAATGTGTGTGCCAATTGGAGCAAAGAGAAATGATCTATAGAAGTCCATCACTTAGATGTGGGAGCCGTGAAATTTTAACAGGAATTATTAAGTCATCTTGCCATGCGGGCAATCTTTATAGCGTTTAAATTTGAAAATATTTTTACGAACATGAGCCTCATTTTACCAGTCTGTTTTATTGAGAATGAACACACCAATATCTTTTTATAATTTATTTGGGCAGTATAAAGCCACATATTAGTTGTATTGATTATCCTTGGTCAGTCAGCTTAACAGCTCTTTCAGCCAGAAACCCAAGCATCGATAACACCTAAATCAATCATTCAGACCAGGGACTTTCTTGGCAGAGAGAACAGGACAACGAATAATGGCCGCCAACATCTCTGAACCAGGAGGAGGTGTGGAGAACTGGCCCATTCTTAATGGCAATTATTCTTGTTTTTCTTGCATTATTGATTCAGATTCAACAGCCGGTAAGAGTCCAGCATGAAACAACATGCGCTGATGTTAGAACCAGTTTCGAAAGGGATGTCAACATTTTGTTTCACCAGGCATTGTGGGAGATAACATCTAGAAGCCTTTGAAATTAGGTTTTTGTTTTGTCAACAGATAGAAAACAAAGATTATATAATGAAATAGTTTTTAACTCTTGAGAAGTGGGAAATTCAAGCGTTGAATATGCAGGAAAAATCTATATTACAAAAATCATTTACTGTTTAAGGTTATAATTTGATTCGAGAGTATAAGGTGCACAACTGGCACCGGTTTTCAAACTGTATAAAAAGAAAATAATTTATATAAAAATTCCACAATGTAGATTTTTAGAGTCTTTTAGAGTAGTTTTATTTAGAAAAAAAGATTTTCTGCAACACACTTGTTTCAGCTATGATGTTACATGAAGAAAAATAAAGAAAAAAAGTTGTGGATTACTGTGGTTATCGAAAATTGTAAATGATCTATCAGCGGGGTTGTACGAATTTAATTAATACATGCCAGCCAATCAGAATCCAGTATTGACAGGCCATGATACAGTATATATATGTAATAGTATAATAATAGGAATAATTCCCATTTATTCCTCTTTCTTATCCCTTAGGGGGGGGGGGGATCAATAGTCATAGGAAGAAAAAAATTCTTAAAAAAAAAAAAAAATAATAATAATATATATATAATGGATAAGATTCCCCCCCCTAATGGATAAGAAATGGGAATAGGAAATGGGGAGAATTGGGAAAGTCATACAAACATGTCTGGCACATCGTCCACTATTCCACAGAGGCGGATTATTCTATATATATATATATATATATATTTTTTTTTTAGAGTTAATACATTTAAAATATGTTAGCATGTACTCAGTCTGTTATTTTTATCAGCATTTGGTTTGGAAGCCTGTTTAGCATTTTAGGCAGCCTCTCAGTGATCTAGGATCAGGAAGCATGTTGTTGGCGTTTGGAAACTGGCAAGGCTTCACGAGACACCACACACACTGGGTACAACCCAAGCTGTCCTCTATGGAAACCCCTCATGATCCATCACAGCCAGCTGCAGCATGATGATTGCCAGTGTTTGAATATGTGGCTGTCCTCAAAGATAGGCATGTGTGTCTGAGGGTGTACACTCACTATTCTCTGCCTTCGCTGCTTCTTACGCAGCCTGATGAACTCCTTGTGTTGTCTCGAGACAAAGTTGACCGCTGCGTACTCCAGTAATGCAGCAAACACGAACAACAAACAAACGGCCATCCAGATGTCAATGGCTTTCACATAGGACACCTGTGATTGAAAGTCATGGCGACATTTATCAATTAGGACATTGCTTGGTATAAACAATGAGATGATGTTGACTTTGGAAACTTCTGGCTACTCTCTAAACAAAACACCAATGTTTACTTTGCATTAAGTGGAAGAACATGTGAGATATACAATGAGGGTTCATCTTTGAACCTGATTATATATTTTTTTAACCTTTTATGGTTCATTAATTTCATTAATATTGATTCAAATGTAGTTTTTAGGGCCTGAGGACCAAAAGTGTATAGAATCCTGTTGTTATTGTTCAGAGCGGCTTTCGGTGCTTTTTTTTGAAGGACTAATCACACTTGCAATGTCACCGAATTTCATATACACCTGTGAAACGTTGATTGTGGTTCAAAAAGTGGGTGTTGAAAAATGGCTTTATAGCGCCAACTAACACGTTTTATCATATGTTGCACATTTTTGACTCATGTGTAGGGTACCAAGACTTAAATATAATTAAATTCAATTGCGTTTCCAAAATCGACAAGACGTTGGCTATTTCGCAAAAACAAACAAATGGCCACTTTAGAGGGATATTATCTGTTCATCTTCAAACTCCACCAGTCTTATCTTAAGGCATGTTAAATTGCAAAGTTTTTTTTGCCATTAAAAAGTCGAATTTTTGCCATTAACAGGAACTTGTGTCTGATCGGTCCAAAATATACCTAGTATGTTAACAGTCCAAGTCTAAACACATCTACAGCATATTATTTTTCTTATAGTGGCACCAGGTGGCCAAAGGAAATACAACATTAAACCTTAATAAGGTACAAATTTTGAAATATGTGAGCAATATTCTCAAAAAAAATACGAGGAAATATTTAAACTTTAAGATGTGGTTTTCATCATTTAGTTTCCTTGCATTGTTCAGTAATTTTAACAATTCTCTTAAACATGTCTTCTAACCAAAAATTGGTAGTAGCGTCTAGTGCTTGTGCCCTTTGATTGCTGCTTGCAGCTTTAAGTCTGACTAATTTAATGCTATTGTTAAGATGTTTCCTTTTCTCTCATTTTGATTGTTACCTTAGGGAGGGAGGCTCTTGATCCGGAGCTTTGGGTGGTCATTGTGAGGACAGTGGTGATTCCCAACCCGACTCGAGCCGGTGCGGCATCCATGTTGATCCAGAAGGATACCCAAGACAAGATGACGATCAGCAGGCTGGGGATGTACATCTGAATGAGATAGTAGCCCATCTGTCTCTCTAAGTGAAACTTCACCTCAATGCAGGTGAATTTACCTATAAAACACATGTTTCTTATTTGGTAAAAAGTCATTATGACTCAAACTTTCAAAAGAACAAGTATGGAACAAATACTGACTACATTTTTGTTTTGTAGAGTGGGGAATTACTGTCCACTTTATTGGGTACACAAATTTCTAATTCGTCGATCTGCTGCAGTTCAAACCAAACATCAGGATGGAGAAGAAAGTGGATTTAAGTGACTTTGAACATGATATGGTTATTGGTACCAGACAGGCTGGTCTGAGTGTTTCAGAAACTGATGATTTCCTAGGAAGGCTACACTGGGTGCCACTCCAATCAGCTAAGAACAGCAAACCGAGGTACAATTCATACAGGCTCACCAAAATTGGACAAAAAAAATTGGAAAAATGTTCCCTGGTCTGATTAGTCTTGATTTCTGCTCTAACATTTGGTTGGTAGGGTCAGAACTTGACTGATTTCTAGAACATGACAATGAGTTTGGAACGGGAGTTTTGTATCATGGATGAACTGCATGCTGCTATCATGTAGATACAGACCGAACTTTATGAGGAATGTTTGAATCTATGCCACAAATGATTAAGGCAGCTCTAAAGACAACTAGCAAAAACTAGCAAACTTTTCCTTAATTGGTGAATCACCAAGTGTGAAGTGTATTAATCAAGTCAGAAGACGACCTGAAAATCACTTTCATCCTTACAATAAAACAAAGTTTAAAGGTTTAAAAGAAACAAGTACCTGTGTTGTAGTGCTTAGTGCAATAACCAAGGTCTTTTTCTTCCTTTAATACAAACTGAGGAAGAGTCAAGTCATCAGCCACCTGCACCGGGCCAACAGGAAGCCACTCGAAGATCAGATCGTTCATTGTGTAGCCAACTGCGAAAGGGCAGAGAGGAGGAGATTGAAAACAATGCAAATCTGCACATCTTTTCCATGTCAGTTTTCCTCTCACGAGCTTGTGAGCCATGTAAAACGTACAAATTAGGTGCATCAAATTTTTCGGGAATATAATCTAGTGTTTCTTCTAGTTATTCTGCTTTCCTCAATTTCTTTGCACATGATTAAATAGTACACTACAGGTTTATGCTTCTGTAGTACACTATGAGATCAGGGGACTATTAAAATTGCATGAGGTATGCAATAACAGAGTAGAGTACATGATAAATCTGAATAATATTGACGTCTATAAGAGAAGACCCTGAGGGACTTACAAAGACATCTATTATTCACAAACCTCCTTATCCTTCTTCAGTCTCCCAAACAACAAATCCATGAATAAAATCCTTGAATCTCACAGCTTCTTTGAAAACTTTGGTGTGCTTTTCAAAGTAATAAAAGGAATATGAACATAGTTCAAGATGAGGAAGGTTTTCTACAAGTGTCACAGAATGTTGGATACCTGGGAGACAGGTAACTCTTTAGGGACTGTAATGTACTATTTTTCCCATTTATATTGAAGCTTAAAAGAACATCACATCAAAATTCACAAGGGATGTGCCGCTTAGGAGATTTATTACAAAAAAAATGCATTGAGGGCAAATGTATTGAATTGTTGTTTTTTTATTTAAACGCTGTATATTCTTCCAAAGTGTTGTTAGAATTTCAGAATTGATAGAAACAAAGGGCCTAGCCCTACTTTACCTGGCTAAGATTCCCCTTGTGAGGTGACTGCCCCACTGGGCACATCCCATTTTGTGTAGTAGCATGTAGCTCCCCATGTGAATTAGAATTGCAAGTGAGGGTTTTCCCTCCAGGAGGTCTGATTTTCCCACGTGTTTAAAACATGTACCATAGGCTAAATAATATTAAAAAATTGTAAACACAATCATTGTTAGACCCTTAAATTTTACTTAAATGCTGTTTAATTATGGCCCCTGCCAAAAGAGTAATACTTATTGCTTTACCCTAGCCATTCTGTCCCGCAAAGCACGCTAATACTAAAACTAATCTTTTTTTTAATTTAACTAATTACTTAAACTAATTAATTTGGCTCATCCATAAGTGAAGATGCTTTGAAGCATCTATGGGTATTTATGAACTATTATTCATGAATTTGAATCAATGTAAAATTTATATTTTTTATTAGATTTTTTAAATTTTTCTTTTAGTAATTGTGTCACAGAAAATGAAAGATTCCTTCATTCATTTTCAAACCCGCTTATTCCCTTTTTGGGGTCACAGGGTCTCTAGCGAACATTGGGCAAGAGGCATGAGTACACCCCGGACAGGTCGCCAGTCCATCTCAGTGAATGAATATCAATTAAATAATAAACTATGACCTTTAATTGAATAAAGTCCAACATAGACGCGCATATATATATATATATATATATATATATATATTTATTTATACATTTTACTTGCTGTGGTAGCATTTCTTAATATCATATTTTAATTTTCCATGCTCTCAATTTACAAACTCCTGTACAGTAGATGGAGATATTCACCAATTTAACCCCCCCAAAAACCTTTTGAGAATATTCTTTAATGAATTTTGTATATTGTTTATATATTGTTTTATGAATATGAGTTTGTGACTACTGGTTTTCTGCACTCCCAGCTTGCAAAAGAGAATACTTTTGGAGATTTGATGTCTGAAAATCATTACAAAGATAGATTTGTTCACAATAACTTGGACAAAATTGTATTTAGATATTTTTTTCAAGAGTCTTAAATGTATTGAACACAAAAAAATGTTTTGTTTCTCGTCTCTAAATGCTCCTGCTGGACATCGTGAAACACACGTTCTACATTCCATTTAATAAATAGTAAGTCATTGTTCATTTAGGTTTTCTTTGCTTCAAAAGTACAGTTTACATTAAACACATTTCACTTGAATATCATCTCAAGCATAGCCTGTTAAACAGTCTTCTTCTGCTGCGCTCTGCCATGCAGCAAGACTGAAATTATGCTCTAGCGCCGTTGTGGTCAAATTGAGATTGCACGTGCTTGCACCTGAAGGTACCAGGACTTTACAGAGGAGTTTGATGCAAAAATGTCCACTATTCCCACTGAAAATAAACGCCCCTGCATGTTATTCCTTTCCAATTCAATAACATTTTGTCCTTGCATTAAAATAACATTTATATACCACTTAAAATGACATTTTGCTCTAAGTTTTGCCTCAGTGATCCAGCATTAAATGTTTCTTCCTGGATACATGCGTGTCCGTTCCCGACAAGGTGATCCCAACCCTCAGCTGTCTCCCAACACTGGTCAAACCAGTGAACATAGGGCTATTTCAAAGCCCTAAAAAGGTGCTCTTGTCTAATCGGAAATGATGAGGCTCACCATAAGCACTCTGATAGACAGTAAACCTGCCTGTCTTCCTGTGTTTTTTTCCTGTCTTGACCCTGCTGCTTAGAAGAGAGCAATTTTATCGGTGGACCCAGACAAGACCGTTTATAGTCACTGAATGAATACAGTAGACATTCAGAGGACATAGAAAGGACAGTAAAACGTAAATGTATTGAACCGAATGAGTCACTGAGCTGTCTGCGATCATAACACAAACTGTGAAAGCAGATTAAAATCAAATGTGATATCAGACAGATGCAGAAGTCAAATGAATTCCTTTGGATTTCTGTTTTAAAAACATTGCTCATTTGACTCTCTTCGGGGTTATTAAAGGGAGTTTTTTTCTTTTGTCTCACAGAGGTGAAATTAAAGGGCTCTTGGGCAACTGAGGGGGTCACACAATAAAAGGGACATGAAATTAAAGTTTCATTATTGATATCCTTTAAATTGGTTTTAGGAGTTAAGATGCTATCTGCTCTGAGGGCACTGGGGTGTTGAATAGTCTATTTCTAAACTCCCTTGTTCTTTTATCAAGGCATTAATTGTGTTATACACAATTTTAAAATGAGCCTGGTATGTTGTTGATAGCTCAATTCCTGATTTGTAATCAGTGTGGCACAAAATAAAGGATTATTCAGAATTTAGATTAAATATTAAGTCATTATTTCTTTGCAAATCAATTGCGTCTGAAGTGTTCTTGCAAAAGCAAATTGAGATGCGTTGAAATAACCTGATGTTTATTAAAATACTTAATTCTTCTGTCAAAAATTTCTGAAAGTTATCCGATTTGTTGCTTCATTGCAAACTGCTTTAAATATTTAAAGCCTTTATTTCTTAATATGACGAAGATTTTGGCGCACTACAGGGGTCTCAACCTTCATTTGCTGCCTGTCCACCCGATTTGCCATGGACCAACAACAAATTTCAATCTGACATGCAAACATATGAAACTTTTATGCACTTGTGATAATCAGAAAGAAACTAACATCACAAAAGTTTTAGTGTTCAAATCCCAGGGAAAGCAAGACAAGACCAAAAAATGTGTTCATTCAAAATATCAAAATTTCAAAAAGTTAGTCGCTTTAGATAAACGCATCTGCCAAATGCATAAATGTAAATGCAACTTTAAGTAAAAACCTCATAATCAGTCTCTTAATGTGGCCACAAAGATTAAAAGGACATGATATGTAACCAGCTATTCTAAAAAAAAGGAGAGGTTCTTTTTTATAATGAGGAGGAAGCCAGTGTATGGAAACACTCATCTGTTTATCTTGTCAAATTATCTAATTGAAACAGAAACTGTTCACAGCATTTTGTAAAAACTATGTTTGAGAAGCTAACCTGTAACAGGACCAAACTTAAAAAGCAAACTTTTTGTAAATAATTTAACTCCTTCCTAGCATGTTTCTCAATGCTATGTTGGTTGTTTCTGGACTTTTTAAAGTCTATTGTACAAAAAGAAGCTGGATTTGTACTAAGAAAATGATATTGGCACAAAAAAGTTTAACGTTATCTTAGAGAAGATTGTAAAGTAGTAAAAAAATGCAGAGAATCAAAAATGACATAAACTCATTTATATTTAAATCAGCAACCAATTAGAGAGAACTACCAATGTTAGCTGAGTGAGAAACCCCACCTACTTCTGGAACCTGGTGGAAGGAATTATCAGATAATAATGTGTTTATTTATTTATTTTACATGTAAACATAACCAAATCCATGGAAATGGAGATCCCCTAATTGTATAAGGTAAAAAAAGTTAAATAAATACATACATATCATGACGCCTTTAAACACCCAAACAACACATAGTTTATCCGTACATGCCATTTTATTTATACCTTTTTATTTGCGAAAACATACTTTTGCCACACTTTCTTGTTGCCCAACATATTAATTTCTGATCACAGTCACTGTTTCACCAGATGAAGTGACTTAAAAGTCTCTATTTATGTGCTTTAAAGCTAAAATATGACATAAATGCATACACAGTAAAATCCTAAGAGTTAAATTAACTCTACTCAGAGTGTATTTGGTCCCACTCTATATAACTCTGAAGGAAAGTTATTTAAATAAGTCTATTTGAACTAAACAGTCTATTTTTGTCTTTTTTTTACTCTTTCTGGAGTGGACTTGGTCCCTCTCTGAATAGTTAATATTTAGTTTGCATTTTCCATGCAGATTTGGAAAAACATGAAGAAAATAGATTATTAAATTACTCTTTCTCAGAGTCGGTTTAACTCTATATAGAGTGGGACCAAATATACTCCGAGTAGAGTTAATTTAACTCTTAGGATTTTACTGTGTACAGAGTGTTTTTAAAGTAAAATGTTTAATTTATGACATTTTAATGGTTTAACAAAACATTATTAAACACTTTCAACCAAAATTTGTGAATAATTATGTAGCTTAAATGTAGAGCACCAACTTGACTATTTATACACAGTTTTTTTTTTTGCCTTTGGACCTCAAATGAAATCTCAGTTGAAGCATTGGCCAGATTGAGTTTGAGACCCCTGGCTTTATAATTAGTTCATGATATTATTAATATTTGACTATTTGAGAGGAGCTTGTCTATCTTCAGATTAGTTGTGATGCTTTTACTTTGACCATGTTTTGATCTACCACGGCATCACAGTAAACCATTGAACAAAGAATTTGCTGCATCTGGCACTTTTGTGAAACTGGCTTGATAGAATAATGCAGTACATTATTTGTTTCACTTGATTTGAAAGACTAAACCTTAGATATTTCACAAAACTGCATGCAGATACAACATTTGCTTCAATGCACCTTCACTGGAGCAGACATTAAAACTCCGTATGAGTGTTAGAAAAATCAACTGCAGCAATGGGGTGAAAAATTAAGGAGGAAAGGAAAAGGGGAAGCCACATGAAGGAGAAGACTCACAGCTTTCTAGCTGCATGGTACAGGTCTGAATATCCATTGGGAAATTCTTCAAGTCCATGGGACAAGACAGGATGAGTGTTAGCCTGAGACAGAGCATAAAACAGAGCAGGAAATCGGGAATAGCAAGTTAGGGAAAAGATTGACAGAAAGGGAACAGAAATATAAGCTGGAAGGTGTTTTTACTTTCGTGTCTGAGATAAAACACTGTGGCAAAAGTGATCTGGTTACAAAAATTAACAGCTCTCTGCAGGTGAATTACGATTGATTTGTTTAAGCATGAGGCCAAATGCTTGTAGTGCTTTTATTGAATTGCTATTCTAAATAAAGTAAAAGGTTTAGATTGGTTTACACTGCAGACCTCAATTCCAATTTGATGCCAATATCTCACTTTAGTGTTTTTTTGTCACATTTCTCATTTTACATTTTTACTCATTAGCTGTTATCTTTATTGTCAACAGAATTTATTTTTAATCACATTTTTGTACACATTTGGAATTAAAATGAAAATGTTGTATGTATTTAAAGTATCTTCACTTGCCTGATGCTGTAAAGGACATTCCCATTCTGGAAAATTCTCAGCAGCTTGTTGTCTGTTGTGACTTCGTGGAAGTTCGCCCCCTTCTCATTAGCAAAAAACAAGTCAGGTTTCCATATGGAATCCAACATGGAAGGGTCCAAGTCCAGAGATGCATCAGGGTATTCGCTGTAGGCCAACCGAGGGTCATTCCACTGCTGTCGTAGAAAGACGTTAAGCCTGTAATCCTACAGAACGACAATAAACTGCAGTAATCAGACACCAGTACTGGACAAGTTAATTAAAATGCTGTTTTTGTCACTTAATCAGATATGCATTAACTCCAAAAAAATGACTTGTTCTCCCCTGACATTCTTTTCAATGGGTAGGCTAAGCTCCCCTTCTCCTAACGTTACCTTTCCTGGCCTAAGCCCAGGTTAGCAAACTAATAGGACATTAGCAATCTGTAATGGTCAACTGAAACATTCGGCTGACAGAGACATTTAGGGCTAAGCTGAGGATCTAGCAGCCAAGTATATTACCTTTTAATTTTTCCCCTCCAGATCCTTGAGGTTCTCTCAATTTTTCATTTTAATTGCATAGTGGACAGTTCATTATCAGCACTTCAGCAGACCCAGTGGACTCTGAACTCTGAAGTGATGTGCTCCTTGAGACACGGAGAGGTCAAGCAAGTGACTACAACTGACCCAGCAGAAAAATAATCCGTACTCTCAATGGAATGGGGATGATTTTCTTTACATTTAACATTAACAGACAACAATCTCAGCTTTGATTCAGTATTGTGACGTACCATTGTTGTCTCAGTAATGGATCCGAAGCTGTTGATGAAAATATTGCAAGTGACGTTGACTGGTGGTCCTGTTGAAACAAACCAGAATCATAAAAAGGAGGAAAGGAGGAAATTCAATTTCATTCCATTTTCTTCCTTTAGGTAATAAAAACGCAAAGGTTTACTATTGTGTTCTCTATAAATACTAAATGGCTAACGTTTGAACACAAACTTTGAGGTTAGCTTGTACAAGTAAAAATACATTTAAATGTATTTTATTAGAAAAATGGAATGGTTACCAAGGTATAGACATTCTAAAACAGACACTTAATTTTTTTAGATGGCCATGATGACATAATTTCCTGTATGGCCTTCCATTGGTCAGGATTAGACCATCATAGGATTTAGAGAAGGCGTGTAAAAGAGTCTGTATTTTATTCTTGGATTGTTAATTGTGTAAACCAAGAATATGGAATCTAAATTTGTTAAATGTGTTTTTTAATGTATTCAAATATGTTTGTGTAGAGATATTGTTTTAATAATTGTAATAATTGATAGTAGGTTAAATAAAAGGAGATGAAGCTATCTTTGCCCCCTATTCTTGGTTTGTCCCAGTTATGCCTAGTGCAGGACTGTGGTCAAAAGGAGAGTAAAAGCTAGTTTGTTTGCTCAAAAGGTGCGTGAGACTATATTATCAGAAACCTTTCTCTGAAAGTATCTGCACCCCTTGACTGCCATGAGGTTAGATATTTAGTGTTTAAAAATTGGTTTTTGCTGTTTAGCACATTTTTTGTTATTTAGCTGAGTATTTAAGGTGCTTTTGTTACTTTCATGAGTTTTTTTATCGGTTTTGTTTGTTCCTGTATCGCATGGTGCAAAACAAAATCACCTAAAACTGCATTCTCCTCGCTCCCAGCTCTCAGAAAACACTTTAAAACAAGGTGTCAGTAACATAATATAATATAACCATTTTCGCCATTTGTTATATAAACCAACCTCTATGTCTTTACCATTTACCAAAGCTGAGAGTTTTTGGTTTAAACATTTTGGTTTCTAGGGAGCCGTCAGTAATGCCCTAAAATGTCTAACTATGATTACCATAAACAAACATCCATTTCTCTATGGTGTTTCACCTTGAAGACATTTTGTTGCCCATTCTTTTCCTATGACCAAGTCAACGGTAAGTATGTAACCCATTCTTCTACCAACTTTTACCCACTGATTGGTGTGCTCTTACACAAAACGATAACCTCAACAAGTGTGGTCTGTTTGAAGTTTCTATGAGGTCCTCAGTTTAAGTTTTATAAAACGTGAGCTCCAGCTAAGTCAATGGAAAACTCCAGCATTCTCAGAATTCCTAGTTTGGATGTCTTGACAAAGTTTGGTTGCTGTAGCTCAAGTGGTCTAGGTGGAGAGGTGTTCAGTAGCAAAAGACGAATAAAAAGTGCATTGGAGACTATTTAACTGGAAGAAAATAATGTGTATTTATTCAAATAAACAATGTTATTAATGTAAAAATTGCTGTATCCTTACAATTAGACATTCATGAACAGTAGTACAAAGTAAACATACCAGTTTATGATCCCTTTGAATGATATTATACTACGGGCCATTTTGTTCGCTAACACAAGACAGCAAATCCCCAAAAATGTCAGTCTGTTTATACTCTGTCACACCTTTGAAGTTGGGTCTGATGCGGGCATCATAGCCGGAGGTCCGTCCCATCAGCTTGTCCAGAAAATCCGATGGGGACATAGGCTTTGGGGCTGGCCTGCTGGGGGACTTTATCTCCTCTTTACAGGAGCCCAATCTGCCAAATATAGACAAAGCAGACAGTAGGAGGTGAAGAAAAGAAAGCATATGGAAGTGAACAAAGATGTACAGGAGACACGACAGAGAAAGCATCATTTTAATGCATATATTATAAAGAGCTATTCAAAAAATAGACTTCAATTTTCTTCTACTTTAGCTGGAGCATTCAGCATGGCAAAATTCAAAATGTATGCTCTGGCTTGCAATTCTAGGTTATTCAAGTGGGGATAGACATAATGCATTAAACATACATTCTTCATGCTGTATTTTAAAAGAGCCTGTCATACTGATCATGACACAGAAAATCTGAGCTCCTTAAACTCCCAGAGAGGAGGAAGTATTGTGTCTAACAGATTGACGGCTCAATTGAAATGCTGTGAATGTGTCGTTTTGGGGAAAAGACTTTGATATCGTGTCCAGCAGGACTTACTCTGTGCCTGACAGAACTTCCAGGCCAAAGCAAACCCATCCACTTGGATTCAACTAGATCTGTTCCCTTTGTGATGCACGAGAAGTGTTTTCTCTCTTGTGCATATGATCAATTTTTCACAGATCATTTGTGACCCAGCCTCTAGTTAAAGGGGAACAGCGAGTCACCTGACCCTTCCTCCTTTTTAAAAACCTCAAAACCTGGATGGTGCAGTGATTGGAAAAAATGGAGCCAGAGACAGTGTTAAGTTCTTGCTGTGTATTCTCGGAGTGTACTCTCGCTCTCTCTTCCTCAGCCACGCTTTTATTGCATGCTCTCGCAAACATTTATATCACAGATCTCACTATGTCCTTCACAAGGACTTTATAATACTTTATTCATTAAAAAATAAAGACATTCTAATACATTTAAATAGTCAATTATCTTGCAGGGCTGAAAGACTGACTGCTGAAGGGAACCACTACGTAGTGAAACTTCACTGTACTATTATCTTGCAGGGCTGAAAGACTGTAATTCCAAAACTAACAAAGATCCACCATAAAATGGCACCCGCCATTGTACTACTTACAAAGTTACTTACAAAATAATTAAGTTCTCGCTTATTTTTTTTCTAATTACTAAAACATATGCATTTTGGCTTTCGCTTGCTTTTTGCTATTTCTTTTTAACTGCCAAAAAAACAAAATGTATTTTTTTCTTCAAATCAACAATGTTGAATGAGCACCTAAAACTCCCAGAGAGGAAGCGATATTGTGCCTGACAGACTGATGGCTCAATTGAAATGCTGGGAATGTGCAGTTTTTGGGAAAAGACTTTGATTCCATGTCCAGCAGGACTTACTTCAAGGCCAAAGCAAACCCATCTCTAAAGGCGACAGCACTGGATTCAACTGGATCAGTTCCCTTTGTGATGCAGCAGAAGTGTTTCCTTCTGTGCAGTTGATTCAATTTTATGCAGATCAGTTGTGACCAAGCCCCTTCAAGAGGAACAGCAAGTCTCCAGTACAGACTCTGCTTTCTTTTAAAAAAAGGAATTTTAGTAGAAGTTTCCAGGTAAACCTCTAAACCTGGTTGGTGCAGTGTTTGGGAAATTAAAGCCAGAGGCAGTGTTCTCTACAGAACAGCTTGAAGAAAGTAATGTTTATACATAGTTCACTAAAGGTTCAAATTCTCTTCTCCTGCCCCAGGGCTCCATAATAAACCCGTTCAACTCTGGTTTATATATAATATAAGACAGAAGCTGTTAAATGAGTCATTCTCACCTTTTTTGCATCCAGCTGTACATTGCTGTTTGCTTGCATTCGTTTTGCTTTAAAGCAGGTTTTTTGATGAGATGAGTTTTAGAGCTGAGCATACAGTTTTAAAGAGTTGTGCAATCAAGTTTGTTTCTTCACATCCAAGAACCATCAGCATCAGATTGTGTTTATAAAGATATGCAGCTACATATCTAATTCTTTCAGAACTTGAGATGCTTCCTTCCTCGCCGTTCATGTCGTTTTTTTCTTCTCCTCACAGTTCACTTCAAGAGAGAAAGTATTTTTTTCTCCCTTTTCACTTTCTTCTTCTTACCTAAACAATAAATGTTCATCCTAACATCACAAATTATTTATGGACTATCCGATTACATTTAAATCCCCAGTGAAATGGTTTACTGTAGATAATGCGAGGCTCAGGCACATGCACAGTAGAAGATATAGCAGAAAATCTTGAAGAAGATCCATTGCTGTTGTTTGTGCCAGATATAATCCACAATGTCTGGTTTTCAGAATCACTTCAACTATTTTAAAGAGATTATTCACATGCATTTCAAATGCACCAATGTGTCATTTCAGGACAATTATATGACTGTGCTGTGAAGCATTGCTGGTTGTAGCTATGTTGATGGACATTTATCCATTGTGAATGTACTTTGAGAATGCATGTATTTACATTAATTTCTCATTTTATTCAAAAATTTTGCCTTTGATTTAGAGATCCTATGAAAGGTGATGTTATGTTCTTTTTTCTCTTATGTATAATTATTTATGCTACTGTTGTTAGGGTCACAAGGACCGGCTGGCTTTGCTAGGACCTCTATTGGCCTCCAGTCACTCATCGTTCACCGATCATATTCACATTCACTGGTGAAACTGGGCTGCTGATCTGAGACTCAAATAACCAATTGTTAAAATTGAGGTATGCAGAAACATCCCCCTTTTTTATTTAATTTTTTATTTTATTTTAATAACATCTCTAGACACACAACACGGTGCACCTTGAGGCAGATGGGCGACAGCAGCAGAAGCCCACGCCGGGTACCACTTTTGTCAGCTAAGAAACGTAAACTGATTTGCAAATGCTCATCAAAATTGGACAATCGGAGATTAGATAATCGTTGCCCGATCTGATGAGTCTCGATCTCTGCTGGTACCATTCAGAAGTTAGGGTTAAATTTTGCAATCAACAACATGAAACTATGGGTCCATACTCCCTATTAACGGTTCAGGCTGCTGGTGGTGTAATGGTGTGGGGGATAGTGGGGAAAAATGAGCATTGTTCCTAGTTAAAGTCTGCAAAACATCTATGTTCTGCCTGTATTATCACACAATTTACCACTTTAAAAGTTATGATTTAAGGTCAAATATGGTACTAATATGGAAAACATGGATTTTTAATCAGAAAAGCTACTGGATTTAATTATCTATTTAATTAGCCTTTAGCTATCCTAAAAGTGCATTGTAATTCCAAAACACTACTTACTATCTATATGAACAATGAGTCTTTGACAAAGCAATGGTTTCAGTCTGACTTGGAAGATGAAAGTGTTTGTGAGTGGTGTTATGAGTCTGTCAGACAGTCAACAGAAAAGTTCACTGAGGTCACAAAAGAACCATTCAGATACACATAGGAGATTAATTGCAGAAGTCACATGTGATTACCTGCCATCTCTCACAAAAGCAGTCTGTCAACACTGTTCAATTAAAAAGTCATTAATTAACTTCAGTGATCGACCCACTGCCCTGTGAAACTACACATTCACACACTTCAGGTTGCATCTGCATAGTCCTGTCTCTGTTCCAGCATTTCTTAGCATTTTTTGTGTGGAAAGACTCATGATTTAATACCCCGGTGAGTTCTTATTCATCAGAAATGGTTTCGGATTGTGAATACATCAGCATAATGTATCATAGCATGTTTAATTTTTCAACGACATTGCAGAAAAGTTTTAAAGGGGGCACAATTAAAGATCCGAATAACACTCTCTACTCTTTGAACTTTCCAAAGGAACCTGGATAATAACTGGGGGTTATATTAAGCTGTAGCAAATTTAAGCTTGCCTTCAACTGGCTGATGACCATATTATTTTTTACGGTAAGCCCCGAGAGATAGCTGACCCCTCCATCGCCATCATGAATTTATAATAAGTGCCTTTACCAATTGCTCACTTCACAGTATCTCGGATCCATTCCCACTAGACAGAACTGTACCAGCACAGCAGTCCAGTCACGTAAGCGTGCGAATATGAGAGCTACTCATCAAAGTGTGAGTGGTGTGTGTGTGCGTCGAGGTGTCGGAGTGCTTGGATACAGTGTGAGGCAGATGCTTAGGGGATTCCCAAGACGCTGCCGCGTAAACACAGGGATGCTGTGGAAGAGATGAAAAGTGGAGCTAGAGAAAAGAGAACATTATTTCTGGCAAAAAGACAAGATGGAAACCAATGAAGAGACAAGAAGTAATTAACTGTACTTATTGCGAAGTGTTTGCCTCATCTCTGAAAGGAGCAGCTCACGGGGCCATGGGTTGCTGGTAATGGCTCTGCTGGACACTTTGCAAGAGCTAGTTTAATGAAGGCTTGAGCTTTTTCTTGAATCATTGAGATGGCAGGATTGGACTTTTAATCAGCCTGACCTTTCCAGGCCTGATAGCACCGTCTGATCCCTGATTGTCCGTCTGAGGAATGACAAGAATATTTAACACTGCTCCTTTACACAACACAAGCCCACATGTTTCCTCTAGTTTCATCATCTCAAATCGATTTGTGTTGACTTCCACAAAAATTGTAGAATTGGAAATCAGTAGTGTCGCTCCCTATACGCAAAGTACGCAGTCTGCGTAATGCACCAACTGCCAGAGGATGCCAACATTATCGCGTTTGCTCATGTGAAAAAATGTTAATAACAAACAAATGTTAATAGTTATTACATTTTCTTTTGTTTTATGCTTATATCTGCGTGTATAGTATGTAATCTAGCTTCTCATTAACGTATTCTGGTCCAACTTAAAAGCACAATTCCGTACACTGACTGTGTCGTAATCACACTACTAAACGATATCTGCATGAAATCTTGTATGCGTTTATTGTTTAATATTCATATGTTTGTACTTTTTTTTTATTCATGGCAGGTTTACAGTTTTAACTTTAAGCTTAAAAAGCTCATGTGTTGTTATGAAGTTGAATATTTCACAAAGCACTCTCTCATCGAGTTATAATTGCAATTTGCATATTGTTATAGTAAGTGTTTTGTACTCAGTCTGTTCATATCTGTTAATAAATGTTAATTATTTAATCGTGGTTCCTTGAATTGGATCAATAGAGCGGTAGAAGTCCCATATTTGTAGGGTGAAGCCACTGTTGCCATGGTTACTCATTTAACAGAGTGACTCCTACACATATCTATGGCTCCTACATATGTAATTTTTCCAATGTAATTGGTTTGTAATATGTGCTATTGTCAAGTACGAATATGTAAAGTTGTACAAGTAAAGAATTGGTTTACAAAAAGGAATATTTAAAAATATTTAGTAGACAAGACACCTAAAAAAGCAGTATTTACAGTGAGTATTATTGACTGTCAGAATCCAAATATTAGGAATATTTTACTGCAGCATTTTTGAGTCGTTTTTGTTTCAATGCAGAAAATGCATTTGGTTTAGGGTACTGACAAAATTGTGTTTTGGGGGCATTTTCATAAAAAAAAAATCTACAATCACTATAGTAAGTATTATTGACTGTCAGTATCCAAAATTTACGAATATTTTACTGTAGCATGTTTTTATTTATTTCATACTGAACTTTGCTTTTTACGGGGAAAAAAAACAAACAAAATCAAAAACGCATTTAGTGAAATTGTGTTAGACACATTTTGAAGGTCACCATAATACATTTCCACTTGGGGCACACATTTGGACAGCCGCAGCCCTGCTGGTAATATAGTTTAAATTTACCAATTTGGCCAAATGGGAGCCTGTTGTAATTTGGAATTGACTTCCTGGCTTGAGAATACTGAAAAGGTTCAACTGGAGACAAAACCAACAAGTGGAATGGTCTTGTATAACTGTGACAATTATGAATGCATGTATTCTGAGTGTCTGCTGTGAATGACTCCAGTGATTTGCAGCACAAACTGAAGAGGAATGGTATATGAACTGCAACATAGACTATAAATGTGTTATTCAGAAGTGCCTGTAGACACAGGTTTTCTCTTTCTGTTTAAGGCAGGTGTAAAAATGCTATGAAGAAATAAATTAATTTAAAATGGAAGTGTTAAAGGGTTCATATTATGGAAACTTGACTTTTCTGACATTCCTAGCATCTTTAAGTGTTGTTCCCCCATTAACACATGGCTCTAGTTGTATTCAGAATATTTCATGCATGTTTGAGCCATCCTACAATTGTGAGCTGAAAATGGCTCGAGGTTCCTTGCAATGCCCAAGTTTTTACCTCCACCCAATTCCAGGTGAGACGATTACTCAAACTTTTACATCACGCATAACCGATTTCTTTAGATTATAATTATAAAAAGTTATAAAACACGTTTTTAAAGTAAAACTCTTGTTTGTTTTCGCTGAATTCAGACTCACAAGTGAATGTTGGTCAGTAGGTGCGTGGCGAGAGCGTGTCTGTGGGAGGAAACCCTTTTTTGAAGGCACTTTTGGTTTGTTTTTTATTTTGCACGAGAGGTCAAATTAAGAAAATGCTCTTTTAACTTAATAGTGAAATCAATGACTGAACTTCATCAATAGCTGTATTCCCATCCAGCTATTGTTACCCACACTGAAATGGCAAACTTGTGAAACTAATTTTGCTAAGTTTGTGGCTTTAAACCCATAGTTTAGAGTTTTTTTTTTTTTTTACATAAATAAGTAACAATTAGCCATCAGTCTGTCTCAACAACCAATAATTAATTGATAAAATTAATTGAGAAATGTTCTGTTTTGAATAGAACGCTACAGAGCCAATTATATGCTCTCAGTTTTGCATACGGTTTAACCAACCAAACCAGCAATTACCAGTATGATAGGAATTCATTAGGGGAAACACAACACAGAGCATGAAATTCAAAATATGACCCGTGGTACATGCCTTACAAACATATGCTGCTAATTGCTTTTCATTAGCGAGCTAGTGATCAGAAAGAACATTAATTTTCAAAGTAGACAATTTTTACCACAGGCAAAAGGAAATCATGGCCATTAGACACCCATGGATGGACGTCCAGGTGTGCAGTGCTATTAGCACAATATTCAGAGTTCTTACAGCCCATAATGACTTGCTCTATTGTTTGAGGTAAATGTACTGTGTAAATGAAGTGTTGCAGATTCTTCTCGGGAATCTGTTTCTTATTTAAGGTTCAAATGGATATGTTTTCAATTGTGGCTTACTGGGTAACAGGATTCTGTTTTTGCCCTGCAATCTTCTGAGGGGTATTGGTCTTGGCTGATGTGATCTATCTCTTGTAATGTTATGGTGTCCATGGAGACGCACATCATGGTGGTGTGTGGACTCCATCACCCCCTGCCCTCGAGCAGCAACTGATCAGATGCCTTTGTAGAAAAGCACCTCAAATCTGACATGGTTAAAACAGAGTTTCTAAATCAAAGCAGAAATTCAACAAGGGATGCTCAGTGGTTGTTAGATTTAGGAATAATTGAACAATTTAGTTGAAAACAATCAAAAAAAAAAAAACATAATCTAAGTGCAAGCGATTATTTCATTTAATGTCATATCATTCGTTTCAGAGAGGAGCTCTAAAATCATTAGCATTGCTTCACAGCATTTTCCCCACAGAAGCTTACTTCTGAGTCTGAAATAGACTTTATTATGAACTAAATCTATTATGTGGTACAGCTTATGAACGTGCTGTCTCACAGGCTTAGTGAAACTATAAAACTAGGCTCATAACTTTAATAATAGTTGAGATCAGCTGAAACTTCTCACACCCAGAGATTACAGATTTAAATTCATAAAGCAATATTTAACCCGGGGGGAGGATGGGTCTTAAATCTCAGAAGACCCATTAGATTAGATCAATGTTTCACAGCTAAATTTATGCTCAGTTCATGATTAAACTTTAGAAATTCTCTTAATGCTGCAAGAGGTTCATTTTTTTTGTAAAAAATCTGATCTTCATTTTTCCTGTAGCCACTGGTCCCCTAAGAGCCAAGATTTGTTTAAACTGCTATTTAACTGAAGCTTTTAGTAGATGTCGAATTCATTATTTGGTGTGAACTTTTACACTTTAGTGTTGTAAAAAATGGACACTGTAAGCAGTTTCATCGTCTTTTTTTCTTTAATTGATTGAAAATGTGCAGCAAACGATTCATAGATTGAAATATAGTCCATACATAGAGGGTTTCCCTCACCCTCCGCCCCCATATTCTTTCTCTCTCTCAGAGGAGTGCCTGCTTTAGCTGATTCATTTCTAATGTTTAAGCTAAATAAAGCAGCATTTTCTATTAAATCTTCCTAAACCTTGCTTTTACTTTTTTCTTACTTGGTTTAGAGTTAATATACTGACAAAAGACAACCTGATAAAAGATGCTACCTCACTGAAATCTTTTGAGATATCAGACGATTATGTCAGGTACCAGGATGTGCAAGTATTCTCAGTTAACAACGTACAGCTACTGTCTAATGATCACTATTTGTCTTCTTTGTAAAGATTTAAATAGGATTTCATATTGCTCTTTTGAACTACAGACACATCTGCTTGCTCCAGAGATCAACCAGAGAATGTTATTGAGCTCATCTGTGCATTTATTATTTACTACACATGGTATAGTAGGAAGGAACTGCTTCAAGTGTCTGTAATTTTTTATTTTAAAGTTATATGATTTTATAGTTGACAGACATGGCACTAAGCACAACCGAACATGAATCTGCAGATTTTAACCAATTAAACAGCAGATTTTGCAAGGTTTAAAAACCCTGGCAGTAAATACCTTGAACAATGTTGCAGTGGGTGTTTTATGCAAAATCGTGGAATAGTTTGACCTCCATGAATATTTTTCCATTTCCCATAATCCCTATTAATGTAAATCAAATCTCAATATTTACTTAATGTCACAACATCTGCTATTCTGGCCAAATTAATCAGCAAAAATAAAAGAAAATGTGAGGAATTCCCTCTTTATCTATCATAACAGTTTCTGTCTAACAATCTAATTCACTTGTAGACCTTTGGTCAGTGGGGATTGTTGGCTGTCAGCTTGGGAGACATCTCTCTGACTTCTCTGATTACTTGTCTGGTGGTGCCAGTACCTTGACAGAAAGCTGCAATAGGTCTTTTTGTGACATGATCTGTTCTGTCTGGGCAATAAGCAGTATAGCCTATCAGTTTCACCCTCCAAAAAGGGTCCCAAAGCCTCTTTTCTCTCCGCAGAGGCCATAGCTGGCATTTCAGGATCATCAATCTGCCATCCGTGATTAAAACTGTGGCAACAGCTTTTAATGGGTACATCAAATAACCATTTCTTACAAGTTGATATGATTCTTTAGGGTATTTGTGAATAGTATGACATAAAAAAAATAAAATTTCTTGTCTTGAAGTCTAGTCCTTTTAATGATTCTGAGGTACTGCTGACTCCACCTTCTCCTATCATACAGATGTAGTCTACTGGATCCTCAACAGCTATGTTCAAACTGTTGAGGATGTTACAAACTTTATGTTTGGCAATGTTTTTTTCTATTAAATAATTATTCAAATTAAATATTGTGGATGGAAATGAGGAAACATAGCATTTTCTTCCAGTGACCAGAAGAGTAAACATTCTTACTGTGTTACAACTACTCTCCTTGATTTCACATCATTTTATTTCATTTGCCTTGAATTCGAAAACAACATTTCTACAATGTATTTCCTAAGTAAATGATCTAGTGCTATGTACCTAATAGATGTGTGCCACCACAGAAGAAATATTAGCTTCCCGGTAGAGCAGCGCTGTTGGGTGATTCTTCTCTTTGCCCATTCAGGTTAATGAATTGAGAGTACTGGGAAATTGTGCTGGAAGTCAGGTGTGACAGAGAAATGAAGGCTAGAAAACGGATGAGTTTAATGACTGAAATTCAGCAGCAGAAAAAGGACAGTCTTTGCTTTCCTTTCCATTGACAGCGTATTACTTGCTCATACCCAAAAGCACATGTCATATGTGTGCCATGTACAGTAAGTGTCTAATTATGACCTGCAGCGCAAGTATTGGATGACAAATGTAATCTGTTGCTGTTTAATATGGATGAAGGTGTCATTTCTTACAAATTTATATCATATTCAACAAATTTAAATGAATCTTCATCCAAAAAAAGTCTAAAAAATGTAAATGTATATGCATAGGTTAATGGATATGGAAATGTATATGAGTATGGAAATGGATATGTACATCTGTGTGAATATGTATGTTTATGAATATGTAAATGGATAAGAATATGTATATGAATATCTATGTTTATGACTATTTATATGTACATGTGCGTTTTTGAATATGTCTATGAATCTATTTGGATATGGATATGTAATTATACTTTTCTTCCCAATAGCTGAAGGTAAGAGATTTATTGAATTCTTTTGGTGATTCGTTCAGCTAATGAATCCACAAAACCAAGTTTGATTTCATTTTAAAGGTCTTAAATTTATATTTCACTTACTGCCACATAATCCACACTTTACTTTGAGTTAAAATACATCAGTGTTGTTTGCTTTGTCACATATAAAATACAAATATATCAAATTAATTGTTCACTAATGTTGCACCCAATTGCACTTTTGGTCAAATTATTTTGAAATGTTGTGTGTTCTTGCTTTCTGGTTTCTAATTAGACCCCCCAATGCCTGCCTCAGGGACTTGCTTGCTATTTTTGCTGCTTAGTTCATAGCTCTTACCCTGTGGTTTCACTAAACTCCACTTCAGAAAGAGATGGCGGCATGGGGGTGTGGGGTTAGGCTCTAGGCAGAAAAGTGCACTACCACATCTCATGCTGTGCTTTAGAACTCTTGAACGGCTCAAGCTCTCGCCATAATCACCGATTCTTTTTCACATTATAACTAGTGAGTTTCACAAAGGCTTCCTGGTATTAAGTTTTCCTTAAAATCATGTAATATTGACCAAACATTACTTAATTTTTTTGACTGCGACCTGTCCACCTCTCGCCCAATGTGTGCTGGAGATATGCACCATGGGAATAAGCGGGTTGGAAAATGAATGAATGGATGAATATCGCTTAAATATCACATATTATGTTAAATGATTTTCTTCAGTTGCTTTCATTTAGCAATCTTTCTAATAGCAATAATATCGGCCTTGAACAAATTATAACATACCTTAAGGCCAATGCACACTAATCTGAATTTTCAGTTCAAGGTTTTCTGAGAAAAAAGCCCATTAATCGAAAACCATGGGCGCTAACAGGATCTCACACATTGGACCGAATGAGTGGTGCCAATTAAAAAAAGTGTTGGAGTGCCATATTGGATCCATTTTTGGCAAGGAAAACAACCAGTGAACGCTGGCTTTTTTGATGACGTGAGTAGGATGTAAAAAAAACACTCGACGGAGCTCATCCCGCATTGTCATAGTGACTTCCCACAAGAAAATGTGAATAAATATCGTGCCGCAAATCCTCTCTCAAACACCTCCCTGTGATCAGCCACCAACAAAATAATTTACTCGACAGTGTATCTGTTGAACCGCAAATGCCACCTTCAGGTAGGGAGCATCATTGCATCAATATTTCCTCGACCCAGACAAAGAGAACCCTGTTGAGAAGTCACCCAAAGATTGGTGCAAATCTCAGTTGGGCGTCTCAATCGCATTGGATTGTCTCAGAGGTCAGTGGTTGATTCACATGAATGTCAATTTATGACGTTTGTAAAAAATCCCATAGTTGTTTTCCTCTTTTTTCCAGGTTTCTGTTTTTAAAATCACGACTGCATGAAATAGGGCAGACAGTGGTACCCCGAGATACGAATGCTTTGAGTTACGAAATGTTCAAGATACGAAAGGTCTCACGGGAAATTTTTTGCTTCGAGATACGAAGAAAAATTGGAGATACGAAGAATAACAAACATTTCTGTTCTATTTTCCACTTGTTTGTCTCACGTCGCGCTGCGCTTCCGGGTCCTGGCGCTCCTTTCTCCCTTTGAAGAAAGTATGCTTTAAGGGGCTGATGCGCTTTAAAACACTTTAAATCGAGCAAAACATTACTAACAATGTACTACAACAAATGTAAGGTGTTGTAAAAAAATAACGTTTATAACGTGGAAAGTGCTGTTCTGTAGCGAAACTTGAGAAACTCTGCGTCCTCAGAAGCTCTCTCTCCATCCCTTCTCACACGCTCGATATTCTCTCCGCTTGTGCTTGAAACCGTGTTTGTGTCAGTAATTCGTGAAATATCTTGAGAAAGTTAACTTTGATCAGTGGTGCCGTAATGTCTTCCGCCACCTGTTCCTCCTCCTCCGACACATTGCGTCACTCTCAAGGTAAGGTTTCACATTTGTGTACATATTACATATTTTGGTTGTGTTTTATTATCATTTACTACATTACCAATGTGTAGATTTAAGGATTGAAGAAATTTTCTCTGGTTTTCTATTTATTTTTATCAACTTATACTGTTGTTTCTGAGAACCGTCGCACGGATTAGGTGTTTTACATATAAAACTTGCTTCATTTGTTCGACATCCGAACGTCACCCTGGAAAACATATTAATATATCAGGGTACCACGGTACTGTTTGTGATTGAGCAGCATGGTTGAATGGTTGGAATTTTTCATTGGTGGTGGTGATTCAGATCAGGTTCAAGGAACCAAAGATCCATGCCATTCTCAGGACTCACACACTTGGTCACTGGAGGATGACCACACATGTAAGGAGTGTGCCAAAAACCAATGGGTTTGCTTTTTTTCTTCAACTCTACTCCTTTCACTTGCATCATCTTTAAATGATGTTTGGCTTGATATTTTACACTTGTGGTCATTAAGTTGGAAAACCTTTTCACACTGGCCTCAACACTTCAGAGTGAATCAAAAGGGTTTGACTGTAGCATTGTTGATTTTTTTTTCTTTGTTGCGAAAGACGAAACGTGAGTTTAAAATGTCGATGACAAGCATGGATATCGCAAGCATTGAAATCTGCATGCTATGCAGATTCAGTTTTTTTCTTGTGCAGAATTGCCAATTGTAAGCCCAGGTACTGTGACAAATGATAACAAATGGCTAGCATAAGCCGTTAGCGCTGCAGTATGTGGTGTTGGGTTGATGCTTGCCTAGCGTGGGCACGATGTTCTCCTCACCTTTACTGAGTGAGACACATGGGTATCTGCTCAAGCACACTTGAAATAACCACTTTAATTTGAAAGCTGTTCAATGTACCTTGCTGTGCTTAACCCTGGCAGAGTGACAAAAGCTGTTTCAGGCATCTTTGACCAAGAGCATACAAGTACATTTTGAAGCAGGTTCGTATTGGAAGAGCTGTGATTAATCCTCGAAACCCAGAGAGGTTCTATTGCTCTCCTCCTAAGCTTATTTGCTGTGTGGGTGGTATTCCGTACTAAAGCGTTTTCAAAGCACTTACTATACTTTGCTTGAGGGTGCAAAGAAAACCACTGTCTAGACTCTAGACATTGTTTGGCTTCACTCCCAGAAGTCCTTGTTTTTAAGTTGAACCTGTTCTGTGTAGGATTGCAGTGATTTGGCTTAACATCAGTGAACTAGAGAGTCCTCCAATGTTAACTACAATCTTAGTATTCTAGCGGTTAATGGAATTGTGTCAATTGAGTGCTATTCGTCTTTTTTGTCTTTTTAATCTTTTGAAACTTAAGAAGTAATGGGTTCTTAAGAAGTCAATTATTGGAACAAAAAAAAAATTAAAATTGGGTCTTTGCAACAAGTATTTGTAGAAATTGTTTTGGTTTACCAAATGTAACTGAACGTTTTTTCATAATGTGTTCAAGGTGGGAGTGTAATCTCTTAAATGTAGAAAGTACAGTACACAGAATGTATTTTTATACAGGTATTAATTAATAAATCTGACACATGTATCTTCCTTAGGTGTCGTATGACATAGTAAACAGCGCTTGATGTAGCTTTACATGAGCCAAAAAGATTGGTAGCCAGAAACCTTGTACTCTTGCATCAAGGTGAGGGTGAAAATAGAGGGGAAAGGGAAATGAGGGGAGCAATGTGGGGAGATCCGATGAGCTGATAGTGGTGGGCTTGAGTAATAGATGGCACAGACTTGTAGCTGGTTGTGCAGCAAGAGATAAAGAGAAAGTCGGCATGGTCATGCATGTCTAATGCAACCTTTTGGTTTTTATACAAAATTAACCCCTGTTATTTTTGTTATGTATGACAAACAGATTTTTGGATTTACAAATAAATGTTATTTCTATGAAAACAAGGACATTTCTTTTTTTTAATGTTCACCTTTCAAATCTTTTCTTCAAATATTCCATAAAAATTTTTTCTAACTGCATTATGTAGAATTTTTACATGATCTTTATTTTAATGAATCTCTGCAAGTTCAAAGCAACATTCAGGCTTTAGCAGTAAAAAGAAACAGCAGAATTATCCACTAAATTGGATTAAAAACAGTTGATATGACATAATCCTATTTACCTGATTATTTATTCCTTTAAATCCTATTCCTTTTAATTCCTATTTTATATTGTATTTCAGCAAACAATCCACTGAATCGTAGCAAAACACTAACATACTATAACAAATATCAGTAAAATACAATAATTAAGTTGTTCAGTAACTTTTCAGATTTTCAGAACTTTTAAAATATGACTTAATAAGATTTATTTTCCAGCCAATGCCTTTACTTTATTGGTTTTGTTCCCCATTATTTTTAGTTTACAGCGAATTTGATAAAAAAGGGTGTTAGAGTCTAGAATAAGTTTGATGTAAAATAAACTTTGCTGTCAGAATTGTAACATTTTCATTTTTTATGTGTTTTCAGATAAAGATTTGATTTAGTTTTCAATAGGGATGAACTGATACCATTTTTACAAGAACCCTTATTTTTTTCCAAGTACCGATTACGAACGACAACTTTAACTTTAACTAATGTAACAAGTATTTGTAGTAAAACCCTATCTCATACTTTGGTTTCAAAATGTTTAGGAGGTGACAATATCCCACGTTATCAACATCTGAAAGTAATTTAAAAACAATAAACAGAGAAAGCACCTTGGTTCTCGGTTATTTGTATGGCTCTAATGTTTTCTCTTGCATTTTCTCCCGGTTGTTTGCTAAAAGCTAGCGTTGCTGCTAGAGGCACATTCTCCATGCTAATTTTAGTGTTTTATTTTTAGATATTTTATTTTTTTCAGAATCAGCATCGGTGTAGTAGATATAAATACAAACCAACGTTTACGAGGTCTGAGTGCTGCTACTGCAGTTACAATATTAGGCTGATAATTAGGTAAACTTTATTGAGAGTCATTCAACGTGAAATGAACCATTTATCTCAGAGCATGTATAAATGCTTCTGATCAGCAAAAATGTTTTGTTTTTTTGCTTTTGGTTGTGTGTTTTTCATGCTGTGGTCAACAGTGCTGGTAAGCTGCATATCAGTGCTTTTATATTGGAAGCTGCATGGCTTCCCATGTCTGGCTGACTGTCCAGCTTTTAGCATATACTGTACATTCATAGTAAAAAGCACTAGAGAATATTTTGCATCCAACCCTAAATGTTTCTAGCAAAAGCTGGATAATGTTCTATGATTATAACAGCAAGTTCAACTCAGACTGTCTCTGTCTCCCTTTGCCTGTTTTACGTCACTTATTAAAGCAGTCAGTCATGCTAATGATAATGAACATGTTTCTTATGCCTATAGTGTGACCTTTGTCTGTATCCTTTCCTGACTGCTGCTTTTTCATGAGAAACTGTTTCCGTTTCTCCATTACAGAAAAAATCAGCTGTCATACTGGGTTATTAAAGAAGGCCATAAGCTAAATAGATCAATAAAGCACAATTGTCATGGCAACTAGCCGGCAGAGTGAGTCTCCCGCTGCTGATATTGCTACTCTTGGAACTGCTTTGACGCCAGAAATATCAATAAACCAAAACCCTGCTTCAACGCAGCCAGTTTTTGAACCTGTCTGGAGGTCCGAGCATTAGGACTTTCCTGAAACGCTGTGATTAGTGCTATTGAATTTAATTTACTCATGTAATAGTGAGCTGGAGTCAAGGGCTTTCTTACAGAGGGTAATAATTTATTCAGAGTTTAGGGGAATTACATGGCTCCAGTGTACTCATATTCTCATTCCGTGCCCAAAAAATTGCTGCCTCGCACCTTGACATCATGTAATCTGACGAGCACAGTTGTAATCCCCTCTTCAACTTCCATCTCCCCTAACCTTCCCCTCCCAAAACTGCTTCGCCAGCCATGCGTAACAAAGGCTGGTGAACAGAAAAGGGGAGAAGATGATAAAGAGAGAGAGAGAGACACAGAGAGACTGATGTGTCCTGGTGGGTTTTGTTACTTGTGTTTATTATCCATCATGTCATGTAGCAGAGTCTGTCAGTGTGTTGTTCCTCTGTTTCAATTTCCTGGTTTTGCAGGTATTGCAGCCATTCATTCTCACTGTCAATTGAATAGGTTTTATTTTTTCATTATAGACAGTACCTCCTGCCAAGACCCCTGTTTGCTGGCTATTATGGTTTTGAAGGATCTCTCCACAGGACTGGGGGAGTCAAGCTGTAAAGAGATCTGCAGCTTAAGCCAAACAATGGTGTAGCATCAATTGCTTGTGATAAAGTGACCAGAATGCATCATGATAAGACAGACGATCTGTCCTAAAGCTTAGTGGGGATGTTGGATTAACCCTTAGAAGTCCCTGCATGCACCGGTGACCGGTGCCAGTCTGTTTTGAATTAGGTAGGAATGATGCAACCCAGCTATGGGTTAAATTTGATGTCAAATATAATGTGTAGGTTTCAAAAAGGTTGTTAGTTTTGATATTTTTGAACAAAAATATTTAAACAATCAACTCAAACAAACAAACAAATAACTCTTAATTTACATGGTAATTCAACTTAAACTGAGAAAATGCGCAATCGTCTTTCAGTTTTGTTTTACAGACACCAAATCCTTGCCATCAGTGCCATCTAGTGGTAAAAAGAAGGGATATCCTGTGGAAGAACAATACTTGTGTGTTTTTCAAAGTTCTGGCAGAAAATAATGAACAACGGAACATAAAGTGATTGGAACAGTTTTTGTCCTTTTCTTTGCTTTTTTTTAACTTTGTCTCAACACTTTGATTTTTTTTTATGAAACAAAAACTGATTGATGAAAGTTTTTTGCTGAAAAAAAAGACAAAATGATAACTCAGAATTTTAATTTGTACAACTTCAGGATTGTTGTGGAATTATTTAGTAATGTATTGAAAAATGTGATAAAAAAAGAAGCTGGGAAAATGTGTTGAGGCATGTTGCTTATTTCTGTCTAGTCTTCCCTAGCAGCCAACCTATTTAGCTGTCTCCCAACTAGTTACAACATAAAGGCACCTTTATGCTCTTTTAATTACGCAGAAAATAATAGCTCATTGTAGAAACTTCTAACAGGGTTTCAATCTGTCAAACCACGAACAGGAGGAGAATCCCACAGGCCCTTCTTTTAAATGAGGCTCTGCGGCCCAAACGCATTAGTTACACTTCATGTCATGCTTCTTTTACAGAGGTGCTGTTTGGGAGCTGGGAGAAGAATGAAATTCAATTCACCACAGCCGACTGGTTTTGAACCTAAACTCCTTTTTGCCAAGTTAAAAGTCGAGTATCAAAAATGTAAGATGGTGTGTTAGAAAATTACAGTAGCCTCTCCAGCGTTCGTACTCATCTTTTGAAACTTACTGGGCGGGGTTAGTTTTTGATTGTGTACGAAAGCAAGGGCAGAGGGTTTTTCACATTCCTTTATGCCAATCCAGCTTTGAAACAGGCACATAACACTGCTTTTCATGATCAATCAGGAATCATTCTCATTCTCGCATTAGTAAAACACTTGTTCTGCTGTCACACTCCCCTGAATTAAATCTTCCTTTCCCCCTATGACTTTGCATGCAGTTGAATCCCCTCTTTGTAGCTGCTAAGGTTGATGGGAAGAGGTGCAAGCAAAGTGTGAGCAAATAGCAGAACAAGTGTTTTACTAATGTGAGAATGAGAATAAAAAATGTGTATATTATGCCATTTCCAAAGAATTTAAAATCAAAGTTGGACCCCTCTAAATAAGCACTGCACTTTATATAACTTTTGAAATGCAATATTTATCATCAGCAACGTCTTTGAATCAGGTCATATGTGTGACCCATTGTCTGACCTGGACACTTCTGTTTTTTTGCGCGTTTGCTCTGCATGGAAATGTGAAGATAATCTGATTGGTTAGTGAGCGGGGAAGAATATCAATGATTCATTGAGCATTCCCCAAATTTGAAAATAGGATTACAAATAATGCATAAACGACTGTCAAAACAACTTTTTTCAAAAATTTTCACATCGCTTTGACCTTATCTTTGCTTTTTGGGGGGATGTATGGATTTGCCTGAACACTTAGATTTTTGGTATAAAACATAAAATTGTGCAATTTCATGATTCTTGTGGAATTATTCTATAATGTAATGAAAAGTATTTGTAATATATAAAGCTGCCACAAATGAAGCATTGCCACATTCATTATTTCCAACCCGCTTATTCCCTTTTTGGAGTCACAGGGGTCTGCCGGTGGAACCTTCACAAGTCACCAGTCAATCGCAGAAGCATTGTCACAAAAAAGGTCATTTATTAGAGCAAACTGTAAAGTAGTAAAAAATGCTCAAAAAGACCCCAGACTTTAATGAGTTAAATGTGGTTTATAAATTATTTTTAAAAATAAAAATGTCTCTGGTTGACCCGGGTTCAATTCTTAACCCTCCCTCCCATTTCATTTCCTGACTCCTTCTACTGTCCTTTCTTGAATTTTATAAAGGCCAACAAAAATCAATCTTTTGATTTTATTGAATTATTTACGCTTTTTTTTATGTTGCAGCTGACCGATCAAAGCAAAACTCAGAAACGTTCAGAACTATAAATATTATGTGTATTCAAAAATATATATATTCTTTTTTGAATCCAGCTGGTTAGAAACAGCCCTACCTCCATCTTTGATAATAGCGCGCTCTCCTTTCACGACTGACCGAGGACCCCTGGAGCATGAATGCGTTAAAAAAAAAAAGCTCCACCTTCCTTATGGAAGGCACTGGTATTTTTTCTGACTTACTTTGTTACAAAATATTTTAATGATTGGTAATTATCTACACAATTGACGAGGTTTTATATTATTTTGTAAATTTAATTTTAGCTGCTCACTTGATCTAAATTGATCTGATGCTTACTGAAACAATCAGATTGTGGAGTGGAGGAAGATGACGTTTAGGGCGGAGCCTAAGAATCTGCCAATCTGTGCATATATCTCATATCATCATCCAAAACCTGCTAATTTTTGTATTAAACGGACCATGGCAGGAAATTTTTATACACCACAGTAATCCATGTGGTTTTATTCTACAGCCTATGCTTCACTGACATGCACATTGCAGGAGCAACTCGCTTGTTTACTAATAAAAGCTGCTTCTAAAGATGGTTCCAAAGTACTTTTTTTGTTGGCCATAGTTTTTTCGCTTGAAGTGACACTTTAAAAATTTAAACCATTTCACAGCAGATTCATGCTGAATTTTTTTTACCCCGTCACCAATCAAAGTTTTACGATCTGCGGGGAAACACCTGCTGGAGACCCCACAGTTCCAGTACAAGATATGGAGTGATCCTTTGCTGTAGCGTGTCCAAAGCTCAGGGACGCACTACCCACCAACTTTTGTCCCATCTCTGCCTTCCCAGTGTTTAAAGCTAAACTAAAAACATATTTATTTTGAACTGCTTTCAGCTCATAGACTTTTATTTGAGGTATTTTTATTTTAGATAAAGTTCTTTTTATCCTTGTATTTTTGAACCTCTGTATTGTGTGTTTGTACTACACCTTGGCCAGCCTTGGCTGTCGGAAGGTGCTATAGAAATTCCTTTTAGAAATAAATTCAAAACAAAATAAAAAACATTATTATTAACAGTCTAAAGTGTTGTAAAACAAGTAATATGGTTTGCCCTGAAGGAAAGTCATCTCCCTTACTGTCAGCCAATCAGATCAGGTATTTTCCAAGAGAAACCTGCTGTGAATCTATATATAACAAGGATTCTGCTCAGTGGCCCTTGACCTCACCAGTTCTATTTTACTGCCAGCAACACATTTTTACAGCCACTGATTGGAGGACATGGTGTATTCTCAAATTAAAAATGTAGTTCTTTATAAATCTCAGTTGCAAACTCCCCTTGTTTTCCATCAAACAACCTCTACTGTTTCAGTCTTTAAGCATTTTTATTTCACACAGTGCCAAGTGCTGTTTCAATCTACGTCAGTCTCTCTTTCTCAACGGAATGCTTTCCACATATTTTCCCCGAGGTTATGCTCAGTTTGAAAGCTTTCATTATAGCACAGAAAGATATTGGTGAAAACACATGCCGACATTTTCATCTACATTCAATCACTGCACGGAGAACCTGGGGCTGCACAGACACACTGTTTTGTAGGTCTCTCCAGTGCCATCACTCCACACAGGTGACACGTCAACCTGCTAATCAGCCACCTGCTGGATTTACAAAAGCATTTTCGCCCCCTCGCCTCGGACAGCTCTTCCCAAAGTCTGCCTCCATGTTTCACTCTGCTCTGGATCGCCCACATAGTGTCTGCGGTTTGACACACAGTCTCTAAATGTCACGGCGAAGGGTCCCTTCAGAACCTGGATGTTTTCTGTGCTCTTTTGGAGATGTAGCACATCTAAAACATGTTCTCCCCTCTGTCACTCCGTTGCGTCTTGTGCACTCTTTCCCATCACTTGCTACATCATCCTTTCTCACAATGCTCAACCTAGAGTCTGATCCCCTGCCGATGTCTCACCCTCTCTCTGAATAGATGCCAGACCCAGGCTCAAAGATTATGCAAATGTTCCTCTAGGTTGGTCACACCTGGATGCAATAGGGCATGGAAGAAGGACTGCACTCGCTGCAAAACTTTTCAATGCTCTCATTCAGAGACATCGAGGGAAGGAAATCGAAAAGGGGAAAACTTCTGGAATGTTTTCCCTTTTTCCTTCTTGAAGCTTTATTTATACCAAAGTCTCAAATGTCCTTTATTCATGTTATTTAAATCACACAGGCAACCCTTTTCTCTAATTAAAAATGTCATGCTCTGAAAACATCACAATCACTGCACAAAATAACACGAGAAAGTCGAAAAAATGCTTGCAAACAGCACACTCAACAAATGCATGCATGTCAATAAAACCCACTGCTTATCTTACCTGATGAAGCCCCCTTGGAAAAAGAAAAAAGACAAGATGTATAAAATCCTTATGACCTGATGGAGCATCCTTTTGCTCAGTCTCTCTGTCCGTCTCAGACCTTTTGAAGAACTTGCAGTCTAGACAATTACCAAATCCAAAGTGGAACAGGTAAAACTCGACAGCAATGCATTGTCTTACAGAGTGATCCAAGCCTGTCTGTGAAGAAACTTCTTCTGCTTTCCTCGCAGGTTCACTTCTGGCTGGAAAGCCTCCTCTGTGTCCCCCCGCCCCTCCTTCAGATGTCAATGAGAATAGGTGAGAGAGCAAGCATGTCTGTGTGTGTCTGGCTTTGTGTTTTGAAGCGACTATGTGCTTTTCCCTTTCTTTCTCGCTCTTTTTTATGGCCAGCTGCTCGCTCCAGGAATTATAATGGAGAGGATTTAAAGGGCCAGCATCACATTTTAAGGCTTGTGGTGAGCCTGCTGAGGAGAAGAGCTGAAAGAGGAGGATCTAAGAGATGAGAGAGGGGGATGGAAGGTTTGCCTGACTTTGCCTCTGTTAGTTATAGATTTATTTTCTGGCTGTACAGTGGAATCATTTCAACCATTCTGGTCATTACTAAGATGAGTGCGAATGGATCCCCTCAGAAACACTTAACGGACCTGAGATCTTCATGGTCATCATTTGTTTCCAATTCCATTTTTACTCAAGGTCTGTCTATCTTTATGTCAGCAGTTTAAATAGTGTAATTTATCTTCATTTTAAAATACAAAAACACCTTTCCACCATGATCTCACCCTGGTGCTGTGCATTTTCCATTAACATTTCTAAACTTGTATATTTTATGGTGGTCTAGGTTCATTCATGTCTTTTTTTTTTCAAGAATGTCAAGGAGTAAACTGGGAGGGGCAGGACCAGGAAATTATGGCAAGGTTGGGAATCACAGTAATGCTCTCTCTCTGTGCCCCAAATAATCTGGAGCACTGGACCAGTTCTTGGTTCAAAGGAAAAAAATTATACTGGAAGTGACGATTTGTATTGTCAGTCATTAGATACAAATGGAAACACTTTAACAACATAAAATATATAATAATAGAACATAAAATTATATGCTCAGAGTATTACATTTTGTCATTTTGAACTGTAAAAATCTTAAAAATTGATGTTTTATAATTTATTGAAAAGTTTTAAGACTAAATACCCCCCCTCCACCACAAAAAAGCAGAGATAAGGTCAAAAATTGTGAAAACATACACTATTCCAATTTTTTGTTGCCACATCTTAGAAGGTTATCTCTTCTTTTCAGTGCTGCCATTGCTGTCACTGAAGGTTATCCACAGTCATCAACAATATTTCTCATCAATTTCCAATAAAAATCAAAACCAAATGACTCATTATAACTTTCTCAGCTATGTAAGATTTAATTTTAGATTATACATCCTGGTTTTGATCCTTTCTAAATATCTGCAATCCCCCTGTGCTTCCATTCACTTTATAAACTGCTAGAACGAAGTGATTGACATTCGTGCTTATTGGCATTGATATTTCATATACTCTTTCTGGTAATACATCATGACATGACATGACATTACATATAACATATAACATATTACAACATATAAAATAACATATAACAACATGTAGCATAACATACAACATAACATATGACATAACATAACATAAAACATTACATGTAACAATACATGTAACATAACATTACGTATAACATAACATATGACATAGCATAAAACATTACATGTAACATTACATATAACAATACATGTAACATAACATAACAACATATAACATAACATTACATATAACATAACATATGACATAGCATATAACATAACATATAACATAACATTACATAAGACATAACATAAAACATTACATGTAACATTACATATAACAATACATGTAACATAACATAACAACATATAACATAACATTTAACATAACATTACATATAACATAACATTTAACATTACACATAACATAACATAACAACAGATAACACAACATAAAACAACATATAGCACAACATTTAACAACATATAAGATATAACACAACCCATAACACAACATAACATATAACATAGCATATAACGTGGTAAAATTTAATAACTCCAAACCTAGAAATTTCATGTTCCAAATATTATTATTGTTGACAACAATAAAAATAAAATACATTAAGAACACCAGATTTCAATATGAGTTATGTAGGGCTCACCTTCCTCTAGACCACAGGAGCCGGCCATTGATTGTAATTTTAATTAATACAGCAGAAGGGTTGACATCATGGTCAAAAGGTTGACTATAACAGCAATGACGGGAACACAAAAGCTAAGGATTTAATGGAATGCACTCATGTAAAATGATAAACCAATGTCATCAAATTACATTAGTTGTTCCAAACCAGAAAAAACAGCCTGCAAGAGAATTCAGCAGGGCATTGAAAGAAACCACAGTAGTTTGAAAGAGCCATGTTTTTTTTGGCTTTACAAACACATGAATAAAAGGTTCCACATGGGAAACTCATTTCCAGATGAAAAATTTCTTGTGGGTCCGGTGACCATCAAATTACCTCAGTGGGAATCATTCGTCTTTTCTGCTGATCACACGGCTAATTCCAGCATCTCTTGGGGAGAAAAAGGACCCACTCTTTTCAATCTTTACAGGGGAAACACTTTAGATTAAACTCTCACCTCTACAATTATCTGTGGGCTCCTGGTGTTCAATGCTCGGCTGATGGAAGATGCATTAAAAGAGAAACGCTTGAAAACACAAGCTGGCGCTATTAATGGTATTGCCAGAAAAATATTTTTTCTCGTATCCAGAGAAATATGTTTCTGAATATTTATACCTTAAAGAATTGTCTGCTTTCCCAACTCTCTTTAAAGGCATCTTTTCACCAAATATGGGCTGGAGTGGTAAGAGCTTGACCCTAAGTGGGATTCATAAGCTGTGCAGTAGGATGCATTCAGCTGATATTGGTTGGAAGCCAATGATTTATGTTTAAAGGGGCGCAATAGTGACTTTGGTGAGAAAAATTGTTTTGTTTGTAAGTTTAGGGGTTATTGGTGCCAGGAGTGCTATACCTTTCTGCTGAGCTGACGCTTGGGAATCCCTTGTGTATGGTGTTCTTATGTCTGTTGGCCGATGAAAGCCAGGAATGCTGACATATGGGGTTTGATATCCATCCGTCACCCTGCTTGGACCAAACGCCACCAGGGGCATAGAGGTGGAAACCAAATATAGTTGAATATCAATTGCTGTGACATGTCTGTCCTATTGGCTTGGCGATAAATCAAGCTGGTATTTCACCTGTTTGTCTTTCTTTGCTGTCTTACACACTGTTGTTTTTTTATTCATTGACATTGTACATTTTTCCAGGGCTCATAATAACATGTCTTTTGTATAGATCAATCAATTTACTCTTAGTATCTAAAATCATTGATCTTTCAAAAATGGCTTTAAGACAGAGAGATTGGTGTGTTGGTGTCAAAAGATACCAGCTTACCAATGAAACTATACATAGACTGGAATGGATGTGGTAAGAAGTCCAAGAAAACTCGATCTAAGAAATGTATTTTCAATTAGGTGACATTTTATTAACATTATTCGGGGGGACATAACACATCTGACTGAATGACTGTGGTGCCAACTATAAAGAGTTTCACACTGCCTTATCTGATCTCTTTTTCACAAGGAACATGACCAATGAAACCTGGCTCTTTTGATTACATGACTAGGACGTATCCCACATTTTCATAGCGACTTCGTACAAGAAACAGGAGTTTCACAAATCCTCTCTTTTCTCAACATGTGGTGTGTAGACGTCTTAATTGTTCAGGTAGAGCAAAGTCTGGTTATATTTGTTTTGACTGCTTCTAACCTCCATCATATTCCAAAGATCAATAGCGAGTTGGGTGTTCTTTTGAATCAGTTGAATATAGAGTTAAATATACAACTCAAAGTAGACATTAAAGAGCATCTAAAGTTGAACAACCAATATTTAGGCTACTAGTCAAGTTCCCGGGGAGATTTTCAGAATCAGTATCCCTCCCATCGCTTGCATTCTATTAAAAGGCTTCTTCTCAGCCTATTTAAGCAGAATCCACAACTACTCTTTATTGGAATTTTCTATCTAGACACATCTAAATCACACATTCTCAATTATCGGTGATGACCCTTTCCTTATCCACAACGACACTCTAAAGAACCAGCAACATACTTCCTTCATTTAAAAAATAGGTGTTATGTTTGGTAGGTGGCAATCATACATTCAAGGGCACGAGATGATTTTGCTAGGGTCTCCATTTCAAACGTGTCACTTTTAGTGGTTTTATGTGAGTTTAAATGTCAGACTTTGTTCTCATGCTTCCTCTTAATATGAGGCTAACAAAAGTAAGTTTCTTTGGGATTGAAAAATTCATTTTTAGTGATTTTAGTTTTGAATGTCACAAGGTTTTGTGAGGCTGTGCATGAATCTCTAAACACAGTTAAAAGTGTTTCAAGCCCTTAAATCCACTCTGTTGCTTTAATCTGCTCTCACATATGCATTTGTATTTTAACTACACTTTCTTTTTCTGTTGTGATAAGCAAAACCTTAGCTATATAAAAGTCAGTGATGTGGACCTTTTTTTTCTGTTAAATCTGTTACATTTGTTATATCTATTATTATGTTGGCTCGCTTCACACAAAAAATATATATAAATGCATCTCCACCTGGACTGTTCGAGCTTCAGCCACCAAACTTTGCCAATACATCTAAACTGGCATGACTTAGATTGCTATGTCTTTTCAGAGGAGTACCAATAAAAGAATTAAAAAAAAATTTCTGAAAAATGGTCATTTTTCCATTGACTTACCGGTAATTTTGAGTCAAATTTTGTAAAATTCAAACTGAGAATCTCGCACTTACTTCAAACCGACGGGTTGTCAGTCTCTGCAATAACATACCAATAACACTGTGCAAAAGTATTTGAACCTCTAGAGGCTCTAGAAGGGGTTAAATATCCACCATTGACTTATAATGGCTGTTGAAAGTAAATGGGAAAATGCAATGAAAATATTTTACAATAGATTTGACTATATTATGACATCAATGAGGGCTTCCTAGCAACCACAGTGTTTACCCTAGTAATCAATTTTTTAGATAACTTATAGTGACAAATGCAACATTATATTATGTCACTGACCCCTCTATAGCAACCAAGATGTGCACCATAGCAACTAATTTGGAATATCTCAATCTTCTTCTTCTTCTTTTCCTTTCGGCTGTTCCCAGTTTAGGGGTCGCCACAGCGAATCATCCTTTTCCACCTAACTCTGTCCTCAGTATCCTCTACTCTTGCACCAACTACCTTCATGTCCTCTTTCAGCACATCCATATATCTTGTCTTTGGTCTTCCTCTTGACCTCTTGCCTGGCATCTCCATCTCCAACATCCTTCTACCAATATACCCACTATCCCTCTTCTGCACATGTCCAAACCATCTCAACCTGGCCTCTCTGACTTTGTCTCCAAAACAACCAACCTGAGCTGTCCCTCTGATGTGCTCGTTCCTAATCTTGTCCATCCTCGTCACTCCTAAACTGAACCTCAACATCCTCATCTCTGCTACTTCCATCTCTGCCTCTTGTCTCTTCTTCACTGCTACAGTCTCCAACCCATACATCATCGCTGGTCTCACTGCTGTTCTGTACACCTTTCCTTTGACTCTTGCTGACACTCTTCTGTCACACAACACCCCTGACACTTTTCTCCACCCACTCCAACCTGCCTGCACTCGTCTCTTCACCTCTTTTCCACACTCCCCGTCACACTGGACTGTTGACCCCAAATACCTAAACTCCTGCACCTTCTTGACCTCAGCCCCCTGTAACCTCACTGTTCTATTTCCCTCCCTCTCGTTCAAACACATGTATTCTGTCTTGCTGCGACTGACTTTCATTCCTCTTCTTTCTAGAGCTGACCTCCAACTTTCCAGGTTTTCCTCCACCTGCTCTCTGCTCTCACTACAAATCACAATGTCATCTGCAAACATCATTGTCCACGGAGATTCCTGTCTGACCTCATCTGTCAACCTGTCCATCACCATAGCAAATAAGAAGGGACTCAAAGCTGATCCATGATGTAGCCCCACCTCCACTTTGAACTCCTTTGTCTGACCTACAGCACATCTCACTGCTGTCTTACTTCTCTCATACATATCCTGAACAATTCTGACGTACTTCTCTGCCACTCCTGACCTCCTCATACAGGACCATAGCTCCTCTCTCGGCACCCTGTCATACGCTTTTTCTAAATCCACAAAGACGCAGTGCAGCTCCTTCTGACCATCTCTGTACTTCTCCATTAACAATCTCAGAGCAAAAATTGCATCAGTAGTGCTCTTCCTGGGCATGAAGCCATACTGCTGCTCACAAATATCCACTTCTGTTTACCATGCTGTTTACCATCGCAAACGATTTGGCATATCTCTATCTCAACTTTGTTTTTTTTTTGGTTTTTTTTTAAAGATTATTTTAAATATTGTTTTTGTCAATTAACAGAGAGTACAGTAGAGAGAGACAGGAAGCAAGGCGGAGAGCGAATGGGGTGGGATGGAAAAGATGACAGGCTCAAGACTCTAACCTGTGTCACCCTGCACATATATGTCCTACGCACTGTCCACTATACCAAGAGTAGGACTAAACTTTGGAAAATTATTGAAAAATGGAGGTTGGTTTATGTTCCTCATTGTGATATTGCCTTTTAAATGGCACTTACGAGCCAACATCAAAGTTTGTGTGCAATCATTAGTCATCTAGGTATTATATCTATTTGTAGATCAACTTCCACAGACAATTTTGAAATAATCCACTCAAATTTCAGAAAATTTAAAATATTTAACATTTTTAAAAATATTTAAAAAATATTTATGGCAGACATGGCCATATATAGACACTACCGCTGCCACAGTTTCACTTTTGACTGAAGCAACTGACCTGGGATTAGTTTTTGCAGTACCACTGCTTGCATATCTGTATTTCAAAGAGATGCTCGTTGCAAACCCAATGCTAGTCAGTGTTTGTAGCTATTGTTCATTTTTCTATGGACAAAAGCAATATAGGAAGAATGTACTTTGTTCTCTGAAGGCATTGTTCTACAATGACATAAATTGATTAAACTCACTTTATATGAGCATTTAGCACATAGGGTAGATTTTTAAAAGCACAAATTAAACACAGAAACCCTTGCCATTATGAAACATCTGCAATCGTCGACTTTGAAGAACAATGTAATTCATTTGACTATCACATCTTCCTTTGACTGACAGAATTTGGTTCGCAAATATGTGTCTGAACATTTTTTTTTTATTTTTGTTTTTAAAGATAGTTTATTCGTCAGTCTGCCTAGAGGCGTGCATCATCAATGGTGGGTAGAGCATGAGGGCTGGGATTCACTGAACTAGGTATTTTTTAATGAAGAATAAATAATTCACCACACCTTTGTCTTTTTTAAATTATATTTTCAGTTTTTGAGGTGACAATTAAACCCTGAAACTGTTCAGTTGCTTTATATTCTGCCTTTTGGAGTCCTTTGAATGTAAACTATGATGATGTTAATAACAATAAACAATAAAAATAATGCTGCAGCTTTAATATGCAGTACGTGGCAAATGTCAAGTTTAATTCTTCACTTTGTGTACTCTCAGTATGTTATTCTGCTTGGTTATTGATTGCATTTATTTTGCTGTTGTAGCATGATATGGGTATTTATAAGTGAGGACAGCATGGGGGTATATTTGTCCGGTGTAGTCAGTACATTTCTGCTAAATTGCACAAAAACAAATAGGAAATCCCTCCAGCTCCCTTCAATTTGAACAGTGGGGATTCTTTGGCTATCTCTTCTATCTCAATAAATGCAGATGTAGGGTAGAGCATCCCGGAGCATTTAATTTGTCACATTTATCAGGTCTTTGTCATGCTTTCACACCTCAGTATTTAAAATAATGCTTCAAGGCTGCATACATATTGTGTCATGAGCTGTACATGCCCTGTCCTTGGTTCACACGTTATTACATTGCTATCTTCAAGATTCAAGCAGGTTGATAATGTTTGTAGATAGACATGTCTGCCATTGCCAGTGATAAAACAGTTTTTTTCAAAATGGAAGTGACTGTATCGGGTGAAGCTGCTGTAAAAAATGTAACTGTCTGAATCTGATTCGGTGGCATAATTGGTGCTACTGTATGCTCTTTTATGGCAATATAAGCACTGTGGTAATGCAATTGATATATATATATATATATATATAAATTGGAATAGGGAAGAAAAATACAGCAGTTTAATGTCCCCTGCTTTTTGTGACCTTTCTGCTACTGAACATTTTGTCTCTTTCCTGAATGCTGGTCGCTGATGGAGCCTTACAGCTGTGGTGTAGGCATATATGAAGCAGAGAGCTTTGCCATTAACATTAATAGCCGAAAAGGGTCAACATTACATGGAAAGGTCACAATTTAATGAGGAAATGAGCTTCTACAGCGTCAGAGTGGCAAAAGTCAACAAGAGACCATGGCGCTCACTTAAACGAAGTTTAGGGGAAATTCACAGAGTTCAAAAGATGCTTCATATATGTTCATATATATTACATAAACAACAAGGGAATCTGAGTCACCTTTTAAAGGTAATAAAATAATTTAATTTTATTTAATGCATACTTTTTAAGTTCTTAAAAGTAGAGTTTACAATACATTCAAAGTTAACTAGAATAGCAGTGCTGTGTACGAAGCCATTTAATCTCACTGCTGAAAAGCTAACATTGTGATACCGTTGAGTAGAGCAGGGAAGAAGTGTTAAGTTAGTCTCTCTCACCCATTTTTTCATTGGATGCTATAGAAAGTAGCTCAGTGGCTTGGTAAATTTTTGTCCAAAAGCAATGCATGTTTACTGTTCTCTCTGGAAACCAAAAAAAATCTGTAATTTAGGATGCGTTATGCCACCGATAGAAACTGTTATGGCATGTCATTGACCACTTTGAGGCCTTGATATTAAACAAAATAATATTTTTGTGTTTGGATAAATGAATCATAACTGAAGAATGTCGTTGAAGGAGATTTTCAAGCAGTTTTTTCCCAGTGTCATTAGAGACTTTTAGCAATTTCAATCAAGTGTTTCTGATTGCAGAATGCAGTAAAAGGGGCAATCAGTCCATGCCCAGTCCGAGCCTACCCCTCAGAGTAAAATGCATGATGCTTATAAACTCAACTAATAAATAATCTGGAGTTTGTCTACATCCACAACTGTTTTATTCATTAACTTCAAGCTCTGAAATGTAACATTAATACTGATCCATATATATCTCTGTTACCTGGTCAAGTTTCAAGTAGGCTCCCTTTTAAAGAAACGGTTTGACATATTGAGGTTCTGTTGCATTTGTGCGGTCAACAATTTCATCAAAATAAGCTGCAATTTGTAACAATTGTTAATTTACAATTAGTTTCCTCTGTTTTAAAATCCAGAATCCACAACTGCATCTCGATGGTTTGTCATTACATGGTTTAACATGAAGAGTTTCAATGAGAGAAACATTTTCTTTAGAGGACATATCAGCTTGTTACAAACAATATGGCTCACAGATTGTAAACAATTCCCTATTCAGTCCTCTTGCGGCTCCTTTTAAGAAACTTGGACACACTTCTTCACCTGATAATGCTACAAATAGTGCAATTTAGAGGGCCATTTCTGACCCGGTCACCTTATATATTTATATGCTATTCACTTTTCCAATGCTCAGCTTTGTGTGAAACTTAATTGAATAAAGATATAGAGAAATTACTGTGGTTTACTGTTTGTACTACTTTCCTTTCACCATACGCTTGGTTTCTGGAAGCATACTGGGAAATAAACTTTAAAGCTCTAGCTGTTTTGAAAATTGAGCAGTTGTTACAAAGAATCAAATGACTTTGTTCTCAGCATTTAATAATAGAATAACAATAGAGGCTGAGTATAAATCAACCCACACTGCCCTCTTTAAAAGTCTATTTGTTTTTCTGGTCTTTATTTCCTTTTTTGGCTCCTACACAGTAAAATCCTAAGAGTTAAATTAACTCTACTCAGAGTGTATTTGGTCCCACTCTATTTAGAGTTAAACCAACTCTGAAGGAGAGTTATTTAAATAAGTCTATTTGAACTAAACAGTCTATTTTTGTCTGTTTTTACTCTTTCTGGAGTGGACTTGGTCCCTCTCTGAATAGTTAATATTTAGTTTGCATTTTCCTTGCAGATTTGGAAAAACATGAAAATAGATTATTAAATTACTCTTTCTCAGAGTCGGTTTAACTCTATATAGAGTGGGACCAAATATACTCTGAGTAGAGTTAATTTAACTCTTAGGATTTTACTGTGTACTCAGCACAACTGTATAATCCCCGGCTAACACAACTGAAGGGTTGAGATGGCTATTCAAAAGTATCAATCAGATTCAAACCAAGGTGTGTTATTTGGGTTATTTTAAATGTAATTGTATGTGTTTCAAGACGAAGAAGGAGCACAGAGAGTAGGAAACCAGGGGATCTGCTGATGGAAGAGGGGAAATATTGCTTCAATTGTGGAGTGAGCTGGTTATAATGTAGTTGAGGTGTATTTTTACTGGTGATGGATTCTGACACAAGAATTCAGAATAAGAACTCTGGGGTCCGTGAAAAGATTTTTATTTTTATTTGTCATACCACACAAACAAATTGCTTTCATTAAAACTAATAGATTTGTTTGAATCTATTCAAGAACTTTGTTCAAAGATTAGCTGAGGGAGATTTCATTTAAAAAAGTAAAGACCAACTTAATGGATTCAATTGCTTTGATTGAATTTACTTACTAAGTTTGACTCAATTAACTTACTAAATAACTTTCCAAGTTTCTTAGACTGCGAAACACAAATAGGTTAATTTTAAATGTCAACCCAACTATGTTTAAGAAACTCAGAATCGAAGACCAGGAGATTTTGGGGTAACAATTAACTTAAACACTGGAAAACTTTAGGGGCTGCCCAAAAAAACAGTGGTCAGTTCAAAGCATGATCAGATAACAGAAGATTGTAAATCAAATAGCACCTACCTAAATTCACCAGCCCCCAACAAGGACAACATACATAGGCTAGCATTATGTAAAAAGAGTTTGTCTATCTTAATAAGCAATTCTTTGTAAATCACAATCATTAAGTGAAGAATCTTAAATACCAAATACAAAGTTAAACACATAACTTTTGGCTGTTGTTAAATAGTTATGTAGGAAAAGCATAGCTTACAATGGATGTTACATTTATAATCCTACATATGTATAGTGTTCCAAACAAGTAAACAATCTTTTCTTTGAGTTTTTCTTTCATTCCCTTTTAACAATTGTTCGTTTTATTGTATAAATCAGCTCCACATGATCAGAATATGTAACACTGACATATTTTATATCAAATGATCAATACAATCATGCAGTGTCACACATTCTAATCAGTTATTGATTGGCTGAGGGAGATTTCATTTAAAAAAGTAAAGACCAACTTAATGGATTCAATTGCTTTGATTGAAATTACTTACTAAATTTGACTCAATTAACTTACTAAATAACTTTCCAAGTTTCTTAGAGTGCGAAATCCTCACAAGTTGCTCAAATGGTAAAAAAAAAATACAATTGTGTGTGTACAAAAAACAAGTTATAAAAATCATGAAAAGCTTGTGAGCCCTTTCACCAAATAAATACCATTTGATAGTTGCTTTTTACATTTTTCTTTTGTGCTTGATTTAAAAATAAATTCTCATAGCAAACATGCGTATTTCAAATGGCTTTTGGTCCATCTTAGAAAACTTATTTAACTTAAATATTTACATTTTAGATCTACATCTGCTGGCTCCTTCATACCGTATAACTAGCAACACACAATAATTCATAAAAAATATAGAATATTTTCCCACATCAAAGCAGCTTTTCTCACAGTTTTAAGCACACATCAATGTTTCACGAGTACTTTACTGCATTCAACATTACAGCAGTTATGCTTGGGTTATAATAACATGTGCTATATTTAATTCATCTCTGAGCTGTTTTTATACTTTCCCAGAAGCTTTGGTTTGTTTGTGTTTCCTCACATGTGTGGCACAACCTTGAAAAATGAAGCAGAATCGATCTTCAAAGACATAAATATTTAATTAACCAGATATATATGTTTTAAAACCATCTTTAGATTTGAAAAAATGAATAGGACCGAGAATAGCATCATGCCTTGTTTTTTTACTGTTCAGGATCTACTCAATCATCTTGATTTGTTTGCGTTAGTGTCTATTAAGGAAAAGAGCCGTCATGTTGTGATGTCTGTCAAAGACTGATGCCATCTTTTGCCATGTAAAGCATTTTGCATGTCCCCTATTACTTGATGTATGAAATAGAGCTGTGAAATGAGTTCCCCAGAAGGTACTGACTGCCTAAGTGCCTGCAAAGGTCTGACAAAGCAGCTGTTAGATTTTAAGTCCAGCTGAAAATATATGTATTTTAGTCTGTGTTAAATTATGCATATTTTCCTGCCTCTAATTGGAGGGTTTACACTTTGTAAATGAAACAAAATGCACAGTAACAAACTATAAAGTAGATCAAGTGTGAAATGAATGCATAATGCGGCCTGTTTAACATTGTGTTTATGGATTTTTGTGTGGTCCTGAGCAATGAGGGGATTAGACTTCATTTGTTCTTTTCTGATTGTTATCGATGAAGGGAAGTAAAAGTGGTGCACGATTGTAGAACAGAGGTTTCTGAAGAGAAGCCTATGAAGCAAATGAGGGAATTACTTGTGATTTCATATTCATTCATAGATTTCCCCTGGCTGACAAATTTGTCGTGTGGGAGAAGCCCATAGCTGTGATGAAATTAGATAATCAAGCTCTGATGGAGGTGTTTCTCGTAATGACTTCTTTCCTCGAGAAGACAGATTTTGAATCATTCTTGTTTTATTTTTTCAGTCGGTGGGATCATTTGGAGAAAGTAGTCATATTTTAAAAAGAATTAAAGAGGACTGTGGGCGTATGCACGTGAATGAGGTATACCTCTAAATGAATTATCAGAGAAATTTTACATTTTTTGGGATTAATTGGAAACAAAATAGTGCTTTCACTGCAAGTCTCAATTTTTGCACACATCACACAACATTCTAAATGATCACCGGTGGTTTGACTGAATGCATCATGAACGCACCATGCAAAGAGAGCTAAAAAGACACATATTCTGAGTTATTACAGTTAGAAGCACGGTAGAGCAGTATATTTGGCATAAGTTCAGACATTTATAAAGTGTCTGAGAGAGATCAAATATATTCAAAAACATTCCAAACACAGAATTCTTTACAGGTGCCAAATTATGCTATATTAAAGCATTTATATTAAATATTTGAGCTCTCTATACCAGCACTGCACCTTCAACAACTCTCTAAATGTTTAATGAATTGTAAAGAACGTCTTTCAAAAACTAGACATGCTTTCGCCCCGCCCCCTGCTGACCAACCCTTACCTGTCAGTCAAAATAACACAAAGTGGCACTGTGTTAATGCATATTACATTATAATCGACACTTCTGGGTCAGGCAGCTCTCATATTAGCCCAATGGCAGTAGGCAGTGTCATGTCGTCCATATTTTTTTTACAGACTTTCCCACCTGTAAACACATGTGTGTTCACATCCATAAACAAGTAGTTCACCAGGGGCTTTGAAATATTAATACTTACAGGAGATATTCAAAGGAGGAACTGAAAAAATAAGGACCGCGTACTGTTTGGTTTCATATAAAACAAAGTATTCTGGCATCCCTAATGGAAGGAAATTCATTTATCCATTCATTTTTCAGCCCGCTTATTCCCTTTTTGGGGTCATGGGTGTCTGCCGGTGCCTATCTCCAGTGCACATTCGGCAAGAGGTGGAGGTACACCCTGGACAGGTCGCCAGTCCATCGCAGGGCAACATTCAATCACACATTCACACCTATTGGGAATTTAGATTATTCAATTAACCTAACCGCATGTTTTTGGGATTGTGGGAGAAACCGGAGTACCCGGAGGAAACCCACACAAGCAATGGGAGAACATGCAAACTCCTTCTTGGAAGGTCACCGGCGAGCCTCAAACCGGCAACCTTCTAACTGGAACACCATAGTGCTGCCCACTGCACCTTAAATTGTGTTTACATTGTTGTTTTTATGGGATTGTCTCTAAAATATTCACATTTCATGCAGATTTCCAGTCCTGTAGTATACAAGCAGATGATCTAAAATAATATTGTATTCTAATAGAAGAGATGTATTTATGTACAGATGGTTCATCTGTGCACCATTGGACTCTTTAGGGCACACTAAACTGGTGCTAATATCTCCTACAAAATTTATTTGAAACCCTAATATGAAAAAAATAGCATTTGAAACTTAGGTGTTCAAGAAATATCTTGCAGAAGTTTGACAGCTAGCGGATCGTCACACACTAATATAGGTTAATTGTTTCCCACCTTAGCGGGATAATTCATTAAAATCCAACACAAGCCGTCTGCTACTCCCAAGAGTGTCTGGATCTGTAGGGTAGAGTTTCAGCAGCGGAGATTTTCCTGCCACCCACCTCCACACACATGGACCCGAGTGGAAGGATGCTAATGTATTTGTCTGTTGGATGACTGGAGACAGAAATATCAAAGTGTGCTGCTAATTACAGTGTTCCCTTTATACACCATTGAGTCAAGTGGAAATAATTCAACATCAGATCCGGTTTTGTTTTGTTAAAAGATCCCCTGACACCCTGAACGAGGAGGAAGGCAAAGGGTGAAGTGAATGATGCATACAGAGAAACTTTGTATTAACCTCTGTGCCTCTTGCTTATTTTGTAGAAAATTAATTCAACACCCTTATGAAAGTTGGACTTTATTTAGACAAATATATATGATATGTTATATAAAACTTTTTTTTTTTCCCAGATCAAAAACTTGGTATCTGCAATGTTTAAAGGCAGTAGTTACGATTCTCTCTGAGGTGAGCACACCTTCTAAGGTGAAGCAAGGAAGGTGCCTCATGGTTTCTGGAAGAGCCTGTGACAGCTATGAAAGCGAAGTGTGGGAAAGTGTGAAAATGTGTGCTCGCAGATGTTTTCTACCTTTCCAGGACGTCCCAGTGGTTATTGCAACATGCTGAAAGTGAGATGAAAGAAGAAACTTTGAAAAGCTTGAAAAAGAACACTGGATCACATTGTTCTTTGAGGCATCATTGTAAGAGCCGCATCCGTTGAAACAAAGGAAGGAAACAACACATAGAGGACATTTTGTGAATTTTAGGTTGGTAAAAGAAATACGTCAGACAATTTCTGATGAAAAAGGTCACACTGTTATGGAAATTATACCAGATCTCATAATAATTGACATATATCCATCTTTCATTTATTATATTCAGGTGTTTGATCCCTGGCAGGGTTGGAGGTCTGAGACCTTTATCAGGAAGAGGCTGGAAGTCTTCTCGATGGAAAAATGAATAAACTGAGGTAGGTTTTTGTAGGAGCCCCTACAGTTCCGTTTGTGAATGTCAGGATAGCCAGAGGAAAGAACTTAAGCGCAAGAGACGAGATGGATTAACTAAACGCAAAAACCATGAGACATAGAACTGATGAGAAAATATGATGAGAATGGATACGAAAATACTGATGAGAAAGGATATGAGAGAAACAATGAATGGCGTGAATTGACCAAATACCTAATAGAGTGATCTTTTTGGAACTTTTTGTTGGAATTCTACCTGCTTTTCTTGAATTGTTTTGGTAATATGGGTTCTTTTTGAAGAAGGATCCTAAAGGATTCCCTAGACCTTTTTATATGTGAATGTTGGGAAATTAAGCCTGGTTTTGTTTTTGCCACAAGCATCTAAAAATTTTCCACAAATGATCCTTTTACCTTTTAACTGACATCTTCTTATTTCTTTGTCTAAATCTCTCTTTTGTGCTTTGGGACCATAACAAAAGTATAATGTCTATCCCAGGAAAATTCCTTGGAGAGTCCAGAAACCAAGTGGGGAAGATTTTAACCAAGGTGTGGTTAAACATGCTGGTGATTGGCAGTGAGGTGTATTGAAGAGTGGTCTTAATTGTCAAGCATTTCTTGTAGCTGGCCAGGAGCTTTGCACACATCACTGGAGAGATGTAGTTTCACAAATATTTGCACATCCTCTCTAAGTCCTTAGGATTTCAAAGATGCCTTGAGGCAATTTGCTCCATCCACAGATTTTTAAGGTAAGTGCTCACAACCAGTTAGGGGTCAAATAGTTTTCTCTTTCAATGTAACAAAGATACCCAGCTTTATACATACATATATATATATATATATATATATATATATATATATATATATATATATATAGGTGAGTAGAAAACTGAGCATCTGACCCAGAGAGTCTGGTATTCCCAGGTGTATATCCACCCCCAGGAATGTATTGAGGGAGCACACTGGCAACAGGAGAAATGTTCTGCTATACTGTGGAGTCTCTTGAGAATGTGGAAAGCAGGTAAGAATCAGAGGTAGGTAAACTCATGAAAATCCCGTGAGGGAGTTCATGAACTGACACGTAAAGCTGCATTCTGGTAGTTGCAGTCTCTTATACAGGCTGTGGAAATAGTTATATGATAATGAATCAAGTGTGGGTTGATAGAACAGGCCATTCATGTACTTCTACACCAAAATGTCCCATCCGTGTCTTGTCGAATCTTCCTATGACTACTTGTGTGCAGTCATTTTGAAAGAGGAAGGTGCCATACCCAAACTATTAGTCTGTGTTTTTGCAAACTCAGTGCTGAATACTCAGTTAATAAATACAACAAATCGACTGCCACTTGATGGTTTGGTATTGTCTTTACAGCATTTAAGGGCTTTTCATTTTCATGTGGACTTAAAATTTGTAGAAAACTCGTCCTCTCTCTGTTTTAAGCATCCAATCAGGAGGCAGAAAAACAACATGGAAGAGGCAAGGACGAGGTTCTACACCCCTTTGCATTGTAAAACTACTAAACAAAATCCTTTCATTCATCAGTGAACGTTGTAATGGAGGAAGATTTAATCAGAATTTGTTTTTGTGACAAGGAATGGACGCCTAATTAGAGCGGAGTATTGTCATTGTACAGTTTCCCTAACCCAAGGTTTCTCAGTCCATTCATTATATGGGAATGTTCCCGAGTCACAGAGCACTTGTGCATGGCTGGTGGTAAAGATTTTCGTATGAGCAGAACACAGTGCATTTCTATAAAACACATTTAGACTAATGACCTAATTGCAACTCAGCTGGGGGCTGTGCTATCGTTCCTCTGGTCTCCAAATTGAGAAATTGCATCAATAAATGTGTTTAATGGGGGAAAGTGCCTGGCTTGGTAAAAACGTTGCAATAAGAGGAGGAATGAGGATGACAGTCAAGGGATCCATTAGATGAATGTAAACTGTTTAAAGATGATTTAATAGCTTGCTATTCGTATACTGGTTCATGGTTCTTCATATTTGAGTGGTAGAAGACTACAAAATATAGCTAGAATGTAGGTGTGGGCGATATCTCGATATTTAAAATATATCGAGATATTTTTTAAACTCGATATGAATTCTGGCATATCGTACATATCGATATAATGTCTATATTTAATTTTCGCCAATTTGCTTGTTTGCCTTCTTTGTGCTGTGCTCGTCCGCGCCTCCTTGCTTTTGTTCCCCCTCCCCTTACCTGTCGTCTCATTCAACATGGCGGCGCCCGCAACCAGCCCGGAGGTTACAGAACTTGTTGCAAAAAAAGAATTGCTGGCTCCATTATATGGAAATACTTTGGTTTTAAGTCGTCAGACAAACAACAGACAGATGTCTACTGCAGTGAATGCCGTGAAAGTTGCTGCCAACCAAAGCTCAACTAATCTCCACAATTCTATAACGCGGAGTGTAGAATATGAAAGACAGAGCGCCCATATCCGTCGTTGAACAACGTGCTGCTGAATTGGAAAAGGTTACTTACAACAGAGGTCCTGCAAAGATGAGCTTGAGTTGAGTTGTTTTATTTTTGAATGAAAAGAAGGCAATGTGTATTATTTTACAGTTAAATTATTATTTATGTTATCAGGGATTTTGTTTATATCCTAAATGTTACAGGAGCACTTTGTTCCTATGCACTGCCTGTTTTTTAGTTGTTTTATTTTTGAATGAAAAGGCAATATGTATACACGGATTTCTGAAAGAAAATTTGCAGAAGCACCTCTGAGCTTCAATAAAAAATTACTTTGACATTTGTATTATTTTTTTTTGCAGTAGGTTTTTTTTGGGGGGGTGGGGGGGGGGTGGTTATAAATCCTGTAAAGATATCGAGATATATATCGTATATTGAGATATAGCAAAATATATCGAGATATATTTTTTGCTTCATATCGCCCAGCCCTACTAGAATGTCCCATTTGAATGGCCCAAACTTGATATAGGTTTTATCGTAGCATAATTTTACTTCACATTTGCTAGGATTTCATCACAAAGTGATGGTAAATGGTACTGCTGCCTCCCTGAGAAGATTCCTGGTTTGACTCCCAGCTAGAGGTATAACACAGATCCCTTCCGCGATTGGACGGCTTGGACAGAACTCGTGAAACCTCTCTTACAGCTACCACTACACTTTAGCCCTTTCGCTACACCTATCCCTCTAAACAAAACTTTGGATGGATTTTCAGCAGGGTGCAACAAGGAAATATTCATACAGTGACACTCCCTGCCTGAAGATGGCGTTTACTCCCTGAAGTTTCTATAAAAATATGGGATGAGTGCCACTGAGCGACTCTTTTACGTTCTACTCATGTCATCAAATAGCCAGATTTCATTGGTCATTCCCCTTGCGTAACTCTTTTACAATTGCTCCCGTTGACACCCATGGTCTTCGCTCGAGGCACGTTGTCAAAAGTTCGCATCGAAAATTCGAATCGGAGAGACCTTAAGAGAAAGGACTAAAAATACACATCTATGAATCGGGACACACCTACAAAGCTGTATTCCTGAGCCAAATGGTCAGCACTTGCAACACTTCTGGTATTATACATTTACAATTTTGAGGTGCCATAGAGCAGTGAAACATCCCTTGGAATGGAGGGCTGAATATCACTTCATCTTAGCCCTGCCACTTCTTTAAAAAAAATTGAGACACGTTTTTCAAATCCCCCACATAATCATGGAAAATGGAGGTGAAGGGCTATGAGGTAATAAAACTCTTTACCCAAAAATAAAACCAGAGATAGAATGCAATCTTCAGGATGTTTGAACCATATACATATATCGCTATGGCAACTGTAACCACTCAGATCTTCAGAATACGAGCTGTGGATCATAGACGTTAAGAAAGGGGAACATGTTGGGTGTAAACGAGGCTGAATGTAACTGACTGATTGATTTACAGAGGTGTTCGAAACACTGCAGGATGAGATCGAGGGAAGCTCACAATGAGGACCGGGGGCTTTCTGTGGTTTAAGAAGCTGTCAACTCTTACTCCATGTACCTCAAAATGGGAAACTATGCTACCCTGCAGGTGATAGCCCATTGATTTTCCTCTATTAGTTTACTGTATTTGGAGAATTAAGTAGTAAGTAGCCTTTATTTGTCACATGCCCTGTTACATGCAGTGAAATAAGACCCCTCTGGCCACAATCATAGACAAGGTGAGTACAGGACAGTGTTGAAAGGTAGCATTTTAGAAAGAAACAGAGAAATGGGTATACATTGGGTAAGGTAGCTCAGAAAGAGCCCTTTCCTTCAGAGGGCAGTGTTGAGCAGGTTAAAAAAAGCCATTGCAACCAGGCACATATAGACATAATACAGGAAAAACATTGCAGGAGGGGGTAGGCCAGTCAACAGGCGACATTTTCCGGCTGCCATTAGAAGGATTTGACTATTCTTCTAGAACTTGATTAGTGAGTTAAAACACAAGAAGACCTTGCTTTTTTACTCCGAGCTGTTTGCTAAAGGCACAGCTCAGCTCTGCTGGACTTGCTTTTCCACCTTGTTCTGTACCCTTTAGCTGTACTTTAGAAGATGCTCTAAAAGCAGGTTAAGTCAGGCCAAAGCGATACTTTTCTGTGATTGGAAAGAAAGCTTCTTGTCGCTGACTGGTCAGTTGTTAAGCTCACCGATTGGCTAGAAAAAAATAGTCATTGTATGAGTTATTCCCGTTTGTGATACAAAAACGCAGCACAAACACAAAGCTTTAAAACTTTTTAAAACTTTTTGTTTGTACTATTCTTTAAGAGAATTGAGAATGCAGATCATGAGAGCGAGACCTTGACAGTGCACAGAGAAATGAAGTTTTTCCATAATTTAAACATGTTTTTATGGTTTATAGCTGTCTAAATGCATGTGACCCCATGGGTTTGTTACATTTTAATTCTCTAAAATGCCAAAATTTTTTTCCACTGTAAATTCTACGGTTATCACATGTTTTGTGTAATACAGTCTTTTTCTGTAGCATTTTTTTATGGTGTTTTGCCTCTAAATTTACAGATCTTTTTAACAGTGGTACTTAACGATGTGTGGTACATCAATGTTTGTGACATTTTAGAATGTACTTGGTGATGCAGGGTTCGGATGCAGCTGCTCAGCTATACTCTAAAAACACGACAATATTACATTTCAAGGCAACCTACTGCAATAGTTTTTTTTAAGGGTCAACTTACATTTGTATGTTTTTCTTACTTAAAATCTAACTAATTTTAACATTTTAATTAGTCAAAGTTAGCAGAACTTTGGACACTACACAGTAAAAGCCTAAGAGTTAAATTAACTCTACTCAGAGTGTATTTGGTCCCACTCTATATAGAGTTAAACCAACTCTGAAGGAGAGTTATTTAAATAAGTCTATTTGAACTAAACAGTCTATTTTTGTCTGTTTTTACTCTTTCTGGAGTGGACTTGGTCCCTCTCTGAATAGTTAATATTTAGTTTGCATTTTCCATGCAAATTTGGAAAAACATGAAGAAAATAGATTATTAAATTACTCTTTCTCAGAGTCGGTTTAACTCTATATAGAGTGGGACCAAATATACTCCGAGTAGAGTTAATTTAACTCTTAGGATTTTACTGTGTATTTTAAAGCTTAGAAAGGTGCGTTGACTCTTAAAATAATATTTTTATATTACTGCAATTATTAATGAAACTCTTTTTTTAGCTTTAGGTTTTTTTAGCTAATCTGGAAGGCCACATGGAATTTTACGGTCTGTGGTGATTGCCTAAGTTGGTGACCTCTGCATTATACATCTCAGCATTGGAAGAATGTACTGTATGAATGATTTGTAATTGTTCCTGATTTCTTTCATTTTGCTATAATTTAACACGGATTTAATCAAAACTACTATAGACCTATAGAACAGACTTAAAGCGTTAAAACTTTTTGGCCATTCAGTGAAATAATGATTCCTTTAAGTAGAGCGTTATTTCTTTCACTGCCAAATTAAACACTCTTTAATTAAAAGCCACCTATTTATGTTGTTTATAGATTCGAAACACATAATGTTGAGCAAATTAAAGTTTGCCTTGCATTTAAAGCCACAAACAAAAGTGGTTCTAATGAAACCCTTTTTTCCAGTGTAAAGATGTCGGTGGAGAGCTAGGCATTCTCAAAAGAAAAATTCTTGATGTTTCCCAGTGTTGACACACAGTAGCACGCTTGGCTAAAAGGGAAATGGGCTGACAGATTGTTTGATTTTAGGCTGGCTGTTGTGTCCAGAGCTGTGCACAAACACACACAATTTTCCTCTGAGCTACGGTATCAAGGTCAAAATAATTTCACACACATGCAGAGATCTCTGATCGGACAGAACAGATCGAATTGGCCCCTGCGACTTTCCATCTCTTAAACTACTTGCCTGAGACTGGTGGCTTAAAAGAAAAAGAGCTTTCCATAACCAACAAATTTTGTTCTATGACTGAAGGAAATCATTATAGGCCAGTTTCTGACACTATAAACAATAAAATACATTTGAATATGTTATAATAATCAAATCTCCCACACACATTTTCATTTGATTTTCCATACACACAAAGATGTTACATTCAATTCCAACAGAGATGCCTGAATAGTGTAAGATGCAGTCATGGGACATATTTCAGGTCAGTGAGGATTTTACAAAGCAGGATTAAGCCCTGCTTGAAATTGATGGTTAATAAAACCAGGTTATTGCCCTTTACATGTAGTAGGGGATGCTGCACATAAGAAATGTATGAGATTACACTTCAACATGGCATTTAATCTTAAGTGCATTCAAGCTCTTGTGATGGAAATTTCTTGTCATAAATCTCAAAATGGCTGTGTTGAAATCTTTAATCCTATAAATTGGAATTGGCCAAAATATGAGGATTTCTTATCCAAAACTCAACGACTACTTTTCTTTCTAAAGGGCACTTTTCAACAGACTCAGACAAAAATGCGCAATGGTGAGGTTATCAGGAAGAAAACAAAAATAGCTATGGGTACCAAGAGACGCAAAATACACTGGTATACAATATTTTAATCAGTGGTTTGCAAACTAGCAAAAAGAAAGAAGCACAACACATGCTGCAAATTAAAATTGCATATCCTAATACACTTGCAAAAAGTGAATTGTGACAGAAATAGGGAAATGTGCTGCAAACGGAGAGTGGGTGGTGATTTAAACAAGGCATCTATGTGACTACTGAAAGTTTTTTTTATTCTTACAACAGCATGTATATGTCAAAATATCACAATAAAAACTGGGTGCAGGGTGCAAGCATAGCCCTGTAACAAATGAAATTAGAACAGAACATGTGCAGTGTAAAGTGCATGGGAAAAAAAAGTAGATGTAATCAGAGTTTACCTATATCAATTGAACTGACACTTTCTAATGAAGATTAATTGTCAAACATTATTCGGCTTCTACACATTTACTGTGGTAAAAGCATGATTTGCGTTTGTAAGGGTAGGGTAGGTGGGTTTATTTACTTCTATCTTAGTTACTGTATAGCGTCCCATTTGAGCCCTGATGAATGTGTAACAATTGTTTAACAATAGCATTTCAAACGTTAATTAGCTTACATAGTCTTTAACATTACTTTTTATCTTGACCTGATCAGTCTTAATGATACAGGAGCAATCTGTTTAAGCAAAATATTTAATGTTTAATATTTGACAATATTGTTGATGTGTTACATAATTGCGGGCGGTGTTAATGGAAAGATTTTGATGTAAATAATGCCTTTATTTTGGAAACTTTATTTCTGTCCATTGCAATACCATTAGAGGAGCAGTTTCTGAAATACTCAGATTAGTCCAACTGGCACCAACCATGCATGCCTCGGTTTGGAATGCAGCAGATTGTTTTGACCATATCTACATGCCTGAATGCCTTGAGTTTCTGCCATGTGATTGGCTGATAAGAAATTTGCATTAACGAGGGTTCGGACAGGTGTACCTAATAAAGTGGCCAGTGAGTGCATGAAAATTTGGAATGTGCTAAAGTGAAAACAGGCTAAAATATGAAAAATAAAATGTGTTTTAAATTATAATAGTCCAGTAGGGCCAGTAGTGGTGCTGGTCAACCCCTTTCCTATGTTAACTCAATGTTGAAGCTGTATGTTGTACAGCCCTCTTATGCTCCTCATTAGTCGTTGCTGTATTCTTTGAATACAACTCAGGTTCAGGAAGAGTTGATGTGCATTCAGTATGTAAAGCAGAACATCAAAGTTCCACCTTGTGAGTGGAAATATTTATTGAGTGCTTTTCTATGTAACCTCGGGCTTAACTCAACCAGTTCATGCATCTTAAAATTGTTGCTACAATACAATCTCCTGAATGTGCCATAAAGCTTTCACACGGCTCTAGCTGTCAAAATTTACTGGTTCACCCAGAACCCGTATCAGTGTTTTTGTTAATATAAAGTGAGAAGAACGTCAACAATGCATCACTCTACACATGTCACAAATAGCTCCACATAAAAATGGCCTGAAAGAGAGATAGGCTTGTGTGGGGTCTTTAAAAAGCACACTTCTTTCTCTTTTACAGTGTCAAGGTCCTGGAGTCTAACCAGCCTGCAAGTGTCTCAAATGACAGGGCTGAAATGGCCTTCAAGGTCTGACAGAGGTTCCTAGTCCATTACTATTGGCAGTGTTGTGCCCGCAGCATTCTTCTATGGTAAAAATCCTCCACAGTCACCATTTCCTCCTCTCAGTCTTCTCTCCTTGATGTGTTCTGTTCCTTCTCACATCTAATTTAAAACTGGCTGGTCAGCACAGGGCTGACCGCACCATTACAGAACTCATAATTGACTTCCCAGAAAGTCACTTAAGTGTCTTTTTCCCCAATGTTGGCAAGGATTATAAATGAGTGTAAATGTCTCTCTCATCATATATTGATGACTATAAGAATAAATAATTTTAATTAGTGTTTTTTGCTAGAGATGTGAGTACAGTACGTAAATGATTGTACGAGAATGTTTGTGCTTCCAAAACGTGCGACTTTTCAAACTGCAAAAACCTGCACTGATTGGCTTTGTGGCTTGGCCAGGTATGATGGGCTTAGGCAGGCTTATTTAGGATAATCTGTGACATTGCATGAGGGAATCTTCCTCACATGTCTGCAATCCAGACACCCGGCACTCTTACTGGCATACCAATTAGCTGCTTGAAAATACCCATTTTGTTTCTCCACAGATAGAAAAACATGGGGAAACTGAAAGAGTTGCAATCCTCTTTTACCAGTTAAATGTTCATCGCCAATCTGGAAATTGACACCAAGAGTGTCCGTTTCAATACTTGTACAACTCACAATATTGTAAATCAACACTTTTCAATATTTTTCGCTTCCAGCTTCAACCCTGACCCAATTCTAATGAGACCAGCATTAAAACAAATTTGAAGAAATGGCATTGGGTGTAGAACTCTGTGGGGAAAAAAACAATCTTTGATGCTGAAAATCAACTATTTTCAGCAAGGGCACAATAAAATCTCTCCCATAAAACACACACTCATGGAATTAGTGTTTAGAACAAGTTTCGAACTTTCTTTTACCACTGTTCAACTGTTATTATGCCACTAACATCCTAAGAAACCTGCACCCACACATCTGAAACGCGGACTATCGTAATCTGAGATTTATCTATTTGCTACCTTGTCTGTCTCAATACTTGCAGTGAGACATGCTTGTAAAAGCTTCTTTCAATTTAATAAAACTAATGATTTTATGGCAGCACTGTGGAAGCGCTGTGGCCTTTTGGTTTCAGATCTGTAACTTAAACCTCCCCGCAACCATCCCTCCCAGATCACCGGCCTGCATTCCTGAATAAGTCTTTACAAAACTCGTTTTACAAACGTCACTTAATTTTTGAGCATAGACATTATACACAGGAAATGAACTCTAATTTGGGAGGGGCAAAATTTTGAATAGATCATTAGTAACTCTTTAGTTTAATAATCAGTATAATCTCCTCTAACTCAATTTTTTTTGCTCTGTATGCTATTGTTTTTTGCTGATTTCCTTGTATTTAAACGTTAAAAAGGTTATTACAGAGTAGATTTTAATGCATCTTCGAAAAGCTCTATTAACAAGTGACCTGTACTCTATTCCCAGAAGATCAGTAACCATTTTCAGTTTGTTGTCATAAAAGCAAACACCTCAGCACACACAGTGGTACCTCGAGATATGAATGATTCGAGTTACGAAATGTTTGAGATATGAAAGGTCTCGCGGGAAATATTTTGCTTCGAGATACAAAAAAAATTCCAAGATATGAAAAACACCAACAGTTCTGCTCTATTATCCGCTTGTTAAGTCTGACGCTGCAATGCGCTTCCCAGTCCTGGCACTCCTTTCTCCCATTGCGGACAGTGCTAAAAGGGGCTTATATGCTTTAAAACTGAAAAAAAAAAAAAATCTGATTTGATTCAGTGATCTTTGCTAAGCTGATGGTAAAAATGTCACAGTCAGATCTGAAGAACTGATGTATAGAAAACGTTAAAATATGTTCTAACAAACCAGTACAACCACATTTTTTAATGTGTGAAAATGTGTGATTTTTTTGCAGTTCGATTTTACAGACCCCAAATCTGTGCCATCAGTGCACCGACTATTAGTGAAAAAAGGGATAGCACTTGGAAGTACAATACATGTGATATAGCTTGTGTTTTTCAAAGTTTTGGCACAATAAGCATATATTTGTGTATTGCTATATAAAGGGCTTGGAATCGTGTATGATGTTTAAAAAGGGTTTTTAAATATAGTAGATATATTGTATAGCATTTTTTTGAGGATTAGTTCTTTTTTTGTCTCAACACTTTTCATTTTTTTCATAAAACATAAATACTATTCGTTATCAATTTCTGAGATTTTTGCAATTAAAAAAGGACAAGATGTAATACTTGTACATTTTTTGTACAATTTCAGGTTTGTTGTGGAATTATTGTGTAATATAATTAAATGGTATTTGTAAAAAAAAAAGATTCTGGGGGCAAACATCAAGCATTGCCACAGAAAACTGTTAAAGGCAATTTAATAGAGCAAAGGGTAATTCAGATTTGCTTCACTTTTTAATTAACATGTGCCATGACAACAACAAAATTGGATTTTTATAGAAAACCAAGATTAGTATCAATACTGCACTATGTCTCTGTGATTAAAACGCTTTTCACTGGTTTATTTTCTCAGCTTTAGAAAGGCACGCATCATGTTAAACTCTCCTGCTGTCCTGTGGCGATGATGAGATCTTGGTAGAGTGTACAGAAACATAACAAGCAAGCAAAGACATCTTGGATTTCAGTGAGATAAAACTTAACCATCGTCAGACTTTGTCTTTTTATTGGTTCTGACTGGGACTTTGAAATCAATATTTAATCATTTTAGGACTGTAAAAACCATATCCAAAGTAAATGAAATGCTTTTCTTCAATCATTTTGGACCTGTGCATGGCCTTGACCTATCTTGACAGACAACACTTAAAGATTTGAACCCTAAACGGATAAAACCACTGTAATTAAATCATAACATTAGCTGCATTTTTTTTCAAATCTTTGGATGGAAACATGGCTACTACCTAAGCGAACAGTAGCTTAGGTAAAAAACAGTAAAAATCGCTGTGTTTGTCTCCAATATGATATATTTAACTGCACAAACGTTTTCCTACCACTGTGTATGAGATTCAAAAGGATAGGCTTGATCCCAGACAATGTTTAGAGATGGAAACATAGAAAGTAATTTAAAAAAACTTGCATTTGGATTTGCATTGGAAAGAATTTCAGTCTTCTCACTGATAGGTTTGACAATGACACATAACCAATCTGTTATTTAATTAATGCACTCAATAAGTGAGGGGTGGGGAAGAAATATTGGGTTTTGATGAAGTCAGGATTTGTGTGTCATCAGTCTATCGAACTGAACCAATACTGACCCTTGTGGAACCCCAGAAGAGACCTGACGTGGTTAAGTTGGTCGAATCTAGTGTGATTTTTATGGAATAGCAGGAAGAGTATCAATCTGCACTATTTCACAGTGAATAATAGCGTTTTAGATGTTTAAATTTACATTTTGAGTTTAAATTTGCTTTTTAAATTAACTGTGCTAAATTCAAAGAACTATTTTTTCCCATTGTACATGTTCTAAGGTAGCGAAAACAAATTTCCAGAATTTTATTCCCAGAGACACTTAAAAAGGATTGTATTGGTTGTTTTTAGACGTCTTCCCTTTGTTTCCAGTATATTTCAGAAGATGGTAGTCGTTTTTCCAGCCATAATTGCAGAGCAATCAGACATTGAACTCCTTTAATAGAGAGACCTTTTTGCTGACAGGATGATGGGCTGCTGTCCAGCTCAGGTGCATGTAAATGAAAGCAAGACATGGGAGAAGTAGAGTTGGCTCTGACAGAGACAGATGGGGTGTGTCTCCTGCTATCGGCTCAGACTCCGCCTTTACGCTACATCACACTGCCCTTTGAAGGGTGCCAGTGCAATGTGCCCTATAACTCAGCAGCAGATTGGGGTGCAAGCAGATGGAGAGGGAAAGCTGGCCGCTGCTGATAAAAGCTTGCCCTTGAGAGGTGAGCAAGGGACAGGAAAGGTGAAGGGACAGACATTCCCTTGGACTCTTTCCAGCAGCTCTAAGGATTAATTTAACATGCACCTGCAATCCCATAATTCCTTGAACTAATCATGATTAGAGGGTCCTCCATTTAGATGTGCCAGCATTTCTTATTTTACATAGGTTAAAAACTCATTTTAAGTATCCTTCAACATTTCCTGAGAATGGAAACGGAAGACTGCCAAGAACAGCAATAAAGAGGTAGATTAGAACTTACAAAAATATTTCAATATTTGCAAAATTCCTACAATTATCAGCAGAATGGTTGTTTATTCAGACCAATCGGAGATAAATGAGTTTTTTTTTTTTTACATTTTAGACAGAATGGCACAAAGTATCTAACACATCTAAAACTAATTCAACTAAGACCAAATATCCATATATATTTTTCTTATAGATTGCTTTGCTTCCTTTTTTGTCACACTCATTTAATCTGGGAACGCTGGTGGGTAGAAATGGTCGTTTTCTGTTTTCCTGTCATATAAACTCTGATTCTTAGTTTCCTTATGGGGAATATTTTATGTTACTATGTCATTTTTGTTACTTTGTTTCAACAAAATCATTGTGTAAACAGATACGGCAGGAAAACGGTTTACCATAAAATCTCAAATTTGACTGGTGTGTAGAGGCCTTTATGGTAAACCGTTTTCTTGCCGTATCTGTTTACACTATGATTTTGTTGAAACAAAGTAACAAAAATGACATAGTAACATAAAATATTCCCCATAAGGAAACTAAGAAACGGTTTACCATAAAGGCCTCTACACACCAGTCCAATTTGAGATTTACACAAAAAATTGCGTCTTGTTACACTTCATCTGTGTCTAAGAAATAACAAAAATGTGGAGCGAAGAGAGGATTTGTGGTGTGCTATTTTTTTCCCGAGTGACAGTGAAAGTATGTTGGTTGTTTAGTAGAATTACCCAAAATCCTTATGCATCCTGTTCATTTTGGTCAATTACTTTGTGTACACCCTTCTCCTTTAATGTTAATTGAATGACATCACCTCGGAGCATATCCTTCTACTACCCAGTATTCCCCTCTCCCCATTGCACCATTTGATTGGTCCAATGTGTGATGTTCCATTGGTGGCCATGGTTTTCTCGATCAGGTAGCGTTGTTGCATTGGTTGGTATGTGTTGGCCTTATCTCTGAGAGTAAAACACAGGAGTCTTCCAAGGAACTGAAAGAGATATAAGTGGAAAATACTTAAGAACACAACAAACCACAACACGCATAGTTAACCGGCATTGAAATCCAGACAGGTGAGACATGATTTTCTCAGATCCAAAGTTGGGCATTTGAGTGAATGAGAACCTGCTTACTTCTGGAGTGAACTTCAAGTGGCCAATCGTGAAACTGCAGTTCCTATTACACATCGAGAGCGAAAGCAGGAGGTTAAATCAAACCAAATAATAAACCAAACACAAGGGATAAGGAACTAAGACACAGAAATAATGAAGCAAACACATTTGTTATGTGATGAGAAACTATTTATGACAAATATTGTTCATTCACATAAGGGAGAAGAATTATGTTCTTGTTTTCATCACTGTATTATTATTTGTTAGATTTTCATCATCTACTGAGAGGAAAACATCGATTTTTACTGTCCCATTCGGAAAGATGTGTTTTGTCTTTGTCAGACATGAAGTGAAAACAGTGAGTTATGTATCTGTTTGTGTAACTAATTCATCAAATTATTTTGCAGACAATATGTTTTATTGTTATGATCTAAAACAGCAAAGAGGAATATATAATAGTAAATTACATATGAAATGTGCATTGCAATATTTCATGTCTAATAGTAATAGTTTAAATATGGATCTTTCCATTTGTGGTGCTGCTTGAGAATGTTTTGCAACTTCCATTATTGAGAAAGGAATGCAAGCAAATCAATATCTTCCTTTATCAAGAATAAAACCAATAACTCAAGCATAGCTTGTCATAGCTTCAGCATTGTTAGTTCTTTGGTTCTCTGTAATTGTTGCATTCCACAAATCACTGGCGGCATGTAAACACTCAAATCCCTCCAGTACTTGCTCAGTCTAAGTTAGGGCTCTTGATTTCCCATGAGACTTTCTTAGAAAAGTTTAAGAACATGTGCCTTTTAATTAGCACAGCGCTAAACCCCAATGGAAGGTGCAAACACCCGCAACTCCTTACTGTTTTACTTCATAAAAACTGCAACAGGCCAAAGTCAATATGGTTCTAAAATGTACTTTCATCTCAGATTTCTTTTTTTATCAAAGTATCATCCAAAACAGTAGGAGTGCAGCTTCCACAGCACAAACCTTGAAGTGAATTTCATCCATCCCATACTTGCTTATTTTCTTGCCTGGGCACTGGGATCTTCAGCTCACTTTGGTCGAAAGATGAGGTGTGTCCTGGCAAGTTAACAAATTCAACTGGTGCAAAATCCTGAATCAAAAATGGTATAAAAACCTTTATTTGGAAAAAGGCTGTAATAATTTGTCTTAATCCAGTGGTTCCCAAACCTTTCCAGCCACAATCCATTCTCACATTTCAGCCTCACATCCCCTGCTACCAATGACTCTTAATTAGAGTTTATAAATAGGTTAAACTATGGTATGCATAAAAATAAATATGTTAATACTCCATAGTTGACTTGTCAGGCACGGATGCCAGAGTAATCAAACTTGAACAGGGTTTAAAATAACACAACAGACAGAGGGATACTGTTCCTTTAAGAGAATGCTATATACTCATTTAAATATTAAGAGTTTGGTTCCAAAATGAAATAAATCCATATGCTGCATTGAGGAATAAAGGGTTTCCATTAACGCTGTTTATTTTTGCTCAAAATCAAATCCACCTTTTGATTTAAAATGTTTTTATTTTTCCATAAAATACTTCATATCCATGGCCCATTTTCCTCCAAAAATACCATTTATACATTTCATCGTTATTGAAAAATAAATAGTAAAATACAAATCAATGTGATGTATGTAAGTCAAAACTTGCATAATATGAACTATTTAGACCTCAGGATTTTAAAAAAGAAGGCTACTTTATTCAAGGGTATATATTTATTAATTCTACTTTATTCAAGGGTATTTATTTATTCATTCTACTCAATTCAAGGTATATATTTATTAATTCTACTTCATTTAAGGTATATTCAAAAATCTGTTTAAAAACAATATTTCTGTGCAATTTTAAATATTGTAAGTATACTGCAAAAGCTGTGTCCAAATCCTTGATGCACATTGATGCCAATCACAAGCTGATTCGGCAAGGTAAATTCATATTATTTTGTGCCGTTTCACTGGTTTTGGCAAATCTCTAGCTCCATGAAAACTTTAATGTGATGAAAACTGAAGGAAAAGTTGGGGAAGTGGAACTCTCAAACTTGTGTGCATTAAAACACGCACATCCCCCATGATTGCGATACTGCAACCCATCAGTAACTTCACATGACATACAGCTCAGAAAAGTTTTGCCATGTTTGGATTCAGCTTCTCTCTCCCATTGATTCAATGGGAAATGTTTTACTTTTTAAAAATGTAAACAAAATGGCAGAAATATGCCAGTTGCACCAAAATAATAGAAGACTATTCCTCAATAAGCGTCATGTTTTGATGCTTGGTGAAGAGTTACTGCAAAGCATTACTTGCATTATAATATTACCTCATCCAGAACTCATTAATGTTATTAACTAAATATAAAACTGTTGCTGCAAAATAACACTGTTTTGATTACTGCCTCTCATCTTGCATACTGCTTACAACCCCCATTATATGCCACCAGCAGCACACATGAACTCTCACTTCAAGAGAAACCCATTCAAGCAAAAGAAAAACATTCATCTCATTTCACTCCTTGCGAGGGCTTGAAGAAAGGATGTTTTTTCAGACAGGTTTCAGTATCAATTTGATATTTTGTGACAAATTTCTCTCAATTATTGGATGTCAATTCGACAAGCTGGGTCAGTGGTGTAACGTGTGCTCTTTATTTCCTGATCCATTTGTCGTCGTGAATCTTTAGACATACTTAGGAGGTGTCAGATAAATCAAGCCATCACATGTAATTGATATAGTGAGAGTTAGTGCAGACATTGACTCTGAGCGTTAAAGATTCCAGTCTTCAAGTGATTAAAATTCTGTTGAGTGAATCACACTTTCGAATAAACCCGAAGGGGCCAATTTTAGATATGATGATAAATATTCGATGACTTCTTGTTCAGTGTGTTGTGCAGCTTCTCTGGGTGAATGGAGATGGAGGTTCCTCACACGTGCTGTTTGCCATGTGTAGAATGCACCTGCTTTTGTGAGCTGGGACAGAAAACCAGAACCAAATGACCAAGGCCCCATTTGCACTGCCAGTCAATCGTGACACAATTCTGATTTGTGTGACTGATAATAAGTTAATGAATCAATTAATTCTTTGGTAATCCAAAAACAAATTTTGCTCGGTGAATCCGAAAACACACTTTATCAACATTGCCCTTCAGCACGGGTCTGCTGGTCCTCGAGTCAGATGACGCAGCAACTCTGCATAGAGATTGGCTTTACAAGCGATGAATCTGATTGGTCAGTGGATGGTGATAGAACTATGGGGATTGCATTAATAAAAGATTCTGATATAAACTTGTTGCTTGGTTGCTAGATGTGTGTGGCTAGATATGAATTTACATCATTTGGCATGTTTTATGTGAGTCCATTTGCCCAACTACAGCATCCTGGTGACCTGGTACATGCTGCTATGGCAGGTATAAGCACACAAATCAGATACGGATAGCATTTGTGAAAATCTAAATCAGAAATTAGCCAGAATCAGATTGTTCTGCAATGCAAGTGTTTGATATGTGTAGTTGCTTTAAATACTTTTTTGTGAATAATGCTGTGGATCAATGTGTAATATCTTTTGATGAGTTCTCCTTCTTTTAACTGAGAGCTTGCTCCTGTGCCCCTGGTAATAAAGTCACTATCAAAACCTAAAGAGGCTGGCGTTAATTAAGTTTAATTGTGTCTTGGTCCTTAGCCATTTATTCACATTGCTCTAGCAAAACTGATTTAAGCCTGAGAACTGGAAACACGTCAGATACATTCCATCTGAAGGTGGTTGACACTTTACTTTGCTATATTTTTTCATAAAATCTATTGAAGAATTCAAGTGAATTTATGATAAAAAGGACATCGTTAGAAATGTTTTAATCAGAAGCTCTGTGTATGTGTCAAGCATGTGAAAATCCCCATGATAGGTTAGCTTTTGGTGTTGGAAATGCTTTTTTACTTCCTAATTTAGCATTTTCTCAGTTGCATAGAGCTTTTTACATCTCAAGTTGGATGTCTTGTTTCAGTCTTTGTTATTGATCTCTTCTAAGTGATTGCATAATGTGTTCTATATGCAACATTTTTCTTCTCATTTTGCCTGAAATGCATAGCTGTGCATTTCAAAATCGAAAAGTTTTCCCACAATATCAGATTTAAAATTAGATAAGGTCATCTAATTCTGAAGTTGGAGACAAACCGCTGATGTTACAAACCTATCAGTATGAACATGACAACATTTGGGAGGATTAGTAAAAAAATCGTTTTTTTTGAGGCAGTGGCAATCATTTCTATTCAAACACTTGCAGTTTTATCTGAAGCCCCTTAAAACATATTTAATTCACCCAAAATGTAAACGATATTCATAATTAATCCCTTATAAAGACAATTCATGAAAGTATAATGTAATGTAAATGATTCACCATTTAATCTAATCACAATCCTTTGAATTCTCACAAACATGACCACCCCTAAACGACAATGGCATGATGAGAAAAGCATTCATCCTTGCTCCAGAGCAGAGCAAACATGGGAGCAAGGATTATGGAGACCGTGTCCCTCGGCCCTCATTCTCAATCTCATTACAGAGAACTGGAGGAGAGTTTCTCCTCCGGGAGTCGAGGTGATGAGCTTCAGAAGAGAGAGGACGAACTCTGACCCATGATCCATACCGCTGACAGCATGATGAATAAGTCTGCTCTGCCTTTAGCTCAATGCTAATGGATCACTAAACTACACATTTCTGCTGTTTGCACACATGTTTTTACAGGCAATAATCTGTCGGTTAACTCCTCCTTCTTTCAGTACTTGTTTTTTTTTTACACCCAAAGAATGTCATTCAATTTAAACCTTGATTTCAACAACATTGGATGTTGGTCATTCAGTAAAAAAAAGAATGTAATAATCTAAAAAATGTCCACAAGGCCCCAACCGTTAGTCCTGGAGTCTTCAAATGGGTTTGGGGTTATGCCATGAGGTTGAAGTTAGGGTTGAGGTTGGGGTTAGGACCTAAATTTGGGGAGAAAATAGCACCAATAGATGCCGCTATACAAACCCAATTTCAAAAACCTAAAACCTTTTGTGTACAATTAAGCCCAGTTGAGACTTTACGATTTTAGCCCCATTTTTCAGTCGCAAACAGGTTTTAGGAATAGGCTGAAATCGGAGCATGTGTATGCACAGTGTGCACTACCAAAGACGTGCTCTGAGAGAGTAACAGGGGAGTCGCAGGTGGACCCTGAGACATTTGGCGTGCTAAATATCTGATACTGTTGGTGAGTCACAATCCGGCAGTGTGAAATTTGTTGAGAGAGCAGCATCCAGGGCAACCCGAAGTTGCGAAATGAGCTTCAAGAACCCAAGAAATGGTACCAAAGAAATTAAATAAAAACTTGCACGCTCCAATTTTTGATAGCAATCCCCTGTTAAGGCTGATTTCATGCTGCCCCTCAGACAGTCATGCAGTGTGAAAGGATCTGTGACACAACTACTCTGACAATCATGTAGTCTGAACACAGCTTTAGTTTTGTAACCTTCCGCAAAAAAAATATTTTTCGGGTGGGGGGGGGGGGGTTCCAATCGCAACAAATCGTATGTGATTGGAAAAGGTACCATGTAACCATTCATTAATTCCTTTTCATGGTCACAGGGTGTCTCCAGCACACTACGAGTGAGAGGCAGGGGTACACCCTGGACAGATCGCCAATCAATCACAGACTGTGCGGCCATTTATTTGTTTAATAGCTTGTAATTCTATAAATACTTAACTGTCTTAAAACTCTTAAAACTGTATCAACATATATTAATTATTATAGTTGGATTTAAATATCTAATATCAACATGAGTCTGATAATATTCTCTCATGGACATTTTTTTGCATAAACCTAAAGATTATGAATTAGGATATTAATGCCTTTTGTCAAAAATCCTTTAAAATACTTAAACCCCAGTCATTGCTGCTTGCAGCAATATATTTATTAATATAAAACTTACTTTAAGAAATGGTTCTCCAGATTTTTCTGATGTTCTGAAAATAAAGGAGATTTGAAGGAGTTCAAAAATATAATTGATTGATTATGGTCTGCGTTTAATAATAGGGTGATTCAATAAATGGGTGGCAGATCCTGGTTGTAATAATGGTGTTGAAAAATGCAGAATTTAAGAGTGGTTATTTTGTAGTTAATAATTTGTCCTGCCGTCCTAAATATCATGGTGTCAAGAAATTGGAACAGGGATTGTTTATCCAAATAAACGAGCCTAATTAGATTCAAATAATCACATGAGTGAATTTGTTACCCTAGCACCCAACACAGAAGGTCTTTCCCTGTACTTTAGGAAGGGGTACCAAGCATCCTGGCCAATATGTTCCCATGCGACAGTTTGTGAGTGACAGTAAATTCCAATAGTACAGTAGACTGAGGTATACCTCATATTAAAAAGAGCGCGATTACATCTGTTTCAATCTGCTTTGCTTGATAGATTGCACCATCCTGGAGAGAGCACAGAGATGAATGCTACGGTATGAGAACAACAACAGACTGGGGACTGTAAAAGAGTACAATAATTACATCCTCGCTGTCTTGCCTAGAATCAGCTTCTGAGGTGTGCTGAGGGAGGAGAGGAAATCGATAACCTAGCCATCCGCACTTCTTTGGGCTTATTTTAGAAACGGGAAGCTCAGGTGTTAATTAGTGAGTCGATTGTGTCATTAATCAACGCCGGATCCTCAGGAGACTGAGACAGGTAGCAGCTCTCATGTGTGAGATAAGCGCCAGTTTAGGTGTGTGTACATGGATATGGGGGTGAGGATGTGACACTCTTGGGAATGTGAGTGTCAAGGTCTTATCCGTTTGCTTACACACTCATCCTGGGTGTTAAATACACCTTTTGCTCTTTGGAACAAATTGACTTATGGGAGCTGGAGACTTTTGCTATATTCATGTCACAGTGACCTATAACTGCTTTAAATTTAATGGTGTTCTTTGTTTTTAGTTCATTATAAATGAACAATTAATTGTTTTGGCTTGTCATTTACTAAATAGATTCTAAATTCTAAACTGACCCAGACTGTTTGTACAGAACAGTTGGACCAAACTTTGCAAAAACATCCAAACTGGTCTGACTCGGCTTGCTACACGTTTTCAGACTGGTACCATTAATGCTGGGAGATTTCCAATGACTTAACATGAGGTAAAACTTTTTTAACTGTAACTCAAATTGAGAACCTCATAGAACTTTCAAACTGACCACACTTTTGAAGGTTATCAGCAAAACAGTGCAAAAACAACCAACCACTGTGCAAATGTATTTGAACCCCTTCTAGAAGGGGTTAAATACTTACCACTGACATAATGTCTTTTGAAATAAATGAGAATAGGAACAAAAATATCTTCAAGATGTAATATCATAGAGAAATTGTGATTAATTTATGGTAATCATAGTAACAAACAAAAAAAGCTCACTAGCAACAAAGCTCAACTCTAGTAACCCAATTTTCTTATATCTATCTCAGCTTTGGTCAATGATAAAGACATTGGCATTGGTTTATGTAGCTTACAGTAACAAAAGGAACATTATTATGTCACTGAGCCCTCCGTAGTTACCAAAAATTCTTCCTTGGCAACTAGTCCAATTTGCTTTCAAAAATACTTTTCAACGACACATTTACATACAAAATAAAAGATCTCATAACTACCAAATATTCCCCATGTGATTCGTTTATAGTTTGGTTTTGCTCAGCATGTGACTATATTTTCTTTATGCCGTTGACCCATTCCCATTTTAGCAATGAAATGTAAAATGTTTGAGCTGTTAACTTTTGACTTTTTTGAAAATTAGTATTTTTAAATCAATCCTAAAATATTTAACTGAAGAAATTAAAATAAAATGGAAGATGAATGTAATAAAAGTCCACAAAATAAGCCTGGTTATGAAATGTTGTATGGTTTAATTTAAGATTTTCCGAAAGCAAAATCACCTATATTTTACAATATATTACTCATGTCTTACTGTATGGATTCTCATTTTTATTGATAAAATAACTTTATCAATAAACACCTAACAGCTCTGTTCACAGATGTACACCCTCAACATTAAAAGAACCTTTTTAAGTAATAACAAGACAAATAGTTCTACAGTGTAATTGAGCAGTAATGAGGAGCCATTACTCAGGATTGCAAAAGCCCCGCTTGACTGAAACTCTCAGAGGATTTATAAAGCCTGTCACTCCTCAGCAATCAATGCTCATATTTCATATCCTCCCATTTCAGTGATGTACGACCTTTATCTCCACCTTAATGTGGAATGTATCACATTGAACATGGAAGGATTGGTGCGAGTGCCATTCTTGTTCAGAAATAGACTAGGTCAACACCAGTTTAACCTGTCTGTAATAATATCTGGATGGTGAGAGGTGTTTCAAATGTAGGCTGACAATGATAAGTTGCAGGTGGAAAGTAGCAGTGAGTTCTATTTTGCTAGTCCATGTGTTAGTATATATTGTGAGTATATATTGTACATGTGTGAGTCACTTGGCCACGTTCCCATGTTAGGCTCTTTAGCCTCAGACAACTTCTAGCCACACTTATCCAGAAAGTATGTAGGCGTACCTGGGTCCTACTGGTTTCTGCCAGTTCTGAGCCGAATCCACCGCAGGGCATCTACCATTTTCGAAGGGTAATTAACACAATGTGTTTTTGTCTGCTGCATATGTTACCTCGGCCGACAACTGGATTGTAGATACTGGATCATAGATAAAAGTACATTTTAAAACCTCAGTCTGCTTTGAAATCATTGTCTGGGAGAGACCTTGTTGATAAAGTATACATACCTTGTGTGTTGTTGCTGTGCTCAATCTTGCAATGAAAATAAACTATCACCAAATATTTTCAACCTCACCTAACCGCATTTGAATGTCCCTCACCCAGGTTCAAGCAACCTACACAGCATCCTACACTACAAATTCCCTGACGCGATGCTGCTTTGAAGGACAAGGTAACACCAAATAATGATTTTCTTGTACATTCTGTAAACATATAAAACTATAACATCATTAATTATATTTCTGAAAGCATTTTTTTACACATTTGTTTTGTGTACTATATAACATGTATTTAATCTTCGTAGTATTAGAGAGGACAATTTAACACTTTTTAGACAAAAAATGGCAAAGGCATTGAATCAGTGTTTGCCTACTGCTTGATGTTGAGCCATTTAGCTGTTCATTAACACAAATGAGTCGCCAGCTAGTTCCAAATCTGCTGCTCAATCTATTAGACAAGATGAGCAGATGAGGTGTTGACCAAAACCACCAAGCATGAGCTGCTCCCAGCATTCTGATGACCCTACCATTAGCAGTGCAAGAGTTGTGAAGGTAAAATACTCACTAGGCATCCATAGAACGCTTTCATTCGGGAAGATTAACGATTTCTCTGGGTATTCTTGAATCAGAAGGCCATGTAAAATATCCCATTTGATGTGCTCTATTATAAAAATGTGCTCGGAATATAAGAGATGTGTGTTCATTTCACCACAAGGGATCATTGCTGATTTCAAGCTGGACCCTTATGCTGCTCTAGCTCTGTTAGTGATTAGAAGCTATAAGATAAGCTACATTCATTCTATGAAAATGTTCCATATGCGACATAATACCCATGAACATGAATTTTGTCCCTGAATGTAATAAAATGCAACTAAATGTCTATAGATTGTACACAAACATTGATGTTGGCTTGTAAAAGTGTTGCTTAAACATATTTTACAAATATTCTAATGTCACATAGACCAACCCCCTTGTCTCTCGGGTTCAGATAAGATGAGATATATGCTCATTTGGTTGCTATGATAAACAGTCTGGTTGCTATGGGGGGGGTCCAAGGGCTTTATGTCACCATGAGTTATAAAAATCAACCCCCATGTCTTTATGCGTTTATGGGGGTTGGGGTCAAATTGGTTGCTGGTCTGCTGTCTATGGAGGACATGTTATGTTGTTCACCAATCCCTGAGGTCTTTTTCAAGTTGTTACTGTGGTTAACGTAAACAAACACCTATTTCCCTATGATGTTTCATGTTGAAGATGTTGCCTTTTCCTATTTACTTTCAATGGACAAGTTTTTAACACACTCTAGAGCCTAGGGTTCAAATACTTTAGCACAGTGGTTCTTATGTTCTGAAATTTCCAAGAGGTTCTCAGTTTGAGTTTTTACCCCAAGTAAGTCAATGGAAAATTTACAAAAATTCTCAGCGATTTGCCAGAAATCCTTTGGTGTTACCAGTCGTAAAACAACCCGAGTAAGACCAGTTTGGCAAAGTTTGGTTAAATGGCGAAGACTAAACGGGGATTAAGATTAAACCAGTTAATGAATGGCACTATTGTAAATGCGTGGGCACAAATACATAAAAACATTTATTTCTCTCAATAAAAAGCTTTGCAGAGTTTCGTTGTTCATCTTTTCATTATTGCTTTATGTATTGGTAGTACACTGTGTTAAATTTGTATTATTTATTTTTTTAGTAGAAAAGAAATTTGTATTATTTTTTTTTTTTGTTTGTTTAGAACATAACATAACAGAGATCAAGTAGTTCATACATTTAATGTAACTGGATCATCTGAGTAATATGCATCTGGCTCTCTGATCAAAGTGAATAAATAGAGGTTACTGCACACATCATGGCCTGAAGGGGGCACATTGTAAAGGCCATATGAAAAGAATTTCCACCCTTTTGGTTTGATCTACAGACGTGTAGACTTGAAAGCGTTCAAGAAAGAGAAAACAATAACCGCCTCTCAACCTTTTACTTTTTCTCTGAGCACTTGTCAGCGGAATGAGATCATCAGTTTTATGTTTGCTTCAAAGAAAAATCACACGTAACATGTGAGGAAGTAGATGATGCAAGTCTGCTTATGTCAGAGGATTGCATGTGTTGTGTAGATTGAAGGCCGTAGACTGAATGTGCTTGAATTGTAGGATCATAAATTACACCCCCCCCTCCCCCCACATCCACACCCACTCACCCGGCAAAGTTGATTTCAGCATTTTTCATTTTGAATTGCTGATAAAAGATGGATCTGGTCTATTATTGTTGGACCCGTCGGCTCCCTTGTTCTTCAGAAATGCAGTTGTCTCAAAACTCATCTGACAGACTGCTGAGAGTTCATTACGTTTCCTCACCAGAGGTTTAACAAATCACTTTCCATTTCACTCTATCCTCTGCAGACTGGGAAGCGATGGTCAACCATTTCTTTCCACACAAGTGAAAAATATTAAGGAACTAGTTTCAAATGGTTTGGGAGATTTAGATCTCTTTCTGTAAATGCTGTGAGGACTTGGGGGAAGAAAGGTAAGTAATTTATCAGACAGTACAGTTTTTTTTCTTAATCCCTACCTGGCCTTTTTGCCTTTTAACGGTGACATATTTATTTTTATTTCGCCTCAAACAGGGGTCGTTTATTGATTTTTCATAGGAGTTATGTTTTTATTAAATTTGTTTTACGCACATGGCACAAAAACTACAAACCATGCAGCCTTCTGAACCCTTCACTATAGGATTTCAATTTAATATGATGTATTTCTCTCTCATTGAAAGAATGCCACCCAGTGTGTGTGCGTGTGTGCGTGTGTGTGTGTGCGTGTGCGTGTGTGAAAGCAAATTCTTGTGCAATTTATCTTTTTAAATACATAGTTCCTAGAGATGCATTTATGTCACTTGACCTCCCTAGCAACATTATCCTCTCTGGCACACTGCGTTTTAACAATTTCTCCTGCAATGTTGTATCGACCTGAGCTATCAACTTGTGGGACTGACTTTGTAGAGTGTTATTGTAAATAATTGTTATAACCTACTTAACCTACTTAACTGTTAATGATTTGGTTTGTGATGTGCTCATTTAGGCAAAAGTATGAGTACTCTAACTCAAGTATAAATCTCTCAAAAAATGCCATCCAGTTATCAACTATTTGTGGTCTTTACTTCACTTTAATAGTTTCAGTCAAGAGTTTCGGCTGCACATCAGGACAATAGGTAAGAGGGAAAAGGTTCATTAAAAGTACAAAAATATCCAGCAGGTTCAAAGAGCAATTTCTTTAAAATATATCCCGCATTAAAGTTATGAAAACATTAACTATGCTTTAAAATGATCGCGGTTACGGTGCTATGCATGATGGGGAATGAGAGACCATGTGATTTCCTCTCTGCTTTTTCCAGATTACAATTTGCTAAGCCATCAGAACCGAACCAAACTGTGAGCTTTGTGTACCGTTGCATCCCTAGTTCCTACCCTTGTCTATGGCCATAGAGTCTGGGACATGACCGAAAGGATCAGATTTCGATACAGGTGGCCGAAGTGAGCTTCCTTTGCAGGGTGGCTGGGCGTTTCTTTAGAGATAGGGTGAAGAGCTCAGTCTCTCAGGAGGAGTTAGTAGTAGAGCTGCTGCTCCACATCAAGATAATGTCTCTTGGACCCGGAGAGGTCTTTTTGGGCATGTCCCTCTGGAAGTAAAAACTATGTCTCCCGGCTGGCCTAGGAATGCCTCTGTGTCCCCACAAACGAGGTGTACCCTAGTTCCCCCTGGGTACATGGAAGAAGAAGAACATGTGTAACTTACGGGATAGGGTGAAGAGTAAGGAGCTTCTCTTTCTTGCTGTCCCTCAGAATTAGCTTTAATCAAGGGCTTCTTTGGTAATTTTTTATTCTTTTTATCTTGATGTTTTACAAGATCATCTACCTGGACCAGCAGAGTATTCTAGTATAGTAAAACAAACCAGAATGTTGGGAAGGGGTGGAAGGCAGGGTAGTTTGAATGAACATAACCAGCTGTCTGGTTTATTAGGATTATAGAGATGAGGTAATGAGCTGAAGTGGTGATGCCTCACTTCATGTTGGGTTGCCTTGTTTGATCCATTTCATGCATATTTCCTCTAAAATGACATTATTGCTACAGAAAGCTTTATGCATTGAGAGTGGGTTTTTATACTGTATAGAATAGGCCCCAATTTGACACGCTATTCTACTGTGCGCGCTCATTAGTACCAAATAGGTAGAGAGTCGGAGCTGGAACGATTTTATGACTGGACAGAATAGTCCCGCAGATAATTTATTGGGTCAAGAAAATTAACTAGCACATCCTTGTCATACGAGACAAAAAAGCTATGTGTTTAACATGATCAGCCTCATAACAGAAAGCCGGCATGATCGACCCTACCATGATGTTGATAATGACAAATCTCTTCTGAAGCAACACTACAGCAGGAGAACCTTACTGAGCCAAACAGTACCGAACCAAAATTGTCTGTAAACATGTAGAGCAAAATGTGACATCTAAGGTTGGTTAGATTCCCACTTTTTATATTAGAAAGTCTGTTGAAATGGGAACATTTTTGTAAAGCAACAGCCTCAAAACTCAAAGAGCATCATGTCGTGTTATTTTAAGTTTCAGTGTAGACCACGAATCAAGAGCTTGAATCATTTCAAGGTGACCTGTCTTTGTATTTCTTCATGAAGTGTTTGTTTTCTTGGCTTAACAACAAGAGCTACCAGCTTTACTTATTAAAATACCAATTTTACTTTAGTCTTGTTTACTGCTATAGTTGCTCTTGAACTTTGGACATTGTGATGTAAATGTGATGCAGATTTCCCGCGCCTCGCTCTGCTGAAGTGAAAAGGTAAATATTAGCATAATATTTTTTTACAGGCTGATTTTGTGTCGTATTATTCTATTAACTCAAGTCAGCTTAATCAGCTTACTGCAATGAGACACATCTATGTTAACTGCATGTATGTTCCTCATTAATCAAGGCTTAAACATCTGCGTTTAAAATATATAAAAAGATCAAATATATTTATGAACATGTACAAGTTCATTTTACATCTGAAAATATATTTCAAGTCATATTTTTCAATATATTTTCAACTTTATATATTTTGATAAACTTATACTAACAGAGAGGGCTGGTGTGCTGACTGACAGACCTTTTGTGTGTTTTCCTGCCAGCTTGCTGGATAAAAATACGTACTCTTGAAACACAATTTATCAGTTTAATTTATTATTATTATTTAATTTTTTTTTTCAAGAAATGGCCACAAACTTTGGCAAATTTTGATTACACCTGTTTTTAATCTAATATTCAAGAGCTTCAGGTGGATATATAGCAGAATATTGGGAATGAAAATGTCTCCCTGTGATGTTAGAAGTCTTCAGTCTCAAACTAGGTGGTTAACGTTAGTCCACAAACTTTTATGTTGGCTTGTGAAAGTGCTGTTTAAAAGTATTTTTTTATTTGCCAAACAGATTTGTTGCCAAGTTCCCCATGCCAATATGAGTGAGCTAAACCAACACCCATGTCTCTATGATTGCCCTTAGCTGTACGAAAATGGTTGCTATGGAAGGATGATAAAATATTCTGTTGCCTTTGTCACTATAAGTTATATAAACCAACCTTCTTCTCTTTACCATTAACCAAAGCTGAAAATTTTGTTGCTTGGTTAACAGGGAGCTTTAATTAACATAAACAAATCTCAATTTCTCTTTGATGTTTCATCTTGAAGATTTTTCTTAATCTGTTTCATATTTATTTTCAATGGCCATTATTCAACAATGGTAAATATTTAACTCCTACTTTTGAGTTTATTATGGTCTTGCATATCTTGATAACCCCCGCAAGTGTTTTCGAGGTTCTCAATTTGAGCTACAGTTGACCTCATGTTAAGAATTCATTTTGTCGTCCCCTTTCTTGGACGGTGTGAGATGACTTGTATTTCGAAGAAAAAGACAAATAACAATATGTTGGCTTTCTCAAGCCAACACAATTTACCATTAGAAACAATATGATTATTTTAAATTTGTACCTAGAAGCATTTGTACCTTTATTCTAAGCATTAACTTGCCTTTGAACCAAGAATATGAGTTTGCTGGGAAATTAGGCCTTAAAACGGACTAAATTTCCATCTCCATCAAATTCCCATCAGCTAAAGTCTTTGGGCATTGATTTAGTCTTTTACAGTGCTGTGAACCAATTGACCAAAAAAGCCATCGCACTGGGGCTTGAATTCATCCAAGTGGAAACATTCTACATCTGCATTATTACTAAACAACTCTAAGCACAAAGAAAATGGGAAAATTGCCCTTTTTCACATTTGGTTGGCAATGACTTCTGTGGCAATGATTGTTATTTGTTGGCTTCCTATAAGACATGGGCCCTCAGTATTTGGCATAAGATGAATGATGAATGCAATAGTGATGGAATAGTGATTCAGTCAATACGGAGTATCCCATCTGCAGGGAGGGGTACTTGGTTCCATTAGATGAATGAATGTCTGCATTCTCCCGATCTCATTGGGTGAGTGACAGTGACATCAGTTGGACTCGGTTTCACTTGATCTGGGTTAACTGTGTAATTTAATCATTTCTATGGTGTTTGTATGTGTTGTATATACCTCTCCCTGTGTTTTTGTGCATTTAATAAGGCTTCTATGTGCTTACTTCTTACAAGAATGGTATGGTATCCATCTCTCTGCTTTACCTTCAATATCTAGATAGATATACCTATTTATAAGTGCCAGAAAATGTCTTGAAATCTGCAGTCCAGTTCACATCATTAGTGTGCTGTAACAGAATTTTTCTGTATCATTTTTGTCTCCATTGTACCATACAATAAGTGAATGGTAAAATAGGCTGAGAATAGCATTAACCCATGAAATCAACCATGGAACTCAACATGAATGTCCTTAAAGAAAGTTAATGGATGGTGTTCAGCTTTGTCTTGTTAATCTGCTGCTTAGAAAATAATGATTGAGGGAGCTGTATCAAAATGAAGGCAGTTTTTAAACTGGAATATGGGAGTCCGCTGTATGTAGAAAATGAGCTGGGGAATTATTTTAATAGCCAGCTGAACTTTTCTCTGGCCTTTGGTTCGACCTTGTCCTTCGCCAACCGCCATTAAGCTCTGAGAAGGAGTTGACAGTTTGTGACCTGTGCACCCTGCTCAGGGAGGCCCTTTCTGTGCTAATTGAAACAATGGCAGTGGGTTCTTTCCAAAGCAAATTAAATAAAGGAGTAGAAAGCTGCTCTGAGAAAGAAGGATGCAGCTTCATTTCTGTTTGAACGGCATAAGAAGTAAAAGTGGAACGTTACACTGCCCTTATACAAGCTAGCGCTAACTTGCTTGCCTTTGAACAATGGGCCTTTTTTGCCCTTGTGGTTCCACCAGCAGCTTATTAGAGATCAGATTCCAGACATGCTGATCCCAATAGGGACGAGTGGGAATTGCAAGTCTGTTTTTCAAGGTGTGATTCTGTCCTTGCATATGGTTGCTTAGTAATATCAGCCTGCACCGCACATACTAATATGAAGATATTAGCATTGTTTCTAGCATTGGATTTGCATGCAACCTTTCTGACTGGCTCATTCTTTTACAATATAAATGTTTACTGTTCACTACCATTTTTCAGAAAATCCTGTCCTATAGAGAGAGGAGTTAAATACAATACCACAAATACCCCATAAAATGTATTCATTCCTCGAAATCTGACCTTCAAGTTCTTGTTTGTTGAAGTTCTCCAAGAGAAATGTGTTTTGCACTGAGCCATTGCTGTAGAGCAAGCACAGCATCTTCTGTGAATAGCTGATAAATCTAAAATATCACTTTAGTCCCTGGATGGGAAAGGAGCGTTTTGCATGGATGCTTCTTGTTTCAGTTCTCCCAAAGGAAAGAATAGGACGCAAGGACAGTATAACCTGTTCACCAAAACAAAAGCTAGTTATTAAGAGTCTGTATTTAAATGTTTATAAATGTTTTGGCACCCTGACGCACTGTCCACTGCTTTTTTATAAAGTCCACAAACGATCGCACAAATGGATCTGTTTTTTTTTCAAGGAGAATGACCAATGAAAGCTAGCTACAGATGATGTGACTATGATGTAAAAGAGCCACTCAGTGGTGCTCATCCCACATTTTCATAGCAACTTCATACAGGAAACAGGAAATCCTCCCTTCTCAGCTCTCTTTGATCAACCAGACACAGTATAAACCGCTCGACATCTATGATTTTATCTGTGTTCTTTGATTTCTTCTCTGTCGCTGTCTTCTTCTTTCCGTTATCCTGTGTGGTGCAGAGTGCATCTGTTATAACATCAATGCCATCTTCAGGCAGGGAGTGTCATTACATCAATATATCCTTGACCCAGAGTACCTGGCTGAGAGGCCATCCGAAGAATCATGAAAATCTCAATTTGGATATGTGTGTAGAGGCCTTAAGATCTCATCCTGGTCCTTCAGGGTATCTCTGGTTAATGCATAGAGGTCTGTCTACCCAAATGCCTCCATAGACTCCATAAATCACTAACCCACAACACAGCTAGATATGGTGGAGGATGTTGCAGGTTGCAGGACATTCTCTGTGATTCCTCAAAACCAAGACCAAGTCAAGAGTGGATGAGCAGGGTTCCTATTTGGCAATTGTAGTGTGAAGAATGGGTGGCATGATGTTGGGCTGTCAGGACAAAGGTGTAGAACCATTCCTTTAAAAAGCAGGATATGTCCTGCTACTTGTACTCTAACCTGTTTTACTCTATTTTAACCTGTTGTGTGTTGTGGACCTGTTGATACCCCAGGTGTGTGATGGACTTGAGGCGTATTTATTCTTTACGTTTAATCAAAAAACTTGCTTGGACCAATGCGTTCACCTCACTTATTCTCCAGAGTTCTCCTGTCCTGACATTTTTATAAGCAAAGGTGGAGACTGCTGTGCAATTCCAAGTAAGATTGAAGCAGGTGTTGCATCAGAAAATCCACTATCTCGGAAACTGCTGATGCAATAGTGTCTGTCAGACCTGAAGTAACACCACACTACATCAACCTCAGAATCTATTGAGACCTGGAGTCCCTCTCTGATTGTTTTTTCCAGTTTCTATCACTCAATATTTGAGATCGTCACTGCCGTAGAATCACAGTCAGATATTGAGTGTTTATATCTAGTGATATGAACCAAACATTCAGCTTTTGGGCTTATCTGAGCTTTGAGATGGACTGCTGGACCTTGCCAAAACCCTAAAGGTAATTTTGTCCCACTGAACCTTGGGGAATCATTTTAATCCATTATACTCAAAGATAATGTGGGTTGGTTTCAGGCTGAATTGTTTGGAGCATCATTATTTAGAAGGTGAATTGGCTGAAGACACTTGAGCAAGTGAAGAATGAGAAAGTCAAAGAGAAACAAACCATGCAGTGATATGCATTAAAATACTGTATGTTGTAAAAAAGAAAAAAAACAAACCTTACAGAGCATAGCCGTCAAGTTTTATTTATTTAAAACCAGGGAATTTTTATTGCCGCCATCCCATCATCCCAATATGATTGTCAAAATATGATTGTCAATTTACATTCAGTCATAAGACATTGGTGGTTTTCAAGTGAAACATTTACATTTTCTTTCATTTGCCATTTCACTTGTGGATTTCTGAGTTTCATTAGCTGCAAGATATTGCGTTTTGTCTCCGTGTTCTAAGATGCAAGTAAGTTATTATATGTACAAAAATTCTCTTATATTCTCTAAATATATATATTTGGTGCCAGTTTATCAGGAAGTGATGATTTTGTTCCCTTGGACTCGTTGAATGGAAATGGTGTTGTATTTGCAAATATTGTATGAAAAGTTTTGTGTACAAATAGATGTATGGAAACATAGTTAGTAACTGATAACACAGATTTGTTGCAGCTTTTGAATTCTTAAATTTGGCTGATTTTTTTATGCTGATGAACATTTTATGCTGATGAACATTGTTCCTTCTATTGAAAATAAAATCAGCCTCCCAAATCTTACATATACTGTGTCCAATCCTGCTCCTCTTTAAGAAATTATATGTGCTATATTTACTTTTTAAGGGGAAATGACTTCTCTCTCGGTATATCCATCCATCTCTTTGATTTTTTGTTCCGAATTTACTCCAGTTGTCACAACTAACCTTACAAGAACTGCCACCCAGGCTAGAGCAGGTGACAGTTCTCTCGCGATCACAAACTGCCAGATTATTCAAGTCAAATACACTAAATGATCATCAAATGTAAAAAAAAATCATTTTTTTGTATGTAATCAGTGGCTGTGATGATTTAGAAGTGTCTTTCTGACCAAGAACACAGCAAGATATGTTTTCTCTTGCGTATGTTTATAAGTATCAGCAAATAGGATGCTAAAACAGTAATAGTGCTTGCTTTGTTGGCAATAAACACACATAATTGGTCGTTAAAAGCAAATAATATACATTTCTGATGACTGCATTCAATGTATGAGGGCACTGTATTTACCAACTTAATTTTCCACACCACAAAGAATGAAAAAACAGGAGCTAGCTGAAAAAAGCTATTATGGCTGAGCATTATAATGAGGTTTGTGTGGGAGAATGGTGTTCATATCAGTGATTTCGCTGTCCTTGCTTATGGTTTTACAGAACTCGACTCAGGTTTTTCTGGGTTTATTATACTTTGATTAGTTTTTTTATGTTTGTGTTATGACGATGAGCAGATGCCTGCTGCCTGCCGTAACGGGGAGGTTTTCTTACTGGGTGTTTCTTCCAAATTTATTCATGAGAGTGAACTGAGCATGATTACTGCTGCTCTACAGCAGATGTGTCTGAAGTCATGGGATTGATTTGGCTTCATTTCATTATTGATTTATTGTAGTTGTTCAACACTTGTAGACAAATGTCTATGCTGCATCGCATGTTTAGTAATGTTTTATCTGTGTCTATTGGATTTTTTTTACTTATATTTGTGTACTTGGAATTGTACACTTATATTTAAGCAATGTTTCTATATCAAGACAGTGAAGTAATTCAACAATATTGACAATAATCTACAATGGCAATCGCTGACAACAATTAGCCCTATTATTGATTCCTTGACAAGTGACTATGGGTTTGATCAAAAGGTTTCAGTTGATATGGCCATTTTGAAATGAGAACAGCCACAGTGTTAATAAGAAAACCCTCAGAACAGATTAATAGGTACAGTTTATCAATAAATAATCTTGCAGATCGAGTCCTCTTCAGAGTTCAATGTGTCACAGCTCCGCGGGAATGAAAGACACAGCCCAGCAAACTTCAGGCATCATGTGAGCAGCATTAACACAACAATCTGTAATAGAAAAAATATTTGAATCCCATAGTTCTGAGATAGAACAGGAAGTTATATCACAACCAGGAATTTACAAGCTCTTCGTGTGAAATTGCTGATAGACATTTGGTCCCTTCTGCTGATCGTGAGGGGGACATACAGTCAGCTTCCACTCCCTTTTCCTCCTTTGTCTCTCACTTTTCTCAATGCAGTTTTGTCCTCAGTTTAAGGTTAAATAAAGCTGCATTTTCTGTTATTCCTCCTTAAACCTTGCTTCCAGAGTCTTCTGTTATGGGTTAGGATTCGTTTTTCAATAGCAGATCGAAAAGACCTGTGATGAATCTTGCTTGTCGGTTTAAAACACTAAGCTCATTATTATTGGTCACAAAATAAAATTTCGAAAGGGACTGTTCTTAAACAGGTAAACTGTGGTGTACGTTTTGATGCCACAGTGAAATCTCAAGGTCTGTTTTGAATTTACTTTATCCCATGAGGTCAACATCCATGCAGTTCTGCAAAAATGCACATAAATGAATAAACGCTTGTAAAATAAGAGCAGTTCAAAGAAAAAAACTATGTAACTTTTTTGAATTCTATATCTTCTATTTAGTTCAAGTGAAAGAATACAGCTCTGCGTGTGTTTGGCCTTTCTGTGCTACACAAACTTCTATCTGTTAGCGAGATCAGCGTGATTGTGGTGAGCTTTAAAAATTCGAGACCAGTGCTTGAACTGGACTGATATGCTCAATAAATTTCCAACTGGCATGGGTCGCCGCCATTATTAACAAGTTTCTTCATGTCCTCTCAATCTCACCATTTAGATTGCAAGCTGAAATGCCATCGAGTGAACTTTACACGTGCTATTATGATTGATACATATTTTTTCATATTTCTTTTGTATAGTTAATTGATTTATGTACAACTGTGTTTAAAGCAAATGTAAGTAATGGGCCAGTGTTCCAGTAGAGCTATACGTGTAGCAAAACCCATGGTATCTGAACAATCGCTGTCTTTCAAAAGGCGACAATAACAAAGTGGACTTTTTTCAAATTTGCTATATGAATTGGTTTCTAAATTAAATCCCATGGACTCCCATTGGACACTTTACAGATATCTTACAGACAAAACTGCACAGAAACCTGGAGCCAGATTGTTCTCTCACATTCCTAATTGGAATCACACCACTCTTCAGCTGGTATTTTGGTAATATTTCAGACTGTTCCTTTTTAGACATTAATTAGACATTTGTTTGATAGAAATATCCATTTGTAAGATGCAAGATTCTAACTTTCCTATACACAGATCTATTTAGTTTAAGGCTCTTTAAAGCTCTCTGATGTTTTGGATATGAGTCTTTCTAAATGCAGCAGGGACATAATAAACGGAAATCATGTTTTCTTAAAAATGTGTGCATGTTTCATTTTACTTTATCCTTTTATTGATTTAAACATGGCAGAGTGTGTCCAGGGATGTGCTTTCTGTTTGCATGCTGTTCTGTTTTTCTCTAACCTCTGTGTGCTCATAGTTTCCTCACTTGAAACTTATTTCTTCCACCACTTTGTCTCTATCTTTGTGCAGATGCTGTAGGTCTGAGTGGTAAATACTCTGGGTGTTGGAGCAATCAGAAGAGCTTAGAGCCATGAAGTCCTCTTCCTGTTATCAGATCAAGCTGTGGGAGCTGATTCTAGACACTAGAGCTAATGTGATTCGCAGCTCACCTTTAAAAGCTACTTAAAGCTGGTTTCAACCATTTGTTTTCCACATTAATACAAGCACAGCAAGAAAGAAAGTGTAGAAGTTTCCTTCCATGTTTACAGTTCTTAGTACTCTATGCATCATGGTTGTATTAAAGGGAGCTAAAGAAGTAAAGGGAGTTTGATGGGATTCATTGTTTTTGTACACAGGCTCAAAACACAAATATTTAAGAAGTTAGCCTTGAAGGGATTCTCAATTAACGCTGAAGATGATTCCCATTTCAAAGGACAGCACTCCATTCTGAATGACATAAAAATTAACCAGCAGATAACAGCTCCAGCCACTGGTACCTTGAATGTGTGCATAGGTGCAAATTATGAGTTTGATAAACAAAATATATTTATAGAACTGTAATAGGGATTGCACTGTGCAAAATTTTAGGCTGGTGTGAAAATGCCCAAAACAATACTTAGTGGTAGTGGCTTTCAGCCTCAAACCAGCAGCAATTCTTATACATATGCCTACAACCAAAACTTGGTACAACATTAGAAAGACACCTTAGCAAGACACCCTTCTAAACCGGAAGATGGCAGCAGTGGCCTATGCTCAGAACTGGACAAAAACCCAGATAAACCCCTACTGTTCAGAGAAATCTGACCAGAACTGGTTTTCATGGAAGAGTTGCAGCCAACAAGTCCAGTCTCAAGTATGCATGAAACATTGCAGTACAAAAACGAGTGTCTCCAGGCAACTTTCCTTGAAAGTTTAAGACTGCAATTTTCCGAATGTTGTTTGAGATTTGAACTACCTTCTGTGTAAAGGAGAACAAGAAGTACTGGAAAGCTTGGCATGACCTCCATAGAGTGGGGTTTACATGAAGAAACAGAGGGATGTGAGAAAGACCCACAGAAGATCTATTGGTATCTAGAATTAAATGTATGTGAATTGTGGCTGTTTTGAAGCCAAGTGGTGGTCGAAACAAATATTTAATATCTTCCTTCAATGCATTTTGTTACATTTTTTCACACCTGCCTCAAACTTTTGACCGGTACACTATATGGTATTATCATAGACACATTCTGCACCCACCATGCCTTCCAGTATGTGGATTAGACATCTGAATATAGGTCTTGAGAATAACTGATAACTAGATTGCTAAAGTTTATACACAAATTTTGACGTTTGAAAGTTTGGCTTGTTAAAGTGAAGTCTCAAAGTAAAATCAGGTGGTTGCCTGATGGTTGGTGGCCAGGGTAAAATTTTTATTTGTTATGGGGAATTAAATCATATTGTACACAGTTCCTCCTGCCAATATGAGTGATTTCAACCAACCCCCATGTCTCTATGATTTACTTTAGCTGAGATAGAGTTCAGAATACTTGGTTGCTAGGGTAAAAGGTTTGGTTGCTAGGGAGATGTCAGTTACTATGATTAACGTAAACATCTAAAATATTTTTATTTTCTCTTTTTTTTAACTGGCCAAAAAGAGGGGAAAATACCAGGAGCTGGTGGAGCAGTGTCGAACAAACGGCTGGAGGACCAGGTGCTTGCCAGTTGAAGTGGGCAGTCAGGGGTTTGCTAGTCACACCTTGAACAGGGCCTATGGTGCACTGGGCATATTAAGCACAAACAGAAAAAGAGCCATAAGTAACAATGTGGAGGCAGCAGAGAAAAAGAATCAAGATGGCTCTGGTTGAAGAGAGGAGAAAGGTGGGGGCAATAGCTTGCCACTTGGACACAGGCCAGGGTCTGATCAGCCTCGGTCGGGTCGCCTGGAGGAGGGTGTCTGTTGCGAGACCCGAAACACCCCGTGAGTCCAGGAGACAACACTGATGATGTTTCCAAGGTTGTGCATACTTTTGCACACTGGTTAGTTTACATTTTCTATGAGGTTGTAAGTTTGAGTCACGATTTTAGAATGTTTGACCCCCATGTACGTACAGTTTGGGAGTAAACATAAGCAGTTTGTTACAGAGTCAGATTAAACATAAGGCATACACATAGAAGACGCTTGAGCTGATACAGAAAATCCGTCAAGTGATCAGTTTGGAGGTCTTTGCAAAATTTAGTGACTGTGGTTCAGATGGTCTCGTAGAAGATGTGTTTTCAAAGCAAAAGACGTATAACAATAGGTTGCCTTTTACAAGTCAACATAATGACAATAGAATTCACAGGGTTTTTTTTTTTTGGTACACAGTTTCAACTGAAACATACCACTACTGCTGCTTTAATTGAAGAAACTGGCACGCATCCATTCAAGCTTTATTTGATTACATTACTAAATGTGTACGGTTTTAAAATTCAGTAACCACTTCCTATTCCCAGTCTATTTTTGACAAGAAGATCAATAGAGATGTAATAAGCCACGCTGCCTACATGCAAACAGATTTCCTGCAGCTTTCAGCATGAAAACACATTGTCCAAGCTGAATGGATTCGTCCTGTGGAGATTTACAGTATGTATCAAATCAAACTGTTCCTTCGGTGGATTATAATGGGACTGCGATTGTGTGCCTAAAATGACTCATTCACTATATTTATTGCTTTCTGATGGCACTGCCTGTAAATAAGCCTTCATAATGCAAAATCTCTCCCTGGTGCTTCAGTGGAGGAAGTGGGCCAATACTGGTTCTGCTTTATTGTTATCGCTGTTGATTGTATGCTCCTTTAACACAAATAGCACATCTTGAGTATTGCGTTCTAAAATGTGCGAGCAGGAAAGTGCGAAAGGATTAGAGATGCTTCAAATGTGAATGAATCTTTTAAATTAGACTAATGGCAATAGTTAATATTGCTCTATGATAATTTTATTCCGAAGTAACTCGTCTATAAGCATGTTTTAGTGTACCCACAAGTGAAAAAAACTTCTCTTTCTTTATAGTGTTGTTATTTTCTTTCATGCTCTTTATGTCAGGGCCTGGAGGGTAGGCTTCATGAGTTTGACGTGTTTTTGTTGAGAGGAATATAAGGAAAATATCCCTGCTGCTCTACAAACACACAAAAGCCTTAAGGATTCTGGTCTCTTGTGGATGTGTTCACTGTCTCATCTGTTCTTCCCCACACTGAGAAACAGGAAAGAAGAAGATTATGATGGAGAAGAAATAAAAAAAACATAGAAAAAATCATAGATTTTGAGCGGTTGATACTCTTGGTGGCTGATCACAGGGAGCTGTTTTGACAAAAATGTGGAGAAAAGAGAGGATTTGTGGTGCGCTATTTCTTTCCCGTTTCCTGTGCAAAGTTGCTATGAAAATGTGGGATGAGCGCTGTCGAGCAGCTCTTTTACATACTACTCACGTCATCAAAACAGCCAGTTTTCATTGGTCTTTCTCTTTGCAAAATATCCGATATGGCAATTCAAAACTCGTGCAGTCAGATGTGTAATGTCCCGTTGGCACCCTTGGTTTTTGCCACCCCAAAAAATGACTCATTTTTAAATAAATATCTAAAAATAAATCTGGATTTAAAAATGTTATGTTTGCATGACTTTGAGGGGCTTTATGAAAGTTTGGAACAAAAAAAATCTGTAATAATAATTTGAGGGAAAAAAACCCTCAAAACCACTTTTGTACTACAGAAAACATATTTTTACTCAAAGTCATCAAAATGGAGTTATGGTGTTTTGGAAAAAACTTAATTTGGCTCCACTGGTAAAAGAGTTAAAAGTTTTTGCTGTTTTCCCTTAAAATATTAGTAAATATTTCAAATTTTACAACCAAATTATATTGTTAATGATTTGCTTTATATGTTCAAATGTTCAGTTTTACACATGTTTTGAGAGATTTGTTTTAGCTCCATCAGCATTTGTTGTCAGCTAAACATTTTTGCTATTTTAAGAAATCTTGCCAAGTCAAATTCTTTTGCTCCATTAGCAGATTTTTTTAGATGGATCTAGGAAAAGGCATTTGACATTTTATCTTGTTCCAAGAGAGTATTTTTAGATTTTTTTCTTATTTAGATTCAAAGTACCAGTTGAGATTTTTTCTAATGTGAGTATTTTTCTCAGAGTATTCCAACAAATAACTGAACATAAATATAGGAGCATGTGAAAATGCATTTTGTTGGATTTCAGAGCAGCAAAATGTCCCGTGGGAATATTCTTGTGTTAGGGATCTTCCTAAACAACAAATATCAGCTTGGTGTGAAAATATGTAATGAAAGTGAATGAGATCAGTGGAGTCCTTGCCTTCTCAAGGTTAAGATTTGAAACTGTGCTGTTGATGTTTCGGTGGAATGTACCAACAAAGACAAAAAGCTTGAGCTCAGCTTTTTTCCCTTCATGACAAACCCCTGGAGCTTTAACACCTCTCATTAAATCTTGTTCATAAATGGGCAGGAACCTTAGGACAGAGGATCAGGGGTCCCATGATGGCCTTTAAAACCCACACAAAGGGATTCATCATCAAGTATATTGATCTCTGCTTCTATAGCTAGAATATAAAGATGAGAGAATCTGTGGAAATTATTCATGACTTGAAATTTGAGTGTATTTAATGTAATATGTACTCAGTATAACCTCAAAATGCCATTGTTTATATTTAGTGGTATGTAGTTTATTCTGAATTAAAAAAAAAAAAAAAAAACTTGTTATGCTCTCAGAGTTGCAAACACTGCCTCCATGTTGTTTCTCTTGGATATTTTTCATAAAAGCAACATATATACAAGTCCTTCACCTGTCATTTTCCCTCTGCAGTGGTATGTTTCTCCACGGCCTATTGACTTTCTCCAGTGTTCTTGTCTCATTAGATGTTTGTGGAATTGCATGTTGAATGAATAATTTGAGATGTGTGAAGCTTTCCTCCAAATGTGACTTTGGGAACTCTCCAGCTCATGTTCCCATTTAAATGCAGAGAAAGCACAAGTTGTTTGTTGTGTAACCTTTACACAGGCAGAGAGGCTCAAGGGATGCAAACACTGGCAACCCAGGGCAGGTCTTCAGATTAGAGAGCATAGAGCAGAGAATCGTTCAAAGAAACCCCACAAGCTCCAGCGGCTGCTTCTGAGACATTTCCCTGCCAAGTTCTTTATGAAACAGAGATGATTTTTCATTCTTGACTCTTACTGTGTGAAAAAAATATAGCAGAATTACAAAATATATAAGTTATGATAAGATCTGCAAAGATGCTTTGATGTAATTTGCAATTCAGTATTGATACAATTATTTTTTTAACCCTTGGGAGTCACACCGGTGTGTGTGCCAACCACATCGGCTGTTTTGTAATAAATAGGACCCACCTATTTTTTTTATTTTGATTTAAAAGACCTGTTGGCATGTGTTTTTGGCATGTGTTTTTCTAAGTTTAGGCACAAAAAAGCACAATGGAACAAAAAGTTTTTGGGACCGTTTATAAGGTCTGCCTGTTTTTTTTTTTTTTTAATGCAAAAAAAATGCAAAATTTGTTCTAACTACTGCTGTAAAAAATGCAAAGTTTAATACTTGAATTGAGATTTGTTATGGAATCATTGAGTAACGTAATGAAAACAATATTTGAAAAAAAAGGCTTTAACATTTCACTGCATCACGTTAAGGGTAATTGTAACATACTCTTGCATTTATTTTAAAGGAGGAAATTCTTGATGACTGCAGTGCTGTAAAAAAAAAAAACTTTATGATGAATTGTAATAATTTGAAATGTCTCTGCTGTAAAGGAAATCAATATTCTTGAGCCTTGGTCTGTTTAATTGTTGTATTGTACATTAGGCATTTCTGTAATGATCAAATCGAACTGTCTCCATTCACCCAGCCTTGAAAGATTTTTTTAGCTCAAATATTTCAGCAGTGACTCACAGTTACACACAGTAAGATTTGGAAATAAAATACTCATAACGGGATTTTTGTTTTAAAAAAAAAATCACATAAAAAAGACAAGTTTGTAACCGTCTTACCACTGATTAAAATGCAGAATATTTTAAGCTAAGGCCAACGGTGACAATGGGTCATTTTTCTTGTACAGTGGTTCAAATATTTTTGAGAAACATTTTCAAAGGAAACTCCACTTAGTCCACTATGTGTCAGATTCTTTAACGATTGATAACACTCAAATTATCTTAATTGCTTGGGAGAAATAGCTTAGTCAATTGAGAAATAGTTAAAGATGAGTAAACGTTTAAATAGATCAGTCCAGCATATGATGGCAGGTGTGTGCAAACACATTTCCTAGCTGAATCTCAAGAGTGAAGTATCATTATCATCGTGGCATGATTTATATTGTACTGAAAACAGGGCAGATGGGTTCTGTGCTGGAGCTTCTCAGTCTCTGGAAACAGAAATGCTCACGTCCTGCCAACCACAAGTTGAAATATTTACTATTTTTAATACGTTTTAATAATCATAACAGTCATAATAAAATTATGTCCTTACACACACTTTTAATAATACACAGTGCGTCAGTCAGTGCTGTTGTCCGGATCAATAAAAAACTGTAAAAGACGGACATCTAGTGGCGACTGACATTTTAGGACTTTTGTTTTATTTTAATGACGGAAAGCTAAACGTGGGCGCGGCTAACGCAAGTGCGTCACTACCGGGTAATCGTAATTGGGTAATGCGTGAACGGAGGCGGGACAATGGGGGTAGCTTAGATACCCGAGTGGGTGAAAGAGATAATGAGTTTACAAACGTTATGACTGACCGGCGTTATACGTATTTTCTTCTGTTTTAAAGTTGAGTTTTTTTTCTTTAAACAATTTATTCTTTAAAGACCGTTACATTTATTTGCTAAAATATGCAGAATCAAAATTTGAATAAATAAATAAACAAAAGTAGAAATAAATATATGAATAACAAAAATACATTCATAAAATAGAAAATATTTGAAATTCAGATGAAATTCAGAAAAATATTAATTAAATGTTTTTATTTATTATTTTAGTTAATCGTTTATATGTTTTTTCTTTATTTATTTAATTTAAAGTATTATTCTTTAAAATAATGTAGTTATTTACACGTACATGTTTAATGATAATGCATTACCATTTAAGAAAGTTGTTCCTGTTAGTTGAAGCCACAACTAGTGTTCAACAGAGTTGTTAAAAAACCACAAGGTGGCACTGTGGTCACAAGAAATACACATTTTATTGTCGTTTATTTTTTTATTTTTTAACTGACTTTAATTTTTTACATTTTAGTGACTATTACTTAGCAATGCTACCAATGTAGACATTTTGTATGAATTGTGTGGATTGTCCCAAAATGCTTTCCATTCCAAAGGTTCTTTTCAATCTGATTGATTTTGAACCAGCCACCATGAAGAAAACCTTCACACATCAAGTAAATCTGACTCTTTGTTTGAGGTTTATTATGTGTTTTGCAGCTCAAGTACAAGAATCTATTCATTGTGTTAAAGGATTTCAAGGCTGTTAAAATGAAGATTCCTTATTGAGTTTGGACCAAAACAAAAAATCATTTAAAATACATTTAAGAGAGCATTGACCTTTTGGACAGACCTTCACTTCGAGGGCTTTTAGCATATAAATGTTTACACACAATTCTCCTTCATTTATGAAAATATATTTTGTGGTGTTTTTAATAAGCTTCTACTTTATTATTGAAGTAGTATATAAGAAATGTTGTCAAATCCATCCAGCTGATCTCCAGATCGGGAAATAGCACTTTAGCATAGCTTAGCATAAGCAACTGAATTCAATTAGACCATTAGCATCCACATTTAAGCATTCCCATGTCATCAGAATAGGTAGTTTGTTTAAAACTCGACTTATTAAGGGTTGCGCCATGTTGAAACACCAGTGTAAAATGAAACATTGACATTCCATAGTGGGAAATCCTTTAAGGGATCAGAAATAATTTGTGAACCTTGGAGATTTATTATTCCACTGCATGAAAGCCAATGAAAATTAATTCACATTATGGTATTTGTGTGAAATGAAATCATGCTGTTTATGGTTTGCATTTTAAGCTCTGTCAGCTCTTTCTATATCTCTGCTATTGACCTCATGTGTGTCTAAGATGAATTACTCTCATTTTAAGTCCCTCATAAAGACATTAATTGGAAAAGAGAACACAAATCGATATACTGTACACAAATGATCTTGGTCATGTTTTAAGCAAAGTTAGATTTTCATCTCTGCATTTTACCAATAAATCCAGCTGTCAATAGCCAAAGTCGTTAAAAAATGTTAATTATTTTATAATGGATGCAGTTAAAGCTCCTTTTGCTTCGTTTGCATTTCCATTTCCTTGGCGTAATTTCTTTTTGGTGTATTTCACCTCATAATACTGTGTTTACTGCCTGCAGCCTTTATTTATAATTCAGCACAGATTCTCACTTCTAAGTTTGCAGATGTCAGATGCTCGGCGGGGCTCCAGCTCTCTGGTGCGTATGGATCCAGCTCACAAACAAACAGACATGGTTTAGTGGGAGGATCATTTCAACTTTTACCCACCTCCTTCAATGCAGCACGTCAAATATTGATTTCACTTTTGCTTTCTCCTTTTACTTTCTGGATGTGAACTACCTTTGCATTTCTTAGCAGGGCTGACAAAAGCAGTTGACATGGACTGAATCTGACGCCTCCTTTTGCTGTTTCCTCACAAGTTAAGGGAGACGGAAAGCAGCTTTGATTCTGTTCATAGTGCCTGGTGTAGCTTAAAGCTCATTAAAGATGCTCTAGGAAAGCAATAAGCTCAAGAAAATCATTCTCTTTTCTCTTTCTTTGCTTTTATCGTCTGCTTTTTATTACATTCTGGACAAAATTTGGAGCTATAATGTCTTTACTAGTCTTTTGCTGTTGCCCTTTGATGTGGTTCTTTGCTCTTGAAAATTTTTTCTTTTAGTACAATATGATGTTTCGAGGCATTTTACGAAGCAAAAAGCATGAAATAAATAGTTGTACCCATTTAAACCATTTATTCTTTTTCTTTGGTCATAAATTGATTCAGCTTTGAGTTTTTTTTATCTTGTTGTAATATAAGTTGTAATTACTCCCTCCTCCCAACTCCCTCACTCCATTAGCCGGACCACAACCTCCGATTCTTTAGTCCATAATAACATCCTGCATATCAATTTTCACTTGCCCCAAATCTGGGCCATATTTTCTGCTTTTGCTTTGATCAAGTACCGCAATGGACCCGTTACTACCGTTACTAACCCGTTACCCGTTTGGATCTGACCTAGCATCACCTCGGTCAGACTTGAGCCAAGCTTGGCCCACAAACCATGTGCCATTGCAAGATCAATGCCAAGTTTGGGTCAAAAATGGGATTAACTTGTGTTTTGGTGCACTGAGTCAGTGATAGGCTATAGATCAGTGATCCCCAGCCCCCCGGCCGAGGACCGGTACCGGGCCGTGGGTCATTTGGTACCATGCCGTACACAAATAAAAACTAATTTCCATTATTTCCGTTTGATTTATTATCCGAGTCTTAATGATATTTTATTTTGAAAAGTGAATTCTCTCTTTTACATCTGTCTCACTTGACGCATGTCAGCAAGTCACGTGATACATCCCGCTAAATTAAAGTTGCACATGATTACACAGTGGATATACGTCCATTATTATTATTATTGTTATTGTTATTATTATAGAGAAAATACCACAGTTTTTAATGCCTTCTTATCATATAAAATCTTATCATTTTATTTTGTTTTTATCTGCTACACACTTTCAGATTGGGCTGTGAAAATATTGTCAGAAAATCAACCGGTCCGTGGTGCACAAAAGGTTGGGGACCACTTCTATAGATCACATTTTATCTTTTCTCTTTCTCTGCTTTTTTATTGTCTTTCATTTACTCAATTTAAACCTCGGGATGTGTTCTGGAATGTCTGCCTAGATGTGGTACAGGGCCCTTTCCATTAGGTGGCAAAGGCAAATGTTAAGGGCAGCCACCATCTAGTACTTTTACAATTATTTTTGATTTACTGTCATCATGGCATCCTTATCATGTGGAGTTTTAAACCCCTTTCAATTTTGTTCCTAAGCTATTTTTCTGGCTGTTATATATTGTGATCACTCTCGCTATAATCATTTTGAAACCAGCCACTTTGAAACCCGTCTTGCCTATAGGGCAGCAAGTTGGTGAGAGCCAGCTATGTTTCAAGGCATTTTATTTAGTTCAGAGTTGATCACATACATCTGTGATACTTATTGTGTATAAAAGTTAACATTATCACGTAATAATAATACGTTAAAACCAACCAATACAGACAAAAAGTGACAGAAGTCTTAAAAGCATAAAACAGAGAAATTCAAATTCTTGAATATTAATTCATAACCTAAGTAAAAAGACTCTGAAAGCAAGGTTTAAGAAGATTTAACATAAAACATGGCTTTATTTCCCTTAAACTAGCGGCCTGGTGGCGCAGTGGCCTTACAGTTAGAAGGTTGTCAGTTCAAAGCTCGCCGGTGACCTTCCTGGAAGCAGCTTATATGTTCTCCCCATGCTTTCAGGGGTTTCTTCCAGGTACTTCGGTTTCCCTTCCCCGTGATTCTGCTGTATTTTTATTTGTTTTTAGTCTGTACATTGCTGTACCATTTAGCTATTCTCAGTGCTGTGAACACAATGCTATTATTTCAACGAGCAATGTTGTCATCTCTCAGTGTTTGCACAGAGGTTGAGCAAATTTTACCCTCACATTTCTCCAGGTCCTGGTTTGACCCCATGTCCTCTATCGCTCTGTTTGTTATGTTCCACCCATGAAGTGCTGGCAGATGCACTGATGTATGGCTCAGAAACGAGACGGAGAGTGCCATCTCATTTCTTTATTGCCCTGCCATTCTGGCTTCTCCACACGCATCACCCATTTCTCTGACTCTGCACAGCTGACCATTGTCGTTTTCCAGGCCGTGTCCAAGGGGCCATGAAAAGCCTGTGAGCTCTGTGTAATAACCTTCAGAAAGGCTGTGATTGCACTTCCATTCTCCTCCGAGACCCTGGGCCATAAACATCCACGCAGGCCGGGCGAATGCCAATGAAGATGGGGTTTGTTCCAAAAGGGCCTATTAAAGAAAATAGCTAAGGGGTTTATGTGAACGTGTGAAGTTTGTGAGGTCATAGCACTGTTTAGAACCTAGCAGGGCTACCTGAAGCCATTAGTGACAGTTTCTCTGGCAGAGGGATTAGCAGGCTATGTGTGGAAACTGCTGACAGGATCAGGAAGAAAGTAAAAAGGAGAGAGAGTGAGAGATCTAATCCTAATAGAGTAGCACAGACTCTTCTTAGATTCTAAAGGAAGGTAAACATTAAATTGGCTAGCTCCCGCCTGGACCAACTAACAGGAGACACTGCTACATCTGATAACTCCTCAACTCGAAACAGGACAGTGTCAAACTCTCCTAAAGGAGTAGCTCGGTGTTTGGTCAAGGCACTTTTAGATTGCAATAATACTTTGTTTGTTAAGTTAACCTTAGAGAGCAATAAATACAAAGGTTATTAGTGAGAATTAACTTATTAACATGACTTTTTGACATCACATAGGTCTTGTGTTATAGACATGCACTGCCTGAAGTGTCTGTTAAAGTAAAGTTTGGGAAGTCTTAGCGGACTTCGAGAAGGTTAAACGGTGTAATTTGTGTTCTGATGGCTGTCATTTGGCTGGATATGGCTCATGGAGCTTGTCTGTGTATTATTTCTAGCCTGGGAGAGAAGGCCTCAAATCGGTGCTTTTTGTAGTGTGTGACTAAGTGGGAGGGTTGAGGCTCACAGTTAATGGGTTTATACAATTCATGTTCCATGGCCAGCTCCAAAGCTCCCGGTGCTGTGCCAGATGAGTGTGAAGGCACAAAAATAGCACAAAGCAACAAAACCAGGAGTGAATCAAATATCTGATAAATGCTAACGAAATGTGTCATTAGAAAAAAAAAAATTATAGGAGCATTGTTTAAATACAAATTATTAACAGACCACATATTAACAAGTGAGTTGTGAAAGTATCGCAATTACAGCTTTGTCCTCTTTGCGGCGCTGCAGCACAACGCTTGCCATCCTTTTAAACTCAAGCGCGAACTTTTTTGTGTCTTGGAACCTTTATCGATATAACTCGACACAATATAAATGCCACGGAAGGCAACATCTTGGTCTCCATGTTTAGGAAAAACTGTTTAATGTTACTGTAATTTTAAATTTGTAAAAGTTAAGTTACATTACAACTTTTAACTGAGAAATTGAGACAACAATTTAGGCAGGGGAAGTAAAACACAATACATTACATTTAAATAACACAATAAAAGTCACTACAGCAAGCGCTTTGTAGACAAAGTTAATGCAATAACTGCTGTTTGCATATCCTACAAGCATTTTTAATAAAACTGTGAAATATAACATTTTATCAAATGAATGAATTTCACATTACACTTAAATGTTATAGTCTGCTGATATTTCTATTTCCTCCTTCTGTGTTTTATGGTCTACAACACTCGCAAAATGTTTTAAAGGGCATGGAATCCAGTTTTCCCATCTGTCTTTTAGACTTTACAGACAAAAATCAATTCCATAATCGATAAAAATTTCCTGTCTGGGACTAGAAGAGACAGAGTGTGTATGGTTGAAGAGAACATCTTGCCACATCTATATCCTTGAACACATTTTCAACGAGTTCCAGATCTAATTCATTATGAACGTTTCAAGCTAATCATTGGTTCCAGCTGTTATAATATATTATAGGAGGATTTTTATGAATATATTTTACCGAAGCAGAAAAAATCCAGTGACAAAATGTTTTATTTATGTCTAACCCTTTTTGACCTGCATGTCATAACCAAGTCTGCCTTTGTAGTTTTACATTTTGACCTGCTCTGTTGTCATTTTTTGAGCATTTTAATCAACACTACATCTATATACCCCATATTTTATGAATAGTTTTGTAAATACACGCACACACACACGCACACACACACGCACGCGCACACGCACACACACGCACACACACATACGCACACACGCACGCACGCACGCACGCACGCACACACACACACACACGCACACACAC
>SRMA01027077.1:995585-1020236 GCA_007224835.1 Danionella cerebrum | reverse complement strand
GGGCAGCACAGTGGCGCAGTGGGTAGCACTGTGGCCTTCCAGGTAGAAGGTTGTCGGTTCAAGGCTCGCCGGTGACCTTCCTGGAAGGAGTTTGCATGTTCTCCCTGTGTTTGCGTGGGTTTCCTCCGGGTACTCCGGTTTCCCCCACAATCCCAAAAACATGCGGGGGCCAATGTGTGCTGGAGATAGGCACCAGCAGACCCCCGTGACCCCGAAAGGGAATAAGCGGGAATGGAAAATGAATGAATGAATGTCTAGGAAGTCTAGCTTTTTTGTGCTGGAATTCAATGCATCTTAGTCCAACCCAAACAATGGGGTAAACAAAAGTGACCAGGATGAAGTTTTCAGATGTGATTTATGCACTAGAGCAAATGGAACCTCTTCCCACTTTAAGTTCTTCAAGTATTTGCACCATGGGATTACTAAATAATGCTGAAGACATACCTGAATTAACTATTCCCCAAGACCAAGACCTCCAAAAAGAATTGAAACATGAAAAAAAAATTCATTTGTATTTACACTTGAAATGAAAATACTTTAAAAGTCCCTTTAAGCCAAAAAATTAGGTTAAAAAGTCTAATATGCACTTTATGATACAAACCAGCCTTGACAAGTTTAACCAAGTGATCAGCTGGACTTTCCTGTAGGACTCGCTCCTGATTGATCACTGGATGTACATTATTAAAACAAGAAATAAAGCTACAGTCTCAAACAGCAGCACAGATGCCTGAAGTAAACTCAAATCACTTTACCAAATTACTTGCTTTGCTTGCTGCATACATGAGGCAATTGTCATCAAACCGAATGAACAAACAATCCACCGAGCAACCCACCGACTGACCGAATACTAGTTGCTTTTATAGACGTAAATGATCATTTGTGTCATTGAAGGGTTTTAAAATATGTTAATTTGAAAAACTTTGCAAGAAGTGAAAATGTTCATGTCTCCTGTGATTAGACCCTTGCATCCACAGTGTGTGTGAAAAAATAGCGTGAAAAATGTGACAAAATGAATCATAATTTTTGCAAAAGGTAAACAAATAATTTATAATAATCAAGCAGATTATTCAAACAGCATGGTCTAAGTTTATGATCACATTGTCTCGCAGTGAGATATCCCTATTTGAACATATATCTCAATTTGTGTGCTTTCAAAAGATTCTCTCTGCTTTTTCTTTGTAGCGCATTACAGACTTACAGAATGGAAGACTAAGAGTTTTTGAAAGGCAGTTAATGTGACGTTTCCTGTCTGGCAGATAAACGATAAAGAGAGTGGCTGAAATGGAAACACACCCTTCACCTTTAGTGTTTTTCCTTTTGTGAGCTCTGATGTTGGGATGCTCGCTGCCGCTGATCCGGACTGTTTTTTTTTATTACAGTATATTAATCCCCCCAGATGGTTTTTTAAATGGGGTTTATTTCTTTGAAATCCTGTCCGGTCATGCAGTTTGTGCATCAAAGCATTGCCTGTGGATTAACAAATATTGACATTAAAAATAAAATCTAAAATTAAATTTTGACCACCAAAATAAAATAAACGTAACACAAATGTAAATGTCTTTCTTTAAATATCATGTTCATTTTAAGCAAAAAAATTATTTCATAAATATGTTGCCATCAAGATACAGTTCATAGATGCAAAACCACATTAAAAACAACATACCATATAAAGTAAAAATCAATTTTGTTATTTAAAAACAAAAGTGTAAATACTGTAATACGTTCTGGCTATTCAACAATTACTGTAATTTAATTTTACGAGTTTTGTATTTTCAGCAACCATTGTTAACACGTTGAACAAGTAGGTTTGATTTTTTCAATCAATTCTAGAATTGGACACAAATGTACAACACAGACAATAATAGCATCTGCTTTGTACACACACAATGACTTGCACTGCTTCACAAACACTACTGACTTTCCGTTAACGCAAGCCAATCCATGTGTATAGCGGTCAGCTGTCTGACAGAGCGATCTCCTTCCAGCAAAGCCCGCCTCAATTTACAGATTGGCAGCTTGATTGACCAACCATAGTTGGAATCTCTCTATCACGTGTCCATTTGGGAGCGTTCAGAAGCGTCGATAGGCGGGACTTTAGTGGGCCTGGCTCATGGTTTGGTTGTGTAGGTAAGCCTTGGATGAGATTTTTTTAGTTTTATATACCATTGTGTGATAATTTCGCTTTTTATCAATAATTCGCTATGATTATTTGAACGGACGTTTCAGTTAGAGACAACGTCTTTATTGTTCACGTTTACTTTAAAGCCTCACATCGGTGGCATTAACAGTTTCCTGTGTGAAAGTAACGTTAACCGACTGGATAACAACGGTCATTTCTGCTTTGAATAAAGTCAGTTACGTTTTCAATTTATTAAAGACCATGTAATAATCTTAACAAACCACAAAAAAAAATGAAACGTTAAACAAGTAATGGTAATTGCTTCAGTGTGAAATTCAGTTATTTTATGAATGGGTTGTTAAACGGTAATACATGATAATAGTATAACTGAAATTTACCGTTAACTTGTGTTCGTTATTTTAATAGACGAGACAGAATTAAAAAAAATGTGTACAGCTGTACACAGTAACTTAATCCAATCCGAACTGTGATTTATATAATCTTGACTTGTTTTGACAGACTCCAGATGAGCTGGTCTTCAATGGACTGAATACTCACACCTTATTTTTTTGGGAAAGCTTTTTACATCGAAGTTGCATCACACTCACAATACACTGGGCACTTGCATGGAATAGTTCTGGATACAGCTTTTTTCTCTTTATGGATGCAATGGAATTTTGATTTTCAGAAGTGTTTTCAAACTTGTGGCAAATAGTAAGCGAAGCAAGACAAGTTTATTTCAAAGATGGATCAGCAAGCAGCCGGAGGGGAGGATCCCAATAAGCCTTCCAAAAAGAAATCTAGTGAGGATGAGAGTAAAAACAAGAAACTGGTATGTATTGTATCAATATCCTTACAATGCTCTTAATAAAATGTTTGTCTGTACCACAGAGGAAATAACATGGAATTAACTCAGTCAAACAGCTACTTTTTTGCTGAATTCCTGTTTTGTAATATCACATAACAAAAGTTGGTGTCAGCTTTTTAGTCATTGATTTACACATGTCACGAGGGACACTAAAGGCCACAGTCAAAGCTATTTGTAATCCAAACACTGCTTAAATTGGTAAAGTTCAGTAACAAATGCTTCAAAAGTCAAAATTGAACTACTTTTGTTGTCAATCAACAAAGTTTTTCTTAAACTCAGAGCATGGTTTTTTGGCAAAAGATTAACCAGCTCTGACAGCTGAGCTGTTTAACCATTCAGTGTATTACTTCACAGGACCCTGAACCTCCTGATAATGTGGTGTCAAAAATATCTCTTTCTCGGTATATTGTGTGGTGTGTTCACCGTGACTGATTATGAATATCTACATTTCGGAGCCTTTGTGATTAAACTATGAACTAATGTAACGTTTACTACTTTTTTTGGTTGCATATTTTCAAAGCTTAGTCTGTGAAGTTTGAAAAAGTTAAGCTCACTAGTATCTTCAAGTGACTAGATAGTTTGCTGATAATAACATTAGTAACTGACTTGCAAATAATTTTAGCTGTTTGTCAACTGATACTGAGCCAGATAATAAATGTTTACACAGAGTGGTTATTATCTTATTTTCATATTACTCATTTGATTACTTTGTGTTTACATGAGAATTCTGATTCGTTATGACAGCAGACTTTAAAAAAAAATCAATGAACTTTTTAAAATTACTTTTTTCATCCCAAATTTTGGGCAATTAGTAGTTTTCTATTGTTGGCTTATTTCAGTGGTTAAACAACAATCAAGCAATCGAAAACATAGTAATTGATGTGTCATAAACAACAGTAAAGTAGTCATTGCTTACATAGAAACACTGTAGTGTTTTATATTGTATACAAAAGTGAATTTTGTAATGAATATAATGAATTCCTTCTTGTCCTCATTGTCAATTTTAAGTACTCTCTCCTGTTGAGCAAGATATTCTTTAAACATTGTTTTGTTATTGTTTCTAATCATATGTGTTAATATCTGTGTGGATTAATGGCATATTCATTTTAATAAATACAGTGCCAGAGTTAATCTCTAGTTCAATGCAATATTTAGATTGTGTGCTTGTTAAATAAATTAAAGTGGCAAGAAAAGATTTTGTCATTTGATGTTATTCTTTTGAGGACTTGCATCAGAACAATGAACCAAAACACCAGAGCATCACCCCCTTTGCACAGTTTCAGCTGATGTACTGACATATTATCATGAAGAATTGTCTGGCATATTTGGGAATTCATAGTCACCTCAATGATTGCAAGCTGAGCAGGCCCTGATACAAGTCTTGCTCTTTTTGTCATCTTGACTGACATCAACTTCTTGGTGGAGTAACAAAAAACAACATTTCTCAATTTGTAGATTGTCTGCGTGTAGACTCATTAATTTTAAAGAATATTAAATAACTTTTTAACCTTTTAGAGCATTATGTAATCAACCTTTCATGCTAATAAATCCTCTGGAGTTTTTTAGTTCTCGGTTTTTAGTGTGGCATTGCTCACATAAGCATTGTCTTTTTGAGCAGAGCTAACTCCAAAACTCAGTCAAAGACTCTGTATAGTTTAAAAATTTAGGTCTAGGATTTGGCCATTATCAAAATTCCAATCTGACCATCACACATCCAAACCCTTCTACCAGATTTGCTGCCTGTTTCTTGGCAGACTGGTAAAATACAAAAGTTAGTAGCTATGTTATCTATGGACACAGCAGGGAGTGACATCTGTTTTTCAGATAATTTTATTTTTTGCATGTGAAAGCTTCTTATTAAGGGGTAGACATACAAGCACTCTGTTGGTGAGACATTTGGCAATTGCTTGTACCAATTAAACGGATGTCAGACATTTAAGGTGATTTTAAGAGTTATGAATTAAATTTTTTGAGTGGAAAGGAGAAACCTGCCTTGCTTCCTGAAATGTCCTGGCTCGAGGACTTCTTTGAACATTCAGTACAACCGTAGTATTTATGTTCATGGTTTTAGACAGAGCGTATCCTTAAAGTAGGGATCCAGATCAAAAAAGAAAACAAGTGTTTAAGTATTGGCAACTGGCACAAAATTAAAAAATTTAACAACCTATCTGCAATGCATTTAGACGATTTGATTTTGTGCAAGCCTCATAATGACAGCAGTCCTTAGGGAACTGCAGGAATCCATCCGTTTATGAGCTCCATTTGCTTTGAGGAATGTAAATCCTTGGGGACTTTCTCATAGCCAGTGTGTAGTTAAACAGTGAACTGAGAGTAATGTAACCAAGATGATATCACACATGTGTTTTCTGTCAGCCCGGCTGAAATTTTAAATCTATGTTACAATAACTGTTTAGATCTCTCAGGAACTGGCTTGTGAGGGGATAAACATCCCTTCTACTAGTGCTTTTCATCCAGACATCTAAGTGATATTCTTGTAAGCTTCAATAATTTATTTGGATGAATAGAAAAAATGAGTAATAGACCCCAAGAAGGCCAAATATCAAATTTATTACTGATATTTGAAAAGTTTTTGGTTGATAACATTCATTTAATATCTCTAACCAACTGAAGGTGTTGGTCGTTGCATGTGTACACTATAAACCCAACAAGTTTTATAGCTCACAACTTTCATTTACTACAAAACATTCAAGTTGATGGACTCTAGTTAAGAAAATTACCTCTGTTGTTAACTTCCGGGTTGTGTAATTTGACTCGCAGAAGTTTGGGAATTTGCGGCAAGAAATTATGCGGTCGAGTGACCATGAAGATAATTCGAAAGATTGATTGATTATTGTGGTAGATTAATTGATCATCTAAATAATCTATAGCTGCAGCCTTTCTCAAAAATGATATTTATTTTTTATTTTATTCATAGGACAGTAACTCTATGACAAATCAATGGGGAGAGAAAAGGGTGGGTTTGGAAAATAACCACAAGTTCTGCATTCTAACATAATTGTGCTTTCATGTCATACCCATTGACAGCTGTAGTGTATTTACATTTTTGTACATTTTCTGTACAATTTTCTGTATACTTTTTACTTGAAATGTATGATTTGTCAACTCAAAAGTTATTAGTTTCTACAAAAGTCAGTTTTTAGATTTACTGCATATTATGAGGCAGCATTATACACAGGGTTTTCAATTCTCCTTTCAGCTGTTAAAACTTGGTTTTAGTTTGATGATCTCATTGTTGCACTTAATGTTGTTGTCTTCGAGCCAGGCATGTTCTCAGTCTGTTACACAACTTTTCTTAGAACCATAAGAAGTCCTGATTTTCTGTTATTATACAATAGCTTTAGGAAGTCAACTGAAGTTTGTTTAGTTTTAGAAATTTAAAATAGAAGTTATTTCTTACAATTTTTTTCTCCTCAAGTTTATTTTGGAGAAATGGAATACATGTAGTCGATAATTAACATTAAGTGAGGCCTGCTTGGTTGATTGTTGCATGAAAATGTGGACTCGCAACTTTAGATTTTTCTGTAGTGAAATACAATGTTGAATGTAAGTGTAATGACACATTTCTAAAAACAAAACATCTCAGTATTTGGTTATTAGTAATTATTCATTAATTTTATATTGTGTTACAGTGATTTACGGGATGGCTACGGTTTTTGCTTGTGAAATGGGAAGGATACATTGCAAACATTGTTGATTTCTGGTGCTGTGTTCGATGAAACTTTGTGTAAAGTTGTTGTCAATTTCAGTAAATAATTGGAAATGCAATATTCATCACCAACTAAAATTAAGTGAATGATGAATGATCATCATCTAGGGTTTGATATAAACATGGGCTTTTATTTAACATATGATTTTTAATCATGTTAAAGTGATCACCAGCAGTTCCTGTAATGTATTTTACTTTTGTACATTTTTTTATTCTTAATTTGCCTTTAAATAAAAATGACATGACAATATGCAGACAGGAAGAGAAACGGAAAGAGAAAAAGGGAGGGTTGAGAAAGGATGACCGGGGCAGAATTCAGACCTGTGTTGTCCTGACCGTGTATATATGCCCTACGCATTGTCCACTATATCCAGGTGCCGAACATTTACTTTTAATTTAATCGGACATTGCTCTTATATGCATTTCCCTGAAATACAATAGTGTTGTGTTTATTATGCCATTATTTATTAATTTATACATTTTTAGAGGTTTTAAAAAAACTGTATTGTGAGGCAGCCCACTAAATGTTTCAGATTTAGTGACTACTGTGAGTGTGGATAATCTCAAATGATGGATAACCTACACAGTAAAATCCTAAGAGTTAAATTAACTCTACTCAGAGTGTATTTGGTCCCACTCTCTATAGAGTTAAACCAACTCTGAAGGGGAGTTATTTAAATAAGTCTATTTGAACTAAACAGTCTATTTTTGTATGTTTTTACTCTTTCTGGAGTGGACTTGGTCCCTCTCTGAATAGTTAATATTTAGTTTGCATTTTCCATGCAGATTTGGAAAACATGAAGAAAATAGATTATTAAATTAATCTTTCTCAGAGTCGGTTTAACTCTATATAGAGTGGGACCAAATATACTCCGAGTAGAGTTAATTTAACTCTTAGGATTTTACTGTGTAGGTATTGCTGTCACCAATAGATTTCTGTTGATCGGTAGTAGCCATCTCTGGTCTTATGATGAATCAATCCTGAGCTGGATAAGAGATAGTTTGCAACCCCTGGACTCTAGTGAGGATTACTTATCCATGGATGATAATCTGTGCAGTCAGTGTCTTGATAAGAGAGGAAGAGAAGAGGAGACTAAGAAGAATACATCATTTGTTTGTAGCCATTACTTCACAGAGGCTCTATTGGATTCACAGCTTTTGGCATTTCTGAAAACTTAAGTGTGTTCTGGCACTCCAGAGTTTATGCATTCGGTTTTAAAAGCATGTGAATGTGTTTTTTTTATTGTAGCTGAAGGAATGCGTTTATTGTAGTTGAAAGAATGCGTTCATTTAGCTTCGTCTTAAACTACCGAATGAAAAAATTGAAGTGGAATTCTTACAGCTTTTCCTGAAAATCCCTTCCATAATCCAGACCACACACCATTTGGATGTTTACCTTTATTAAATACCATTATAAATGAATGAAAGGCCTAGAATAGCCTGTAAGCCAGCCTGCTGTTATGTAACACGCTGGTGCTCAGATTAGTACAGATGATCAGCACAGCATGTCCTTTTATAGTTGTGCTGTAGACATGATGCACATTCTACATTCTCACATTTTGTGGAAGATGTGTGAATGGGAAAATTAAATGTCTGACACTGATAGTTGCATTTTGTTCACAAACGTACATATAATCTGTGTGGTCTGCTTTGATTGGTTAACTTTGACTCCAATTCTTGTTTTGAAGAAAGTTTGAGCTCGGATATGTTCTCGTCTCAGATGAAAAGTAGAAATATAAATATTATCTGATCAGCTGTATCTTGCCCCTAGGTTATACGTTGGAAGTCTCATGTGGGACTTTTTGTCTCATCATTTTTCACATGGTAAATTTAAAATATTTTCTGTTTGCCGGTTTGAGTATGACATGATTTTTAGCGATTGTTAAAAGCATGGTCTATTTGTTGTCATATACTTAAACATTTTCCTAGGGATTAATTGAATATCAAAATCGACATTCAGAACCTATAATTGATAAAAAGTCAATTTATCAGGTCAATTTTTCAATTCTTTCCCTTTAAAAACACTACAGTGTGGAGTCACTTGACCCGGCTCCATTTCCTTCAGTTATTTTAAAATCAAGGAATGCACCCTTCATTGAAAATCTCTCACTTGCAATATGTGAGTATATTTTCAGCTTGTCAGTTAACTAGTGGAAGTAAATGAATAAATAAATAAAATAATTATTCATTTATCATAACTGAGTTTCCTTAAGAACCTTACATTTTCCTGAATTTTTTTATCCAAAGTTTATGATCCTTTTACCATTTATTAGAAGCACCATGACGAACTCAGAGACTGATAGACTTTTTGTTTATTTGTTGAAGAGTCTTTTTAAGAGTAAATTGTTTTTATAGATTTGGTTTTATTATTATAACAAAAACAGTCTTAGACATTTTTGATTCTTGTGCAGTTGCAAATATCATTGGTCACTTGAGTTGTGTTCAATGGTTCATGGGCAAATAAAGCAGGCCAATGCCAATGTTTACAACAATGAGCATGAAGCAAGGGTGTGCTTTTGGAATTGGCATGCTGCGTAAAAAAGTGGTTGACCAATGAGTTTGGGTCTTATGTTAATTTTCCTGTATGTGCTATGTGGAGAGCTTATATAAACAAATTCACTGTAAATACTATATTATGATGTAAGTTGAATTATGTACTGAATCATGGTGGTGAAGTGAGACACTCATATTTAATGTATACTGCCAGACTTTCCTCATTCAGCAGAGCAATAATATGTATTCATAACGTGAACTACTACTGATACACATTAACTTAATTCTATAAGTTGGGATTTATATTATGCCTCTGCTTCGTCTGCATAAACAAATGAGTGTCAGGAGTGTTTTGCAGCAACAATAGCAGAGTGATCATTTCAATTTTATCTGATTTAAGTCAGTTGAACACATGTTCATGCCTGGGTAAAAAGTGTTGATGTGAATTGATGTGTCTCCGAAAAACCGCTGAACAAATGTTAGTGTTTATAGACCCTTAGAGGGGTGTGGGGGTCGTAGAAAAAGCAGCAGCGAGTAAGCACATGTTGAATATTTGTGGGAGACAGGAAGTAAAGAAGGGAAGTGCTTAGTCGTTAAAATATAGGGGAAGCACAGACATTCTGACACCACTGTTTCAAATAGATATTTCTGGCAAGTTGCCGAGACATTCTTCATTATTGTCAGATGACAGGAGGCATCCATATAAGAGCTTGACATTCTAAATGTTGTCCTCTGTCTTGAATCAATCACAGGGGATGGCTTTCCAAAGAAAGCTGTTCACACCAACAAATCCCTACATGTTTCAGAAAAACACAAGCATTGGCTTGACTTTCCAGGAATAACTAACACACCCAAGATTTTTCGGAATTAGTTGTTTGAGAAGAACCACTCCAGTATTATGAAGTCGACCGTCATTCACAGCTAACAAATGCCAAGAAGATTAGATTATGTCGTGATTTTGTTTTCTATTTAGCTCAGATAAGCCCTAATTCACACATTGAGAACCGTTCAGATTAGTTTGAAGAGGCAGTTGTAGGGACAGACAAATTCAGACCCAGAGTTCTGTGCTGAACAACCAAAAAAAGTAGACTGCCACTTTGGAAACAATAAAATGCTTGTTGCGTATAAACAACATTAAAGTGAGTTTAACTGAATTTTAAGGAATTTCATGCTTTTTAATGAGTAAATTGTAAGCATGTAAAGAAAATCTAATAACATTCCCGTTTATGCATGTTAGACTGCTTTAATGTTAGATGCGCTATAACACAAAAACGTTTTAAAACCCTCTGTGTTGTGTTTTCAAGTCTGTAATTTTTACAGATGGGTTAGATAAATTATTATCTTAAAATCTTACATCTTACTTGATTTGGGCGCACGGTGGTGGAGTAGGTAAGTAGGCCTTTCAGTTAGAAGGTTGCCAGTTCAAGGCCCGCCTCGAGGCATGTTCTCCTTGTGCTTTGATGGGTTTCCTCCGGGTACTCCGGTTGCCCCACAACCCAGGTTAGGTTAACTGAATAATCTAAATTCCCCTTAGTTGTGAGTATGTGTGAGTGAGTGTGTAGCAAGAAATCGAGTCGGATTGTACTATAATATATGGCAAACACAGGGCTTTGAAGGTAATTTCGATGGGGACTTCTATGAGGTCAAACTCATTTGAACGATCAATTTATCGTCCAGCCCTATTTTATACTCATCCATTTCACTACCCGATTAGTCCTGGATGTCCTGGATGGTGTGAGTTATAGAGCCTGTCATCTTTCACCAAATTTGCCTTGTCAAAGAAAATATCCTATAGTTTCATTAAATGCTGAGTCATTCACACCAGTCTAAAAGGATTATTGCTGCTTTAATGTGATTCTGTTTACATTTTTAATTATATCTACCACCCACATTTAATCATTGAATAATCATCTAATTCTCCCAGCTTTTTCTCATTTTTTGCTTTCCAATGCAGCTCTGAGATTACAGTTCATATGTGGGTTATAATGTCAGCGTCTCTCAGGAGGCTTGTTTCAACAGGTTCTTTTTGCCTCTTGCTCTGCAATAGTTATTGATTAGCACAAAGACTGTTGACAAGTTCCCATGACTCAAAATGAGTGACCTTGTTTGCTTGTGTGATGTGGTGAAAGGACAACTCGGCGCATAATAAAGTCCTTGTTTTAGCAGCACAGTTATCTTTTATCTCTAGAGTCTATTCTGCTTTACTCACTCTGCACACTTTTAAATTAAAACTAAGCTCAAGCCACAAGGCACCAGAAACAATTACATTATCTCTGATGATAATGAAACCCGTTTAACTGCCCTGAAATAATCTTCTAGAAGGTTCTGTTTTCAATGCTGAATTCAGGCAGGTCCAGGATAAAATCTGCAAAGATATTATGGATAGAGTTTAACAAATGTAAAGTTTATCTTAATAATAACCATTAAATGGAGACAATATGAGTATCCACACATTCTTCTAGTGTATATAATTCACCAAGTGTGTTTTTCTTTAAAGACAAGATAATTTTTTAAGGAAATAGACGTTGAATAGACATGAAACAACAACAACCTATTATTAAACATCTTGTATGGTAAAGGCTTACTGCTGATTCTCCCATGAATTCTGCACACAATGATTTATTAAGTTAGGGGGTAAACACTTCTATTACAGAAGGAAGTAAGTTCTTAGAAAATGTTTGGCCAGACGTAAGGTTGTTGGGGTAGATAGGAAGGGAAAAGTTACATATAAGGATTTCTGTGGGCAAAGAAATTATTATTTCACACATTGTCAGTAGCATCACTTTTCACCTCATAAATTGAAGAAATGTGTTGATCCAGGCTAATTTTTTGCTTAGAGGAGGACCACAGTTAGCCAAAACACCAGAAAAAGCGCAAGTCTGTATATCATTAGTCAGCTTACATGTGCAGGCCCTGCCTTATCTGGCTATACTCAGATAAGTCGCAGATTTAACTGAAGTCAAAGAGTGCCATCCCTTTTGTTGGGCGCTACTATTTGTTCTCATTAGAATATTTACGATATCTAACAAAGATCTAATGGTTGAAGGAGAATAGATCACAGAGAAGCTACACATTGCTCATATTTTTTAATTAATTTTGGGTTGTCAATTATAAATTAATATAGGCTTAAATGAGTCTTACAAAACGTCTGAGTTATGCAGAATGTGCATTTCTGCTTGTTACTATCAACACAGGAATGACGTAAATAGGCTCTAGCTGTTTTTCATATCCATTTAGGTCAAGTGTAAGTATGATTTCAATGCTGAAATGAGGGGAAATTATCCATTATTGTGCAGTAAATGTAAGTGTTAAGAGATAAAAGCTTTGATGCAAAAAATCCTAAGGTTTAGTGAAGCCATAATTCATAGCCATTTTTTTTTATTATCAGTTATGGTACTTTAAATGCCATTACTATTAGTTGTTTAAAAGGATCATGAATTAAGAAACCTAAAAGTGTTGGATCTTGTGGCACATTTGGGCTAATGGAACAAAAAAGCCACAGTTAATGTTTCAGAATTGAAAATGTTTTTGTTGCATCAAGCCTTCATTCTTGCTGACGTCACCAACTAGCTAAATAAGAGTAAACATTGGGTTTATCATAAGAATTTAAAGAAGATGCAATTTCATTTCAAAATGAAGATTTACCATACAATTGCCCACCATGACAAGAACCACATACAAAGTTACTTAAAAAAAATCTATACTCACTTATTTTACTTTCTCATTTCTTGAACTTTCCTTTTTTAGAATTTTGTCTTTATTGAAGTTAATGTTTTGCAAGGTATAATTATAATACAACATCCATGAAAATATGCATAAAAAATCAATTAAATTACCATTTTAACTAAATATAAGTGTATATTTTACGTACACAGTGTCTTTAAATTCTTAGTAATAATTTATTTACAATCTACTGTTTCAAACTTTCTAAACATTTTAGATGTTTTACCAGTTTTTTTTTTTAAAAGAATCAGTCATTGGTACCATGTTGCTGCTTTGTTGTCTGTATAAATATTTATTTTTTCACCTGACTCTACAGTAACCACCCTTTTAGCAATTCCAATTGTCTCTGTTCCGCTTAGCCTATTGTTTTGTATCCTGTTGGCCTCTAGTCACTCAGTAAGCAAATATAGCCTACAATCAGCATGGAATTTAGTAGGGTAGTGGTCAAAGCTTTAGTGAGACAATTGTTGGTATTTAAAATAGGCTTTACTGTACTGCAGGATTAACTTCCAGTGCTTATGGCCAGTTAGCCATTTTATTGGATATTCTAGTTTTAGCTGGTAAATCCGGTCTGCTTTTTGTGTATGCCTGTTTTAGGGGTTTGGGCTCTGTATTTTAGGGCTCTGTATTTAATTAAAATACTCCTGTGTGAATGAATGGAGTTTTCGGGCACTGAGCTCTGAGTTCTCAAGAATGAACTAGCTGCCAGAAACTGTTGATTCAAACGAACCATTGTTTTTACGGCAGTTAAGACCAATTAAAACAACAAATTTTCCCAGGAAGTAATAGGAACATTCTTTTTCTCTGGCCTCCCCATTGTTTTTGGTTGTTTTCCATGTTAATAGGCAACCAAGCAGATGGTGTTAGCCAGAAGGTGCCTGGTTGTTAAATAATTGGGAGCTGTTTGTAGGGCCATTGAAGACCTCTAAGTAAAAGGGTGATTGATGTGTAAATAGGTGTGTGTGCCACCTAGTGGTTGAACACATAACATCACTACTCTGGATCAAACCTCACTAATCAAAGCGAGGCTGTTTTATACACTTGAGTGTTTCCAATTAGTTAATTTAAGAGTTCACTTGCACTCAAGTAGTTGTGTAATGCATTGACCTGTACAAATGCAATTTATGTTGCTCTTTATGTAGGAGCTGTGGGATACATTAATCCTCCTATTGTGGGGGTTTGGGATTTTCTGTAATGAATAAAGCTTAATTTTGATGAAGAATTTAATAAAGCATTGCTGTCCTGAAGGTGTTTGGTTAAATCATTATGCAATATTTGGCCCTCTTGACTGTCTGATGCGTTGTCAAGCTCCAATATTAACGACCAGCCCTAGAGTCACAACACAATTAGTTGTTAAATTGTTTTTAATTAGATTTAAATGCTTTCAATAACAAGTGCTCATCTGTGTTCCTACTATGAAGCCACAAGCTGTGGGAGCCGTGCTACAATCAATCCCAGTTCAGTCATTAGTATTTTTGTAATATGTTTTAATAAAAAAACTTTGCTAACAAGTTTATTTTGAAGTTTGTAAGAACTTTTTATGATTCCTTTATTAGCATTAGGGGTTCTTTTTATGAAAGGTTATTGTATTATTAAAGACGATTCAGTCTCATGACACTTGTGTCCATATCATCATGGTTGAAGTAGCTTTACAGGCCAGAGGAAGAGCTATAATGGCTGGTTAAAGAGAGGACCAGAGGGCCGAAGGATTAACCACGGAAGGAGAAAATTTGTCAGATGTTTTGCTTTAGATGCAGCTTTTCTGTAGAACTTGGCATGGTGGGTGGTTTTTCAAAAAGGCTTCGGAAAACATGGTTAGACCAGCAATTAAAACATAGCCAATCAATGAGAAGGAGTGTTTTCCTGAACTAGAAGGTAAATATTTTACAGTTAATTTCATCCTTTAATTACCACGCAATAGTAGCTGCTCTCCTCATTATTTCTGTGCTCCGGACCTTTTTGAAATTGGGAGCATAAGGGCTAGGCCCAGTTATAAAGTTGTTTTTGAGCCCTGTACAAATGAGGCAAAGAACCACCCAATGTGATGTGCGTTAATGAAGATGAAACCACGAGTGAGTATTGTTTATCCCATTTATTCCATGGTAACTTGTCAATGTAAGCATAATAAAGTTATGCCAGTCAAATCAGTAATTATAGAGATCATGGCATATCTTTATATATTTAGTTATAGCAAATGCATTCTCTTGGTAATATTATATATTGTTATTGAATATTAATTAATTCCCAAGTAATAAGACTTTGAAAACAAGGTTTAATCAAAAAAATTGGCTTTATTTAACATTAGAGATGGTATCAGCTTAACACATGCTGCATTTTAACCAAGAGGAAAGGTAGAGGGGAAAAGGGAAAATAGGATTGTAAACATTTTTCTATTACACTATCATTAGATTCAGGTAAATCAAAACAGAGGTATCACAGAAATCATTCACAAACCAATGTAAAAGTTTGAATGAGTCCCTAGATATTATGTATTTAAGTGTTTTTTCATTTTTACTTGTGTTTTACGAAATCATTCCTTATCTCTAGGAATGAATAAATGGAAGAAAATGGAAAAGGCTGAATATGAAAGTTCTTTGGCAAGCTTTGTGGTATTTCCTGGTATAAAGTGTTTTTCTTCCATCCTCGGTCTCGTAAGAGTTTAAAAAAAGCTCCCTTACTCTTGGATGTGCCTCTGATGTAAAATTAATAGCAACAAATCACCATCATTATTGTTGAGTTTAAACTGTGTATACTTGAGCAGACTACACGTTACAAATATTGTTTCTACAGCAATTTTTTTGCACATTTTGCTTTTTCCCTTGCACATGGAAATTGCTTTGTTCCCATTGGCCCTTATTTTTTTGTTGTCCTTTCCCTTCAACAGAATATACACATAAAAACATTGGCTGATGATATGGTAAGGGGTCTGTTTCTTTTATTTTGTGTATGTGTTTTTTCCCCCATTTTCAACCCTTTATTCTGTTATTATTTTTAACTGAAGTGATCAACACAGAGAGATCAAAGACTTTAGAAGGAAAGTAAAAACCATTTTGCACAATTAGTCTAAAGATCACTCCGGTAAACAGGGTGCAATCTCCTAGGATGTAATGTTTTTTGACAAGATGCCAAGCCTTATCAACTTTGGTCTCTCTTTGAACACTTACATTTTTTACTTAAGTGTTTTTAAAATTGATTTAATCCATTTGTTTTGTTTTCATCCATCCATCCATGCATGTGACCTTAGTGTTTTCATTTTCACACTAACCACAACCATTGCATGGCCTCTCATCAATAACCCATGACTGACAGCCACATTCATCTGTCTCTGATTGACAGTCTTGTTTTCTGGTGGATGTGCTATTGTTTTTATATTCAGTTTCCAAGTATTTTAACTGAACATGTGAAAGGACTGTGATTTTGAAAGGATTCTGAGCCAATGACAGGTAAAGTAGGAAAGATGTTACTTTATAATGTTATGGGTTTCTAAAAATAACCTTTAAAGGAAAATCACACTCTTTTGACAGACTCATTCTCAAGATAAATAGTAGTTTTTAGCTGTTTTGGAAACTATTCAGTTTGTTCTCCCGATCTGGTGATGGCACTTTTAGCATAGCTTAGCATAGATCATTGAATCTAAATAGTTCAGTAGTAAAGTAGTTTTAAGTAAACATTGCTCAAAGAATATAGTTTGTATTAAATGTCTAAGTGACAATAGGCACAAAAATATCTAATATTAAACATAATAGAGAACCATTATAATAAATTTAAAAAATGACAACCTATGGTTCCCTGGTAACCAAAGTTTACCCTAGCAACCAAATTTTCTTAACTCTTCAGCTTTGGTAAGTGATAAAGACATGGGGGTTGGTTTATATGACTTATATGAATGGAACATTATATTATGTCACTGACTGTTTACTATAGCAACCAATCTGGCATATCATTATCTCAGCAAAGGAAAATAATTGAAATATGTAGCATGGTTTAAACCCCTTATATTGGCATGGGGAACTTTGTATTTTATTATTCACTCCTCCATAGCAACCAAAAATTTTACATTGACAACCAATCCATTATGCTTATAAAAATACAAACTTGATTTGGTGCCAATATTAGTCATAACTCTTTAAAGCCGTATTATTTTAAAACCATTTAATTGTGCTAATAATGTTTTTTTTGTGACTAAAATAAAGGCTTTTTCTCTATGTCCTGAACAACTTGTTTTTGTTGGTTGGATAGTAAAGTTCAGTGTTTTGACTGCGAAAAGCAACTTTTTTTTTTCATACGGTCTTGCACACTGATATATGTGCTGTGTTTCTTTTTGGATTTTCTGTCAGAGTTTCCTGTTATTTATTTAATTTCAACTTTTGTATTTCTGCAGCGTGACAGAATCACCAGTTTTCGAAAGCAAGGCATGAAGAAGGAAAAGCCTCTCATCCAGCACCCCACAGACCCACTCTCTCCCCAGACTGAGCTGCCTGTGCCCCAGCCACTCTTCGATGAGCGCTCTATGAACTTGTCAGAGAAGGAGATCATCGACTTGTTTGAGAAGATGATGGTGAGTTTGTTTCTTCACCCTAAGATCTGCAATGAGCCCCAAGCAATGGATGACCTCACATGCCCCTTATCACTGATTTAAATCTAAAGTATTTAAATTAGTTCATCATGAACATAGTTCAAATGGATTCAAAGTTCAAAATGGATTCAGAGTTTGAAATGTGAACAGTTCGATTTGTTAAGTTTATCTCAGTGGCTTAATAAAGCTATTGGTTAGAGTGGATTTTTAAGTCAACAATTTATGACTTTTTTAACCATGCGGGAAATACAGTGGTATGCAAAGGTTTGGGTATATTTTTTTGCACACTTTCCAAAAACCATCTAAACTTTAATTCACTTTTATAGACCTTTGTTTATATGATATCTTTAACTAAAATTCCTTATCCCGAAAATTATTTTTGCATATCACTATGATTATTGCCCTTTTTTACAATATTGTAAATCTGATAAATCAATACAACTTTGAAAAACATCATAAAAATAAAGGATAGAACCAGCTCTGAAGACCTTTATGATTAACTTTAGCCTTTTCCCCTATAAATGTTTATTTAAAAAACAAACCCTGTCATATTTGTGCAGCAATCGTCAAAGACGTTTATTTTTCCTCGTCTTTCCTCTGCTGTCAATCAAAAATGGAAGATAGGACTTGAGAGGTTTGTCCTCTCTGCTGACAGGTTGCATTATCTGAGAGCCAGCTCGGCTTGACACTTGTTCCTTTTCCCCTCTGGGAGAGTATACATAAGCTACCACACTTTTATATGCATGGCTCTTCTTGCTAATTCTGTCATTATGTGTGATATGTTGACAGCTGTCAATAGAGCATCTGCCACATATGATAGAACAAGCCGAAGCTGGAGATGGGCCGAAGCAGAACATTGTTGTCTAAACAGTTTTATTTGACTTGTGGTGAGGAGAGAATACAGTCTTAACTCTTCGCTCTTACTAAGAAGTTGTCTCTCTGTTTATGTTTTACCACATACCGTCAATCCTTTCAACCCCAATACAACAAAACTGACGGGGAAGCTTTAAAACTGTTCCCCCGTGTTTTGGGCTAACCAATCAAATTATTATCCCACAGCTGAATAACGAAGGGTTTATTTCTCTGACCAGAAAATATTGGCTTTGTATTAGTTATTTTTGGGTATACACACTCCCAATTTGGGTTTGAAATGCTTCTGTCATAGCAGTCTGTCAGGGGTGCTCTTTTATTTGACTTACAATACATTTATGCTTTTTGGGTGAAATGCTGCCAAAGCCTTGTTAAGTTGAGGTAATTGTAGTGGCACTCCAAGATATGCAATTATCAGTGGATCACGCAGATACTTCTGAATCTTCCCCAGGAACATTCTTTGACTGATTTTTAAAAATTTAAATAATGTATAAGTGGACTGTTTTGGACCAAAATCCACCAATTGTATTTGGTATTTGTTTCTTAATGTCTATGCATGCGGCATACGTGAAAATCATGAAGAAATGCAAAGATTTTCACTCATTCCAGACATTACATAAAAAGTGGAATGTCAAATTCTTAGAATCTATATGATTTTGGCTTTAGATAATTATCACCAAAATTTTAAAATTGAATCAAGAAGATTTCTTTAACTCCTATAGTCCTTGCTGTTTGAGTGAGTGCAGAATTATAATAAATAATTAAATAAAAACTTACAGAGTGCTGTTTTCAAGTAACAAAAAGAAATAAATAAAAATTCACTAAACAAATTGGGGTAATTGCACAAGGTTTGGTCTGATGCTGGAGTCAATGAACCATCCAAATATTTTACTCAAGGCACCTCTGAATCAACTGAATGTCTGTGGAGTTCTCCAAAATCTGCTTTCACATTAATTCAAAAATGTTACATTTAATTGGTAATTGGAAATTAAGGTCCTAAAGTCTGATAGAATAATAAAGTAGAAGCCTTTTTGATTGAACTTTCCAGTAAGTTATAATATAGGTTGCCAAGTCCTTTGTTGGGGTCGGTCCATTGGGTTTTCTAAAGTCCACAATAAACTCAGAACTTTATCAGGATTTTTTGCTACAGTTTTATGAAGATTCTGTTTTATAAGTTTGACAGGGCATTGCCAAGGGTACCAAAAGTTGGTTCAATTACCGAATAATAAAAACAACAACACAAAACTCAAAGAAAAAAACCAAAACAAAACAAAAAAAACAGCACAAAACTAAACCTCTCAAATAGAGAGGAAAAAAGACAATTGGACTACAGTTTTCATTTTCTTTAAGTCAGTGATGAACAGATGCATTTGGGTCATCATTCACACCATGTTGCCATGGGCTGCAGATGCTAATAAAAGTTGCACATTTCGACATGTTGCATCAGATTGGACATCAAACATTGCTGGTTCTGGGGTTTCTTGGGACCAAATATCTTTGACTCTAACACAATATTTATTTCTTTTGCCTTTTTGAATGGTGGTCTACAGGGAGTCGATTCTTGGGATTGCAGAGCAAGTACAATTATTTTAATGTGACTGGAGACCATGCAGTTGAGCATCCTCCCTTAGAGTCCTGTTCTGCCTACTTATTTCTTTTCTTTGATGTTATTCCATGAAAGATATTGTGTTTGACTCAGACCTATACAATAGAAAACCCATACCTTTGGTTTTCTTGTTCTCATTTCGGATTGTGACCAGGTCAAATCTGTTTCTGAGTGATTTTTGTAGGCGAGTTTTGTAATCGACTGACATTCTAAATCCATGAACCAATCTTCCACCCGCCAGAGATTATGAGCCATTCATATTTTCCTCTTGAGTTAGTAACTGCCTGTCACTCACATAACCTCTCAATTGCTGTTTTTGTTCCCAAGATAGCGGAACATTAAACCTGGCCTCCAATTTGCTGCTTGACAAGCCAGGCAGGTTTACAGGCCTGATGTGTTGTATAGAGCAGAATGGTATTTTATGAAGTGAAAGCGTAATAGTCATAATGAGCACTTGAGGGAAATATTTGCACTTCTTACTGTCATTGATATTCACATTACAGATAAAACTGCTTCCAACCTAATAAATGAAGACTCTTCAGTCTTGAGTAGCCTCACAAATTTAGATTCATATCATCAGCATTGAGGCTAAATATGAGGACATTCTTTAGTGGACTAGTATGAAAATATTGACTGAAATCAAAATAATGACCCCCTCACAGGCCCATGAACACTCTGTAATATTGGTAGGCTGATCTCGCAGACTGCAGTGCAGAATGCGGCTCAGTGAATGAAAAACAAGGATGCACTTATGTGCTTGGCTATCAAAGGCCTCTGGTTAACAGGAGCCCCCAGTCTTGATTAAGGGGCTCTAAGCATATAAAATATGTGCATGAGTGGTATGATAAAGAATGTATTTGGCATTGTGCTCTATAAAAAAATGCAGGTGCTGGGTTATAATCATGTGGCACTTCTGGGGCCCCTCAGGGTTCAGTTTTGGGCCCTCTTTTTTTCTTGTATACAAAACTTATTGAGTTGTTTGATAAATTAAAAGATGGCTGAGGTAAGAAGGCTGAAATTATACTACTTGAAGTCTCTCCAAATGCAATTTTTCTGCAGTTACCTTGGATTCCATTTCTGTTCCTACATCAAAACATGTTTATAGATTTGGGGCTGTCAAGGAAAAAAAGGTCTTTCTTGATATAAATTGCATCTCCAGATTGGCCTTCTTTAACCATAAATTTTGGTTATAACTAGGAATGCCATGGGTGATCAGCTATAAATTGGAACCAGGGATTATTTGCTCTGAACTATTGCCATTTTTTTTAAATTCTAGGTTGACATCCAGTATTTTTGCTATATATCTGGTAAATGTGTCCAGAAGCAATTTAACATCAGTGGCAGGCTTATTATGTCAGTGCAATTCAATTTCTTCTAAACCGAAAGAAAAAAATCTTTCCTTGAACTTTTCTATTTTTTTGTATGCGCTGCCAGACTCACAAAAGGGCATTTGGCCTGTTTTGAAGCATGCCACTTTGACTAATAAGTGTTCCTGCATTTGTTCTTACCAACCTATTTTGGAGAACTCTTCAGAAACCCTGGCAAAATAACCCAATTGATCAAGATCAAACATAAAAATCAAGTATGCATTTTCCTTCAGGAGACTTGGCCCCTCTCCACACTAATTTAAAGTGATATATCTACTGATTCTCTTTTGCCTGGAACCCATTCTGTGTGCCCTTGAAACTCACATACATAGCTGAATGCACTCGTCTTTATTGCTTACTACTTATTTCCTTATGATAACTCTGGGATGTTTCCCTTTACAGAGATTAATCTATTTGAACCAGGAGACGCTGCTATCAAGTTGCAGTGCTGTACGCATTTATCTATACCTTTGCATCAGTGGATTTGCATGTTTCTATGATTCAATTAGGCAAACCTTGCCCTTTGATTGAATTATTCCAGGCTTTGAGGACGTAATTAATTGATGGGTAAAATCATACTGGAGAGCAGGAACTGGATTAAGGATCCAATTAAGATGCCACATCAACAGGGTTCACCAATTCATTAAAAGTCCTTGTCTTATGTGAGAGGCTAGAAAAGGATGATGCTGTTATGTGAAATGTTCATCTATTGAATGTTGGGTTGTTTTATTGTGTTTATTTAAGTTGGGCAGAATTATTGCTTGTAATCTGATGATAGACACTGGAGTCTTTTCTCAGGAAAAAAAAAATCTTACCCCTTCTTTTTTGCCCTCTTTTGTCAGTGTTTTGGTTTGTTGTGAAATTGATTTAAAAAAAAAAATAGGATGTATTTTTTAAACTCAAAATACTTCGTCCTTCGAGCCGGATCATTTTGTTGATTAAGTTTGTTATTTCTGTCATGCTTTTATTTTGTGCAATGCATTGGCCATCTTTGATGCTGTGGTGAGGCACTTTATGAATAAATTTTCATTTGATTGACAATTTTGTACATTGACCCTCACCTTTTCCCTCTTTAGTGCTGCCATTATCTTAGACGTATTTATTTACGTTTTTTTCTTTTTTCTTATTTATTTTCAGTTCTTTTTCTCTTCGCTAGAGGGCAGTGTAGCTCCATTGAAATTCAACCTTGGTGGATCTAAGTAGAAAGGCTCTTTGTTGCTTCTGTTATGGGGATTGCTAACTTATATCCAGGCCTCATTATATTAAATAACCTTTGTTCTTGGTGATCATAAATGCACAATGAAGGAAAATTTTTACAATATTAAAATGTGTACGTTTTATTTACATTTTTTAAAATACAGATCTAAAATACTTGATTATTTATTTTTCCTACACAGGAGGACATGAACCTGAATGAAGAGCGCAAGGCTCCCCTGCGAGGGAAGGACCTGAGCACTAAGCGAGAGATGGTGGTCCAGTACATCTCTGCCACAGCCAAATCTGTAAGTGCACTTTGACAGTGAAGTGAGCTGTATTAGAAAGAGAGAAACAGCCAGAGGAGAGAGCGGGGTTGAACCACATGACGAGACACTACGGAATAATGAGCTTATTCTGATCTGCTTTCTGCCTCTCTTGCTAAAGCCCCACATCTTTGATTGCTTCCTCTGTAAGCTATTTTTTTTTATTATTTATTAATTTGTTTTTTACATCCTACAATTTTTTTTCTGGGTGCCTCTCAGTCTGTTTTGTTGTTTTGTGCTTTCCCAAAGCTTCATATTGCTAGGGATCAAGTTTTCATTAGAATTTGGTACGCATCACTGTCTGTGCTCGGTAAGCTGAAACATGGCTCTTTCATCACCTTAGATGAATAAAGTCTGGAACACCACAGCCTCATGGGTAATCCAAGGCTTTTGGGGTGAATTCGCGTCATTCACTTTATGAACTAGGTCCTGCTGCTTAGAATTTCCACATAAACATCAACTTCATCTCATCCAGCTCCTCAGCTTAGGCTGTGACGTCCGTTTTTATTAGATTTCCTCTCGGCTATGATAATTAAGAAGCATTATTAATAATGATCATAATCAGAGATGATTGAATTGTGCTGCAGACTCATTGTTGGCGATGATGAAATATGATTCACAGATTAGTATTATTGTCTCTGAGTTGGGGGGTGGTATGTTTGCACCCCTGTTGCACCAGAGGCTCCTAATAGTAGCTATACATGGTGCTCTGACAGCCAAGGAGGAGGGTACAGATGAGCACTCTGCATTTGAAGGAAGAGATGTGCTTTTAAGCGATAAGAGATGTTTACTACAGACTCAATACTTTTCATTTAACTCTAGCACCAAGAGATCTCCTCCTCCTCTTCTTTTAAAAAATTCAGCTCTTGCTCCGAATGTTTGGAGAAACATGTTCCCTTTGCAAATTTAGAGGAAGTATTTCACATACAAAGCATTTTTCAGACTATATTCACTTAATTTACTCTTTCAATTACATTTAGATTGTAGAATTATACACATTTAGTGTTTATTTAAGTTGTTATTTTGGTTTTATTTAAATATCATTTTATTAAATATAACATTATTCAAGCTACCAACACTTTAATGCAATATTTTGGCATTTTATTTAATTTCAAGGACCTTAAACCTGTTACAATTAGTAAAATATATGTTTTCTTTTTGAAAAGGAAGAATCCATGTGATTTTTTTTTATTATTGACCCAAACTAATTCAGATCACCTTGTTGTCAAGCACATTCAGCTTAACCTTGGGTAGAATAAACATGATACATCAACATGTGTATATTTTGCTTATGAAAAACAAAACTTTCCAAGCATCTAGTAAAACGTTAGAAAAGCTATGTATTTAAATGAAGTGTGGCATACGACAACTATTAAAAGCAATTATTTCCAGTGGTTAAATTTACTTTTTTTTTTCCAATTTTTTGAGTCTGATATTATACCATCAAGCTGCATCAATTAAGCTCATAACTTGCAATGTTGTTGAAGTGTGCTGATGCACATTGACATTTACCAAAAATTATAAATAATTATAAAGGATGAACATTATGAATATTGTTTAAAATAATTTGTCACATCTATGCAAGCCTAAAGAAAAAAATAAAACTAAAATTAGATACTTTTCTGACATATATTGACAACAATTCAGGTTAATTGTATGTTGAACTAGTCAATTAAACCAGTGCTTTATTAAGTCAAATGCCTCGCAGGAGTCAAGAACTTTTAAGCACTATTTATTTACTATTTAAGTGTTTAGTCTGCCTATATATATATATATATATAT